>JASPKZ010007834.1:0-600000 GCA_030220185.1 Diploptera punctata
CCACCACCACCGCCACCACCACCGCCACCACCCCGCCAACCAACCACTGCCCCACCACAGCCACCAACACTGACACCACCACTGCCCACCACCACTGCCACCACCACTGCACCACCAATTCACACCACGCCACCACCACGGCCACCACCACGGCCACCACCACTGCCACCACCACTGCCACCACCCACGCCACCACACTGCACCACCACTGCCACCACCACTGCCACACCACTGCCACCACACTGCCATCACAACTGCACAACCACTGCCACCACACTGCACCACCACTGCCACCACCACTGCCCCACCACTCCCACACACCACTGCCCACCACCAATGCCACCACCACTGCACCACCACTGCAACCACTGCCAACCACCACTGCCACCACCACTGCCACCACCACTGCCACCACCACTGCCACCACCACTGCCACCACCACTGCCACCACCACTGCCACCACCACTGCCACCACCACTGCCACCACCACTGCCACCACCACTGCCACCACCACTGCCACCACCACTGCCACCACCACTGCCACCACCACTGCCACCACCACTGCCACCACCACTGCCACCACCACTGCCACCACCACTGCCACCACCACTGCCACCACCACTACCACCACCACTACCACCACCACTACAAAAAAAAAGAAAAACAAAAGAAGAAAAAAAAAGAAAAAAAAAAAGAAAAAAAAAAAGAAAAAAAAAAGAAAAAAAAAAATGAAAAAAAAAAAGAAAAAAAAAAAAGAAAAAAAAAAAGAAAAAAAAAAGAAAAAAAAAAAGAAAAAAAAAGAAAAAAAAAAGAAAAAAAAAACGAAAAAAAAAAGAAAAAAAAAAAGGACAAAAAACAGAAAAAAAAAAAGAAAAAAAAAAGAAAAAAAAAAAGGAAAAAAAAAAGAAAAAAAAAAGAAAAAAAAAAGTTAAAAAAAAAAGCAAAAAACAAGAAAAACAAAAAGAAAAAAAAAAAGAAAAAAAAAAAAAATAACAAAAAAAGTGAACAAAAAATAAGAAAAAAAAAAGACAAAAAAAAATAACAAAAACAATAACAAACACACAAATAACAACAACAACGAAAACAAAACAAATAAACACCAAAACTACCACCACCACTAACAAAACCACTACCACCAAACATTTACCACCACCACTAACAACAACAATACACCCAAAATATACCACCACACAATACCACAAACCACGAACAACACCACTACCACCACCACTACCACCACCACTACCACCACCACTACCACCACCACTACCACCACCACTACCACCACCACTACCACCACCACTAACCACCACTACCACCACCACTACCACCACCACTACCACCACCACTACCACCACCACTACCACCACCACTACCACCACCACTACCACTACCACTACTACTACTACTACTACTACTTTCAGGAACTTACATGATATGCATGTTTCATTTATTCACTCATAATTTCACTTTCCTTAACCATGCTTCGCTACTCCTCATATAGCTATTCAATTATCCTCACTAAGTCCGTTATACACAAAGAAAAAATAATATATCAGAGTATAAAACAGAGTCCAGGATGCTAAGTAATATGCAGTAAATAGCGCGGTCATAAGCTCTCTAAACATCCCTGCCCGGAGCTAATGTATTCCAATTAACCGCTGTATAATTTACGTCCCCCAAATCACGATTAATATATATTTTTTTTTCCTCATTCTTGGTCTGTGTACTGGACGCTTTCACTCTGGTTTTCCTACAAGGAGTTTCTATGTCCCTCTTTCATTCCCATTCGTGTCACATGTTCTGCCCATCACATTCTATATGACCTATCTGTTCCTATTACATCCGGCTACTTATAAAGATAATGTATCTGAGTGTTGTATTGTCATCTCAATTCATCTATCTGCCCGTCTCCCTTTGGTACAACATTTTTCCTAAGACTTCTCAAAGACCCTGATATCAGGTTTATGTTACTTTATTATAATCTATTTGGGATCAATAATTAGACATTGAAAAAAGAATAATAAAGACCAAGAAAGTTATTGATATATTAAATTATATTTTATTGAGTAAGCATATAATCAAGAGGACTAAATTATTAATATATAACACAATTGTGAAGAGTATTTTATTATATGGTGCGAAAACATGGACGTTGAAGCAAAAAAAACAAATAAATATATTGTTAGTCACAGAAATGGACTTTTTAAGAAAATTGGCAAGAATTTCAAAATTAGATAAAGTAAAAATAATACAATAAGAGAAATGGTAATGTAGAAAAAAATATTGTACAAGAGATTGAAGAAATCCAACTAAGATGGTATGGACATATAATGAGAAGAAGGGACACAGAAACAAACAAAGAAATATTGAAATAGATACCTCCTGGAAAAGGGAATTGTGGTAGATCAAAGCCAACGTGGATAAGGGGGAATACAAGACAACATGAAGAAAAGGAATATGACAGTGGCAGACACGCAAAACCGGGAAGTGTGGAAGAAAAAAATGTATTTTTTGGATGAGGATACCTGTGTAAATAACAGAAACAATCCTGTAATATAAAAAAATTATAATCTAAATGTGTCCCAATTTCCTTAATTAACTAATTCAATGTAAGACTACAAAACATTGTTTTCGTTTCAGTAATATCAATATTTAGTAAAATGTTCATTATAACTTCAAATAAGATGTCTTTTATCTCAGGTAATTACAGTCAATGAGAAAAAAATTCTCATATATAATTTATCCCACATGAAATAATATTAGATTTAATATTTATATTATTATGAGGCACAAAATGGAGTTGTTTAGGGACGTCTATTTCTTCCTTCGTTGTAAAAGGACTTCTCCGACATCCTGTGCACACAAGGAAAAAGCAGAAAAAATATAAAAAAAGAGACGTTTCTTCTCTCTTGTTTGAAATGTATTAACTCCACTTCATTGATGATGCACATTTATTGATTTTTTTGTTTGTACTTTGCTACAGAAGCTGTCACAGAGGACGTTTAGGTTCTGAATTCAATGTTTTTTTATAAAGTGTTGGCGCCTATTGTAGATTTTAACAAGCCAATTTATCTAAGTTTCCAGCCTCTGTTTCTTTTGTAAACAAAAATATCGGCAAATGCTCGTTATTTTGATTTTATATACTGTATTTTTAAAAATTCAAGTGTTCTATTTAACTGCAACAAAGTGTATGATAGTTAATTTAAACTCAATTCGGAATGAAACTGAACATGGTTAGTTTTTGGCGATTCTATAAACAAATTGCTTGATTTGAAATGAAGAAAACTCTAATAATGAATAATAACCATTTTATTTTACTTGAAAGATTTCAGCAGTAATTTCTTGTCTCCTACTCAACCAAACTAGATATATTTTCAGTAATTACTCTTATAACTAAATTATATATTTATTTCTTACCCTTGGTTTAATCTCTCCATTTTAGGCACTTTTACGTGTCACATTACACCCAGGCCTTACAGTGACATGATCTGTCGGGAAGGGAGTTTTATAATTTGGTTCACATATATACCTTTTTGACTACGCAAGGGCATGGAGGGCTTCCCCGAATGATGAATCAGCTATACGGGACCACTCTGAGATAGCACAACATTAAAGGCGAATATGATAGTTTGATTATGAAGGTCATGACCAAATGGTATTTGGGGACTATTCTGGCATTAATATTTCCCTACATTTTCTTACCGTTGAGGAAACGCTCCGAGAAAAAATAAGTCATCCAGGAAACTTGTTCCGATCGGCAAACGAACCCGAATTTACAACGATATTCCTACATCATAGCGGTGGTCTAATTATATATATATATATATATATATATATATATAATTAAAGTAAATGATTACATATTATGTCTACAACATAATTACTAAAAGTTTATAAAATTTAATGTATTTATTTATTTTGAATTTAGCGAAAGATAGACACAAAGTAAAAAATAAACATTTATATGAAGGTATAATTACTTACTATTTAGAGTGAATTGTTTGACATAGGTAAATTAAATATCGACAACAAATAATTTAACAAACTTGACCTAAAAGTATCAAATACGTTTTTAATTGAATAGCATCCCAGAACAAGAATGTAACCCTCTATTTTTTACCAAAGTAGATTTTTTCATGAAAAGTATTATTAATCTCTATTATATAAGACAGAGATGTTGAATGTGTTTTATCCAATGTATTTGTTGTGTTTGCATGGGTAATAAGTTTGTGTTGAGCAATTAACACTCTTTTTACACGTTTTATATTAGCTTGACCTGTATCTATCTATCTATCTATCTATCTCTATCTATCTATCTATCTATCTATCTATCTATCTATCTATCTATCTATCTATCTATCTATCTATCTATCTATCTATCTATCTGTCTATCTATCTGTCTATCTATCTGTCTATCTATCTGTCTATCTATCTGTCTATCTATCTGTCTATCTATTGTCATCTATCTGTCTATCTATCTGTCTATCTATCTGTCTATCTATGATCGATCTAAGAGAGAGAGAGTCGAGAGAGAGAGAGAGAGAGCGAAGAGAGAGACGAGGAGAGAGATAGAGGAGAGAGAGAGAGAGAGAGAGAGAGAGAGAGAGATAGAGAGAGAGAGAGGAGAGAGAGGCAGAGAGAGAGAGCAGAGAGGAGCTAGAGAGAGAGAGAGAGATGAGAGGGAGCGAGCGATCGAGCGAGCGAGACGAGCGAGCTAGCGAGCGAGCGAGCGAGCGAGGAGAGACGAGAGAGCTACGAGAGAGAGCATAGAGAGAGAGCGAGCGAGCGAATAGAGAGAGAGAGAGAGAAGAGAGATATAGAGAGAGATCGATTGAGATCATATAGTATATCTATAATATTTATCGATATATATATCTATCTATATATCTCGATATCTATATATTATATATTCATATATAGTATATATTATCTATCATCTATCTATCTATATATCGTATCTATCGTAATATTATATCTATCTATTATAAGCTATCTATCAATCTATATATCTATCATCTATCTATCTAATCTATCTATCTATCTATCTTATCTATCTATCTATCTATCTATCTATCTATTATCTATCTATCTATTATCTATCTATCTATCTATCTATCTATCTATCTATCTATCTATCTATCTATCTATCTATCTATCTATCTATCTATGTAACGGAATCTTTCAACGCGACTTTCACCCACTTAAAATCATTGGATAGACTTGAAAGTTTGTATACTTGTAGAGGACTCGTGACAATACAATAATTTCATATTTATTTTCTAAAATCCTGGCCATAATCATCAGAAAATCAAAATAAATAATAGTTTTAAAAAACTAAAAGAACACGCTTTATTAGAAGACTAAAAATGAAAAATAATTTTAATTTCCAATACGCTTGGGATAAAATAAAGTGGTCAACAAAAAAATCAACTCCAACACATATAGAATAAAATTAGAGTTATCAACAAAAAGAAAATAATTTTACCATCAAAAGCGTGGGGTACTCTATATCAATTAATATATTCGATAATAAACAGATATTGGTAAAAGTAAGCTCTCTAAGAAGAAAATGTAGAAATCATAAAAATCACCCCACGCTTTTGATGGTAAAATTATTTTCTTTTTGTTAATAACTCTAGTTTTATTCTATATGTGTTGGAGATGATTTTTTTTGTTGACCACTTTAATTTTATCCCAAGCGTATTGGAAATTAAAATTATTTTTCATTTTTTAGTTTTCTAATAAAGCATGTTCTTTTAGTTTTTTAAACTATTATTTATTTAATGTAAAATCAATGCAGGCAGAAAAATTACAGTTGGAACACTCTTTTGGATGGCTATTGAATTGTCAGAAATGAACCCTGGAAAATACGTAATAATACCAGTAGTGGCCTAAACAGTAAAAATATAAATTTATATCTCCGTATTATGTTCTTATTCATTCAAATGATACAGTTATATCAGTCCCTTCTTTATGATGTTTTATTCATAACTTTGTCACTAGTTGTAACACTTTTAATTCTTTTAAGGTTTGTAGCCTATTTCATATGGACTAACAGTCTTTTAATGTACCATTCAGTTGTGTGTTCTTTCCAGCTTTATAAATGGATTTTTATTTTAAATTAGCTTACGTACTTTAATTATTTCTTGTAATTTCTGTAAGAGGTTTCTTCTTGAAAACTCTTAATTTTCTTTACAAATCCTTTATACGCTTCTGATATTCTGCTAAACACCTACAAGAATTTAAAATCTTGGCATAGGCCTATATATTTTAATTACTAAGCAATATTGAATCATAACTACTTACTTCAGTAACTTGTTCCTTTACTTTTGAAAACTATATAAGAACATAGTTTTTTGTTGTTGTTATGTGTGTTTATTTTTGTAAATAATCTTAAAGGTTAGTTCTACTGAATGACTGAAATTTCTTTATATGTTTAACCAGTTACCAAAAAAATAATATAATTCGACACTTGCTCAGATGGCAAATTATACTGTTAATTTTGAGCATTAGGTTATTTTATATATTGAATTCTGCATTTTGTTTCGTTTATACAGGCTATACATATGTGATGACAACATGAAACTATGCCTCTAATAATAATAAACACAGGAAACTTTTATTGGTAGTTTAATTCATGATACGTTGGATAGGCCTACATCTTCCGGTTGATGGGCCGATATCTCAATTCAAATTTTAGGCCAACATCTAGAATAGTTTAAATACTACATACTGTATGCTTTTATATTCATGTAGAATTAATTTTTAATTACTATTATTATTTAAAATATTAAAAGGTTTTATGATATGTAATTTATCAGTTTTTTGTGTATTTAAACACCAACATTTATAGGAACAATATGCGTTGGTGAATGGATTTTGGATATGGTTATGGATATGGTTTCCTCCCTTGAGAATATAGGCCTACTTATATTGTTTTAAATAACCAAATGTAGTAAATTAAATCATTTATGTGTTTTAACTAAGTGATGGAACTTCCTTAATGCGTTTTATTGGAATTATTTTATCTGAATTTAATTGTTAGCCAAATGAAGTTTCACCTTTGCATTCTCGATTTTTAGAACAGAGTTCATTTTTATTTTCAAATATAATTATTACACTTCTAAAATAGTGATCATATTACTATTATTATCATTAATATTATTATTATTATTATTATTATTATTATTGCCTTATTAATAATAAAAAATATAAATCCATAGTCACAGATATGGAGTATTTAAGGCGTGCAGCTAGCATATTTGGAAAATACAAAAACAGAAATACCGTAAAAAAGAAGATAATATAGAAACTACAAAGGATAGAATTAAAGAGATAAAAGGAACGCAACTAATATTATATTGATTTTACTCAGAAGAAATAATTGATTGAATACAGAGATCACAATTTGTTGGAAGGTCATTGATGGGAATATGAATTTAAAAAGAGCACATAAGTCTCTATTAAAAAAATAAATTACTGAAGCAGGCCTCTGGGTAAATATGTATTGAATTTAAGCTTATTTGGACATTTAATTAACTGCATCGTAATTTCTATGCTATTGTGACAGAAAATCAATTGTATTGACTTAGGCTTTCACGGCCGGAGTTATTATGATAATCTTGAAGAAGACTTCTAGGCCTACAGCCCGGAAATCGTCTTTAAGAACATCATAAAATCATTTTTATTTATAATATTCATGCAAATTATATGTCCTAAACAATTTGGAAATTTAAAATCAATGATTATTTATTTTATTTATTTATTTATTTATTTATTTAGCGTGGTGGAGTTAAGGCCATGTGGACTTCTCTTCCACTCATCAGGACAAACATATGAAATTTAAATACAACAAATTACAATAATATTACATGCAAAACATCAGACTGGAAAATAATAAAATCATGTCTAAAAATACAATAAAATTAAAACTAATGAATGAAATATATACAAAGGAATAACAGCTCGAATCTACTATAAAAGAAAAATAAATACAAAGAAAGTAATAAACTATAATGAATTAATTTATCGTTTTATGCATATATATATATATATATATATATATATATATATATACATACACATATAAAGAGGCATTTGGTGAAACTGTTGGGAAAATTTAATAGTATTTTTATTGAATAAAAGAAAAAATATTATTTGATTGTAAAATAAAATAATATTAGCGAGATATTTCTTTTAATAATTTTATTATCAGTTTGGGGCATTGCAAGAGTTTCTACTAACATTTTCCTTAGAGCAAATGGCAAACAATTTCTTATACGATTTATTGGATGTATTATGATTAGGGTTCTTAGCGTTAATAAATATTGATGCTCCATTGTGTGAGTAATTGATGTTAGTTAATAAATATTAAGACCGTGTTTAATCTAGAAGAAAATTATTACTTGAGAAATTACTTTCAGCGTTTGAATTATAAGTGATAAATAACGTCTTAATTATTCAAGTAATGATAATTTATTCTGGGATATGAATAATGTTCAAATTAATTCCAAGGATTCAAATTATGTTTAGTGATAAATATGTTATTTAAAATCTCCAAATTTCAGAAATTTAGTAATAAATGATAAATATATTATTTAGAATTTCCAAATTTCAGAAATTTTCTAATTTTGGAAAACGAAACAAACCCATGCTAACAAATATTAATAGTGATATCATAATAGTTATTTTGAACAATTTGTTTTATAAATAAGAAGTTATGTATATAGTTATATGAATTTGTATACTGATTTCCAATGTTCACTCATATTTCGGAGTGTTTTATAATTCTTATTCAGTCATCCCTAACCAAGCATTCCATATCGCCTAATCCTCTTTCATAGATGCCTTTTGGATAACTAAAATTGCGAGGTCTTCCTTTCTTTTTTCTACCGGCAAACACCATTCAAACTCTTCTATGTAATTTCTTATTGCATTTTCTTCTGTGTTAATAATCAACTAATTCAATAGCTTAAATCTGATATAATCCAATACCGAATTCTGAACTTCCACTTTTCCTACATTCTTTCAATTTCGCTGTATTGGATCGTTAATATTTTTTTACTATTTTTGAACACCAGGCTGACTTCTTAAAAAATCGAATTCATTTGCCATGAGTTATAATAGTAAATAATTATTAAATTTCCGTATATCAGTCCCGTATTAGTTATGTATGTAATAATTTAATTGTGAATATAATTTTGACGTGTTTTTACACGCTTTATATTAGCTTGACCTGTTTCTATCTGTGTAACGAAATCTTTCAACACGATTTTCACCCACTTAAGAACATTGAATCGACTTGAAACTTTGTATACTTGTAAAGGACCTATGGCAATACAATAATTTCATAAATAATGTATAATAGTTTGCGGAATTATCGACATTTTAGTCCATCGTTTTAAGAAATTAATATTATCCTCTGGTAGCTGAGTTGGTAGAGTGGTGGACTGTAGTGGTATATAATTTTTGTAATCCATTGGTCGCTGGTTCAAATTCGGCCCAGAGGAATTTATTTAGAACAGTATTACTTTTAGCTCATACTACAATAGTATCGAATGTAAAGATATTTGCATTTTAAAAAACAAAACTAAAAACCAAAAAATAAATACCAGTTTATATAACTAAAACTACACGTTTTAATAGAAACTCGAACTAAAAAATGAAAAATAATTTTAATTTCCAACACGCTTGGGAAAAAATTAAAGTTGTCAACAAAAATAAAATCATCTCCAACACATCTAGAATAAAACTAGAGTTATCAACAAAACAAAACAAAAAAATAAATTTACCGTCAAAAGCGTGTGGTGCTCTATATCAATTAATAGGCCTATATTTGTTAGTAAACAGATATTGGTAAAAGTAAAGTCTCTAAGAAGAAAACGTAAAACCATAAAAAGCACCCCACGCTTTCGACGGTAAAATTATTTTGTTTTTGTAGATAACTCTATTTTATTCTACATGTGTTGGATATGATTTTGCTCTGTATCAATTAATATATTTGTTAATAAACTTATATTAGTAAAAGTAACGCCTCTAAGAAGAAAACGTAAAACCATAAAAAGAACCCCACGCTTTTGATGGTAAAATTATTTTTTTGTAGATAACTCTAGTTTTATTCTTGATGTGTTGGAGATGAATTTTTTGTTGACCACTTTAATTTTATCCCAAGCGTGTTGGAAATTAAAATTAGTTTTTATTTTTAGTTAGGTTTTCTAATAAAGCGTGTTATTTTAGTTTGCACGAAACAAAGAAGAATTGCAAAAAGGCATAGATGGGATACAACGATGGGCTATGGAAAATGAGTTCAAGATAAACAGCAACAAGACCGTACAAATGGTTTTCAAGAAAGGAGGAAGAACAGTGGCAAGTGATAATCTAAAACTAGGAGAAGAACCGATAAGAATGGTCAACAAATTCAGATATTTAGGCATAACACTGCAGCCAACAACAAAGTCTTCCAGCGCACATGTGCAGGATTGAGCAGCAGCAGCTATAAGAGCTATATTCAGTATCAAAGACATCACATCGTTTAAATTAGTCACAGCCATGAAATTATTCGCATCAGTGATCACCCCGATCGTCACCTACGGGATAGAACTGATATGGGAGAAACTATCGACCAGCGATTTGGAGAGGTTAGAAAAAGTAAAACCAAGATTCATCAAAAAGGCATTAGGTGCAAGCAAATACACACCAAATAGAATGGTCTATATGCTAGCCAGAGAAACCTTCTTCCTAGAGGACCTGAGGCAAAGGATACTACTGCCAGCAACGGAGCCATATAAGAAAGTCATCGAAAAAAAGAAACAGAGAGAAAAAGAGATCGACGAAGATTTCTACGCCTCAGATGCCATGGTAAACAGAGATTGGACTGGAAGTAACCAACCACAAAGGCACAGAATCATAGCTTTAGCAACACACGGATATCATCACAAAATGTGCAAAAATACAAAATTCCACCAACCGAGTGATTCGTGTGAATGCAAGATATGCGACCAAAAGTGTGAGCGATACCATTACAAACAATGCAGAATATGGACAGGATCACTGAACGAACTCATAAAAGACAAATCATAAACTTATAGTGGTAATAAAAGATTCCGGGCTATGTGGCCGTGGTCTATAACTGGCGTTTCTTCCAGACGTTTCTCCCTCAACTGCGGAGGGCATCTTCAGTGGCGAGCGCTCGCCACTTAAGATGCCCTCCGCAGTTGAGGGAGAAACGTCTGGAAGAAACGCCAGTTATAGACCACGGCCACATAGCCCGGAATCTTTTATTACCATGATTACCGGCCGTGAAAGCCTGCATTCCACCATAAACTTATAACTCAATGCTCTTTCGAGTGCCTCTTACCAACTTATTATTATTATTATTATTATTATTATTATTATTATTATATTATTTAGTTTGTTTAAACTATTATTTATTATTATTTGGTTTCAAGTAATCTAGGTATAGGTCATGGAATTTATTTGAAAATCTATGTAAAAACACCATATATCAGTGTGTTGTGGTCCTCATGTTAAGATGCTAATTATCCTGCCAATGAATTTGCTTTATGCGACATTAAAATAATGTTTTTACGAGGTTATAAAACGCATAGTTGTGTTGTGTTTTTAATTATTTGTTCCTGACTTTATTATTGGGATGCTATCGATTTCTACTCTGGATGGTAGAATTTAATGCATAAGGGCTTGGAAAGTGTAGGTTAACGGTGTTAAGGGTTCTCTTGCAATGTGAGAGTGTTCCTGTGTGAAGACAACCGTGGCCGAACAATTGTTTCCGGTGAGTTCGCCGTCTTGTTGGAAGGAATTTCACTTCTAATGCAATTATAAAGTGCAACATGAAGCGCTTTGTACAGTGTGTCACATTAAATTTCTCACATTCCATCTTGTAGCAAAATTCCCAACCATGTTTGATTTGAGTTATTTCTGCTTTTGCTTGATATATTGACAGTATACTCACTCTATCACTTATTAATTTGCAGTAAAATTAAGATGATATTTGGACGGCGTTATGCGATAACCGGCTATGCGCCATCACGTAAGTTTAGAGAAAAATACGTTTAATTTGTTTTTTACGTTTTAAACATTAGCAAGAGCTATTTAATTATTTCTGACTTGATAATCACTTATGATAATGTTGTATTATACTTATTCTTACCGCATGAGTAAAAACAATTTATATTTATTTTAATGGTCAATATTTCAATTCCGCAATTGGCCGTAATCAGAATGATGTCATAATCGTTCTGCATCAATCAATTAAGCGCTGAAAGAAGGCGTTTATACTGTTCATGCGTATTAGTATGGGGTATTTTATTACGTATCAATCAGCCAAGCGTCAAAGTAATTCATATACACTGTTGGTGTAAAATATTGTATCATAATATTAGTAGTGTTTGTGTGCACAATACACTTATTATTGATATGTGTTTATATATTGTATTGTTTTGTAATACTTCTTAAATATTACATTATGTGCGTATTAAATGAATGTTTTCTAGATAATTCCAATTTGTTCATACAATTACACATAAAATATATAATAAAAGCAGTTATATTATAACAATTTTGTGAAATCATTTTTTTTATTCCCTAGAGTAAAACATATCCATATACATCCATCAACTTGTACACTTTTTTTTTTATTTTGAGCACTAATACGTTTTTAAAAATCATATATGACTAATAATATGCATATGTAACTGCAAACAATTTTTTTTCAATGCCACCAGGTTGTATCATATGACATTTCTGACTTTCTTTCCTGGCTTGGCAGAATTGTAATCCATTTCTTAGGTTGCGGCACTTTGAAAGCGGAGTTACGTCACTCCTATTATATAATGGGTGATTAATGATAATAAGCGCCAGGAGAGTCCTTAACCTAAACTTAACCTAAATTCCAGATCATGGGCAACCACAGGAATATTCCCCTTTAAGAAAAAAATCCTATGATCTGACCGGGAATCGAACCCGATACCTCATGAACTGTAGTCAGAAACGCTGACCACTAGCCCATGAGGCTGGTCATATTTAAAATATGTGGAAAAACAATAAATAACGTATCTCGGATTTTTAATGTGAATTATCCACATTGGAAAATTATGTATATTGAAATTTTCATATAACAAAAAAATAGGGGAATATATTTTACTGCGGGTCTCCTAACTCCGTCGCTAATTACAATGACCTGTGAATTGACAATCGCCTGATATTTTTATCTTTATATTTATAAAATATATATGGATTTTGCCTACGAAAAATATATGATACACATGATAAATAAAATTCTTACATGTCTGCAGGCGAGACAGAAGATGCCTTTCCATTTTCAGGGTAGTTCTTTTAAACTATATCTACTTTTTTGAGATCTGGATATCGTTATAAGATATAGTAACATTAAAAACTCTAAACACTTTAAAATGTTGAACATTAATGTGACATTTAAAACTAATAAACCTTTACAAAATATAACAATAAAAACCAAAATAAAAAAGGAAAAATTATCAGGTGTATATAAAATGAAGTATGGCACATGAGACAATGTCTATATAGGACAAACTGGCAGACGTTTTATCTGTCGTATAAAGGAACACATGAGAGCATATCACGGAAATTTAGATAATTCAAAATATGCCAACCACCTACTCCAATATGATCATTGTTTTGATCCAAATTTTAAAATGTTACATTTTGTGACAAAGGAAAGAAGTTGGACCATTTAGAAGATGTAGAAATACATAAACTGAAAATTAGTAATAAGCTGTTAAATTCTCAACTAGATTTCATTGAATATCGCCTCTGTTAATTGTATAATACAGATTGTAAAAAAAATATTGTTGCATAGATACAGATGTCATGTACTATAATAACACTATTCATTAATTTGTTAACATGTCTGAAGAAGATAAAGTGTACAGAAACAGCTGTAATAAATTATATCTTAATACATATGAAAATCTAATATTTTTATTTAAGTAAGTAAATTAATTAAAAATCACACTGACTTGACAATCTTCACTCTTTATTGTAGCGCCAAACCAACAATACTCAGTTATGCATCTACAACATAAGAGCACGAACATTGGTGCTAAGCTACATGATGCAAAATTTAGATTAGTATTCAAACAGATACAGTTTCATAGCCGTTTGTTGCAAAGAAAATAATCTCTGATAGGACTGATGACTTTCATAATTGTTCTTTAATAATAAGGCTATTTCTGAAGATTTGGCACTAAACGTGTGCGTACACATACTTTATGAGCCAGTGCAACAGATGGTATCAAAATATATTATTTTTAATGGTGCTTATCCGGGTGATGCATAACATCGTCCATTTAGTCAAAAAAGTGTTGGACAATAACTTTTGCTGAGATATTAAGTAACATTAAAAAACGTACTAATTACACTAGCCAATAAAATTTTACTTTTTTCTGTAACTGGTATGGAAACAGCTAATATTTATGTTTTCGGGTGTGCTGATAACGAAAATGTTAATGAAAATGCAAGATTAGCTCTCGTTTTGAAGTTATCCTAACGTTACGTTATTGCCTATATGAGGTTATACATGTATTTACCTTGTTGTTATTCCTTGGAGGAAGGTCACTGAAGGCACAACCGCTTTGCCTGGCATTTGTAATTTTCTACTGGTGATTTTCTTAATTAGTGTCCAACAGTAATCGGCAAACATTGATGCACTCCACTTTCCCTGATATCTAATTTTCATGTTAGAAATTTGCCGGTGGAAGCATTTCCCGTGCTCGTTGCTTACAGCACCACAGTTGTCAGGAAAAAACAAGTCCAAGTGGAAATGTAAGAAATACGTATAACGTTAAGGACATGTTACACCCCAGTCTGTCTTAGCAGTGCAGAAGATTTGCCATAAGATCCTTATAGTATTCTGCCCACTTATTTCCTAGAAAGTTTGTTGATACTTGATCAAAAGCATCCAATCTAAATTTTCATTACCTGCCAGGATGGTGTTGAAATGCTCATCTTTGTACATTTTCCATATCTGGGGACCCACGAAAATCCCCCCTTTTTTTCATCTCACTAAGACGCGGAAATGTCTGGCGCAAATAGATAAATGCTACCCCAGTTTTGTCACTGGCCCTAATGAAGTTTTTTATTAGACCCAATTTTACATGAAGAGCAGGATTATTTTCTTGGATTTGACAAGTACTTTTTGCTTAACATTGTGAGGTCTGCTTCAAGTGATTAATGCTTAGGCCAATCTTTCTTTTTAAAATGAAGTGCTATGGCGCGGCTATGCCAGAGGCACTAGAAGCAACAGAACTTGGTATAGCCCTGTTATAACCCAAGTAGTATGCCTATGATTTTCAGATCTCCAGAAATCTGTCATTTAAATTTGTCATAGTTCAAACGCAATAACAATTGTTTCATGTTAACATATGTTTCTTTCATGTAAGCTTCATACCCTATCAGAATCAATGGTAACACATTGCCATTATGCAGTAGGACACGCTTAAGACTTACTTTAGAGGAGTCGATAAACAACCTCCACTCAACACTTTTACAGTTAATGCCCATAACTGTCATTAGATCCAAAATAGAGTAATGTAAGTATTGGCTTTAAAATTTTCTATTACAACTTTTTACTTTTTTTTCAAGCGTGGATGCATTGTAAAACACGTTACTTATAGTAATGCGATCTTCTGCATCGAGACATAGGGGGTAATGATGTAATCACTTTGGCCTTACTTTTGCACATAGAAGATTGAAATTTTGCACACACATTGCATGCACCTCTTAGTATATTTCAGTTGATATCGAGATCTGTGCGTTAACACAGGGAGAGGCAGCTGGCCCGAACTTAGAAACATACGATTTTCAGAAAAAAAAAACCAATTTGCATCATTTTTTCCTGCCTCGAGTACATGATAGGGGCATTTCAATTGTACCGTTTAAGAACTGTTGTTCTTTTCTGAAGAGAATGAAGTTCGAAGCATGATCCTAGGATAAATAGTGATGTTGCTGTAGCTGATTGCCTGAAATTAACCCAAACAAAATCATAATTAAAAAGGATTAAATGCACCCCATTTAACTTGGAAATGAGAGGTAATTCAAGCTTTGCATAGTCGTTTTCGTTATCAGTGTGGTCGATATACGTACGAAACATTTACTTCATTCCAGTTACATTTTCACTGTTGGCTAGTGTTATTAGAGACTATTTAACTCATGCTCCAAATGGGAGTCAATGACCAATCACGTTTCAATGATTTCTGTTTTACAACAAATCAGAGTCGTGTTTCACGAAATATTTATCAGTGTTATAATTACCATATTAAAGAAAGCTCCTCCTTTTTAATATTCTGAACAGGTCTGGCCATTATTTTGCAGTGACTGAGCCTGTGAGAAATACGGCTACCATATTGTATATATAATGCATCAATGTCAACACATATATAAAAACATTTGTAGCAATTGATTATACCACCAAAAAAAGAAACCACTGTTTGCACTTTCTTAAATGTATTTTTTTCCCCAGGTAATAATCCACAAATATATAATTGTCATATTTACATCATACATCAGAAATGTATTAATATACAGTTTGATGTGTTTCATTTTTTCTCCACTAGAGAGCATTCTTACAATATTGCGTTCCTTTGGCAATAAATAATATGATCAGGTTGCAGTGATAAACAAAGGAAGCAGATGAAGCGCACCTATCGTTTCTCATTTGTTTTCAAACATCGCCGTTTACATTAAATATATAAATATTTTAAAATAACTATAGTTAAATAATGATTTGTAAGTAAACAGCTTAATTTTATTCGTTAAATAGTCACAACAAATGCCACTCTTGATTTCCAAATTCTCTAGATAAATTCACTCCTCACTTCGTGAGTCGTGAATTTATCAATAATTTGGAAATCACTCGTGGCATTACTTATGATAATATTATAACTTTAGATTTTCAAGCTGAAATATTGTTCCGTGATATAATATCAATCAATCAATCAATCAATCAATCATAGTGTTCTGCTCAAGAGCAGGTCTTTCACTGCAAACTCAGCATTCTCATCTCTTTCCTTAACTCAGCTTTCCTTTTTTTTTATCTGCATACAAACCATTTATTATAATAATGTCTATCATCTGATGTATTTTTCTGCCTCTAACTTTCTTTCCGTTGACCATTCCTTCTAGAGCATTCTTCAGCAGGCAATTTCTTCTTAGCCAGTGGCCAATCCAATTTATTTTCCTTTTCTTTATGAGTTCCAGCATTGTTCTTCTTTCACCCACTCCGTTAGCACATATTTATTTCTTACTTTGTCTGTCTATTTTATGCGTTCGATTCTTCTCCATATCCACATCTCAAAAGCTTCCAGTCGCTTTTCCTCATTCATTCGTAATGTCCAAGTCTCTGCACCATACAATGCTACACTCCACACAAAACATTTCACTATGATATAATATAATGATCAAAATAAACTAGTTTAAGAAAAATTACCTATAGGCAACGATTTTAAACTTTGGATTACGTACATACTTCTTATACAATGACATGGATGACCTCTAGGATGAGTGATCACATATATGCCACGATCACTTCAAGTCAACACGAACATTTAAGACAAGTCACTCTTACACTCATAATAAACAACACGAGTATGGTATTGATGGCCTGATAATGATCCGGGACTGTTTAGGTATTAAAGTTTCCTGACTTTGTCTTACAGGTTCAACTGCAAGGAATTTCCACGACCCTCTTCCAATTTACATTTGTCCCACATATCCTACCCAACGCACTCTGCTACACTTAACTGTTCTTATAAATCTGGTTTCACATAAACATTATTTAGTTCTCCCGTCTCCTGTCTGTTCTTCTCTTTTTTGTTCCAAAATTTTCGTAAGAACTTTATTCTAAAATATTCGCAACCTTTCCTTCCTTTAAAATAAGAATCTATATTTCGCATCCATATAACTGGAAGAATAACGGTTTTTATGCTTTCACTTCAAAATTTTTGTAGAGAATTGGGGATTCCAAAGAGTCGCTGTATTGTATAATAGCAGGCATCTCAAGAATCGAGCCTATGTTTATTTTCTTTCAACGCATAATTCCTTTGTGTTAGTGATTGTGTGTGTGTGTGTGTGTGTGTGTGTGAGAGAGAGAGAGAGAGAGAGAGAGAACATGTAAAACACAGAGCATTTCTCAAAACTTGAACAAACCACATTTTTAAATTCACATTTTACAGTCAAATTGAGGAAACTCTATGCAGTTACGTTCTATTTAGAGAATATCGTGGGTTGAGTTACTCATGAGCGAAAACAGATTAATAGTCATCGCTGACTAACGGACAGAATATGATCAACTCGTAATGTAACATGAAATTTTCTTAGTCATGAACAGAACTAAAATACAATTTGCGAGTTTAGGTGATATTTAAAAAAGAGCTATTATTAATTTACTATTATTAACCAGTCGATAAAACGTATTATTGCACATGCCGTCCAAGGATCGTTCTATTGTTGGACTAGTAATGTGGATTGAAATACTAACGTTGTTGTTATAATAATAATAATAATAATAATAATATTATTATTATTATTATTATTATTATTATTATTATTATGACAGAGAACGATGGAGAACTTTAATTAAGGAAAATTTGTTAATGCTTGTTACAAAAATAGTCTATAAGTCCGTAGTCATTTATGTATTTTTTTAAAATTCATGTTAATTACTAAGATTGGTTGGATAAAACCCTCAAAGGTGAGGAAAATTCTCAAAATGAATGAATTATTATTGTAATTAATATGGATTCTTCATATTAGTGAAATGGATCCTGGTAGTTAAAATCAAATCTGGAATTTTAATTTGGGACTGAGCTGAAGCGCGAACCAAGTATCCAGATCTGTAAAACTTCTGAATTTGAATGTCAGATGGTACTATTGCGGCACCTAATTCTGAAAGTATTACTTTTTAATATTAATATTTCAATTACGACCACTCAACAGATTCACAATTTTGACCGCCTTCACAAACAGTATAAAAATATATTCTTATGAAATTATGTTTTTGCGTTTTCACAAAAATAAATTTGAGGTGTGATATGAGCTGGAATGTTAAAACGCCTGTCTACCTGAATGAAATAAAGAAATCAGTAAAATAAATGTACCCTCAATTTGATTATTTTGTGAGTTTCGGTCAACTAAATGAAGTTCGATATGGTGATATAATTATTACAATTATTATTCGATATTCCATAATAATGTACGTGTGTCTGCCTATTTCCTTACATCTCCATGCGTAAGTTTTAACCTTTAAATTAGCAAAACACGTATTTCTCGTATCAGTTTTTTAAAATGTTGCGGACCGCAGTGAAAATGAAATGGCGCATAACTGTTATTATTAACCAAATTGTAAAGTTCTAAAAAATATATATATATGTCATAAATTAAGCAATTTTTCTTGAAAGTTCCTATTGATCAACATTTACTGATTTTTTGCTGATGTAGAATTACGATAATAAAAAAGCGAGAAAATGAAAGTAATAATAATAATAATAATAATAATAATAATATTAATGCTGTCCTGTGATACAGTAATGTTTAACTGAGATATAATGTTGATGTCTTAAGTTTAGAGGATATAAAGCGAAAACGAGCTAGAACATATTTGGAATAAAATAGTAAGATTATGCAAAATGCGTATACCATAGCGTATACCATGTACCATATATGTATGTAACATATATATAGATCATCGGTTGATTAATGTCATTGACATCGTCCGATTCTCAAAAGCCAATTTTGTCGGTCCATCCAATCTCCTAGTTGTAGATGTTTCTCCTTCATGTCTAAATATATTCCCTGACTACAGGAGGTTTTAGGTCTTCCTCTGCCACGTCTGCCCTCAGATTTCCATTCCAAAACAGATTTTGGTAGCAGATTCTCTTCCATTCGCTGGACATGTCCGTACCATCTTTATTGCTGAGTTTTAATATAATCTAATGTAGTGTCTTTAATCTTCATTTTCTCCCTTATAACTGAGTTCCCATTTTTTTCTCTTCTTGAAATTCATGATGCCCTTCGTATAAAATCCATTCCCGTTGCCAAAAGATACTTATTTGTTTTTGTTGTTAATGGCCAAAGTTCTGCTCAATAAGTAATGATGATTTTAACAAGGGTATGATATACATTCATTTTATTTTTATTACTTATATTTTTATCGCACAATATTCCATTGAGGCAAGCAATTGCAAAATTTCCATTACTATTTCTATTTCTTATTTCCTCTTCATAACTTCCATTTTTATTTATTTTAATTCCTAAGTATGTGATCCCACTACAAAATTTTACTGATTCTCCATTACAATAATAATAATAATAATAATAATAATAATAATAATAATAATAATAATAATAATAATAATAATTACGATTCTAAATACCATACTGTTTGCAGACGATCAGACAATCTTTAGCTCTTCAGAAGACAATTTACAAATAGCAGCATCTAAATTAAACGAAATAGCAAATAAATTCAATATGAAAATCTCTGAAAGTAAATCGAAAGTAATGGCATTCAACGGGAAAGACCATATGAGGTGTAAAATCAGTATTAATAACAGTATAATACAACAGGTGAACAATTTTAATTATTTAGGATGCAATGTATCATACTGCCAGAAGGAAGATATTAATATTAAATTTAATAGATTTTACAGAATGTGTGGCACTATAAGACGGACACTGAAAAATAAAACTTTGAGGAGCACACAACTAAAATTTTACAAAATTATGGCAGTGCCTGTCTTAAGATATGCAAGTGAAAATTCGACTCTTTACCGTTCAGACAGAAGGAAAATAGAAACTGCAGAAATGAAGTTCCTACGTTCAGTGGCAGGTGTGACAATTTTGGACAAGAAAAGAAGTGAGGATATTAGGAATGACTTAAATATTTTCAATTTAACAAATAGAATTGACAACATGAGAAACAACTGGTATGAACATGTCAAGAGAATTCCTACAGATAGAATCCCTTAGCTGTTACAAAAGTACAAACCAATAGGACATAGAAATGTTGGACGCCCATTTACTAGATGGGAGGATTCATTAAATCCCACTTGATGTGAAAACAGGTCAAAAGGCCTAATTTCATGAAGCAGAAGAAGAAGAAGAAGATTAATAATAATGATGTTGTCCTGTGATACAGAAATGTTTAATATTTAATTGAACTGAGATATAATGTTGACGTCTTAAGTTTAGAGGATATAAAGTGAAAACGAGCTAGCACATATTTAGAACTAGATGTGTGTATAATTTGTAATAGAATAGTAAGATAATGCAAAGTGCGTATACCATAACTTTAGAGAACCTATATACTATATATATATATATATATATATATATATATATATAAACTGGCCATTTATGATCGAGCCATATGAATGAAGTTTGAAATATGCGCATTACCTTGAATAATAAGTAATTTGGTTCAACAAACTCAATAGGAGTGAGATGTTAATAGAGTGTTCTATTGTTTTGAACCTTCTAAGTGACCATTCTTGCGGCAAGAATACCACAGAGGAATAATGCCAGCGGAAGTAAGGTATAGTTGTATTTTCCCTGAGGAACAGGTTTCAGCCCAAGACTGCTCAACTTAGACAAATCATTCCACCTGGGAGATTTAGCTACATACATAAGGACTTTATTAAACTAAAAGTAAGATACGTACAATGTTATTTACAAATATGGATCGCACGGGCAGTAAGCCGTACGTGCTGTTGACAGTCCGTTACAGTAAGTTGATGTTTAAAAACAAAAAAAGAAGAAAACAATAATATTACAATTATATATCAATACAATTACATTATTCATTAACTTAGTTATGTAGAATTATCAAGAATTAATGGCATTGCAATTTGCTAACATATATGTATTCCTGAATAAGTGTTGTTCTTATTTTCCGCGTTTTGTCCAGAAATCAAGGTTTATCCAATTTTCTGGGTTTACCAGTAACTCGTAGCATGCCAATCTTCCACGATTTGAATTTAGAAATCTTTCCGGTAATAACTGATGCCTCCAATATTCTAAATCGTTACATTTTCCCAGTATATGTATCTCGTCTTCAAAGCTCCCGCACATTGGACATATTCGCATATCGTGATCGTCGCTAATTTTTAAAAATGTCCATGCCCCTAACCTGAACCAAGCAAGCCCCGATCTCTCTTTAAATCCTAGATTGAGCATATAAGATTCTTTTCCCCAAACTTGTTTTAGGTCTCTTTGTAAAAATAGTGATCGTTTTCCCGTACATTCGGCCAAAATATTTTGTCGGTTTAAGTATCTCCTCCTAATAGATTTAGCTGGTAAAATAAACTAGAGACGAAAACATCTTTGATAAGTATATTGAAATAAATAATAAGTTTTTATATGAAGAGACAATCATAACAGATAATCTGAACGAGAATTTCATATTAATACACAGTTTTGACAAATGTTTGCACGGCAGCTGTTACAAAAGTACAAACCTATTTAACTGGTTACTGTCACCGGATAGTAATAAAGGAACAGCGACGCACGTGTAATGCAGACTCTCAGCCTTAGTTTCATATTTTCTTAATTCTATTTCATTATTTCTCATATAAAGTAGTTAGTGTATTTTCCTCATGAGGCTGAACGGTTTCGACTCCAGACATTTCACTCCAAAAAAAAAAAAGTTTATGATATAGTAAGGAATGTAACCTGAACCTCTGAGTTTCTGGTCAGATACATCAAACGTAACACCACAAAATATCATATTAATCATCATATTCTTTCACGGATTAGGTATCTGCCTGTTCCGATCTCACATTTGTTCAGCCCAGCGTTTTCTTGGTCTTCCTACCGATCTTTGTCCTCCAGGTATAGAGTTAAAATTAGTATTACACGAAACAAATATTATTGAATTTATTAATTCAAAGCAAAAGTGATATAACAGAACTTTATTAATTATTCTTAAATATATGTGAACAAAACTAGTAGTAGGACTTTATTAGACAATAAGTAAGATATTTACAATACTATTTACAAATATAGGTCGCACTGGCAGTAAGCCGTACGTGCTGTTGACAGTCCGTTACAATAAAGTAATAATTGGTAATAGTATAAAGAAAAAAAATAACATTACAATTACATAAAGAAAACACAATAATATTACAATTACATAATAATACAATAGCATTATTCATTAATTACGTTATGTATAATTATTAAGAATTAATGGTATTGCATTTTGATAACATATATTTATTCATGAATGAGTGTTGTTCTTATTTTCCCGCGTTTTGTCCAGAAATTTACCCAAGTTTATCCAATTTTCTGGATTTACCATTAACTCGTAGCATGCCAATCTTTCCCGATTTGAATTTAGAAATCTTTCCGGTAATAACTGACGTCTCCAATATTCTAAATCATCACATTTTCCTGATACATGTATCTCGTCTTCAAAGTTCCCGCACATTGGACATATTCGCATATCGTGATCGTCGCTAATTTTTAGAAATTTCCGTGTTCCTAGCCTAAACCATGCAAGCCCTGATCTCTCCTTAAATTCTAGGTTGAGTATATAAGATTCTTTTCCCCCAAACGTGTTTTAGGTCTATTTGTAAACACAGTGAGCGTTTTCCCGTACATTTGGCGAAAATATCTTGTTGGTTTATATCTAAGTACCTCCCTCTTATTTTTATCCACACGTTCTTGTGATTTTTCAGTCCCTTTTTCCCATATCCAACCCATGCCAATCTTTTGGAGTTCTCTCCTAACTTAGTCTGCCCAAAATTTCACATCTATGTCTCTAATTTGATGGTCGTAACAAATTGCTCTAAGCATTGTTTGTTCACCTTGGATTACCCGCAACCAGTATTTGAATACACGAATTTTACAGCATAGCACCAAGAGAATTGTCTCAGGAAACAGGATTTGAAACTCATAATACGAAGGTATTGGGTTAAATCCCCAAGGCAAAATCAACCTCACTGAAGTCCTATTTTTTATCAGTCCTCAAATGAAACCTTAATTTGGAATTATATTACCAGACTTCATTTGTACTAACACCATGTAACTAATCGGCGAACTTCTTAAAAACACGTGACATAAATATTTAAAAAAGAATACGCAGCCTACTGGATACAACTAAAATATTGTAGATGCGAAATGCAGAAATTATTTAAATAATGGAACAAACAAAATGTTGAAAAATGTTCTTTAGAAGGATGGAAATTGTAAATCTGTAAGTTACAAAACTATCTTGCCTTAAAAATAAAAACATAAATGAGTAGTTGAATTAATTCATTTTGATTGTAATCAGCCAGTTTCAAAAACAGAGTCGAACCATCTCCATAGAATTATAATTTGTTTTTTTTTCCATATTGGGTATTAAAAACTCAAAATGCATTATTGTTAATATCACAAAATCCAAGTCTGAATCAAATGCATATTTTATTAACATTTTGATGGTTTTTCATTTTCTTTACAGTTGTCATAGGAATTATAAAATAACTGTAAAACTATGAACGCATTTCATATTTTGTATTTTAGTCCGTCGTTTTCATTGTATGATTCGCCCTATGTAGTTTTCCAATAAGAGTTCATGCATACGAAGTCTGAAATAATGAGAACTAATTAGATATATGACATATGAGAGATATGAGAGGTAACATACGCCTTTTCTTAATCTTCTAAATTATAAGTTTCTTTTAGAAACTATAAACTACATGTACGTTTTTTTAAGTATTCCATTTTACACGTAGAAGTATTTCAACGTTTGCTACAATTGTACTTTGTGAAATTTCTCAGCATTTGATATACTAATGGACTAGTCTTTTGTCAATGTTTACAACTGTCATTATCATTTGTCAAACTAGTAAAGTTCGTACATCATTAAAAATGGATGTGTGCTTCTTGTGGGAGATCCTTTCATTGATTTTGTCGAGTTTTTTATTACCGGTAGTATTCATTAATTATCTTTATCATTACTTCTTTGTTTGGTAATGATTGTTGAAATTTGTAATTTCATAAAGTTTGCAAAACAATTACAGAATACAGCATTACAATCAAACCAACGAAAACTTATTATTATTGTTATTATTATTACTGTTATTATTATTGTTATTATTATTATTATTATTATTATTATTTTTATTATTATTATTATTATTATTATTATTATTATTATTATTATTATTATTATTATTATTATTATTATTAGGGTGCGTGTAAGCAAACAGTTTTCAGATAGTTTTAAAAATCACAGTGGATTAAAGCAAGGAGATGCACTATCTCCTTTACTATTCAACTTTGCAATAAAACATGCCATTAAATATTTAGAGGTTAGAGAAGGTCTACAACTCAATGTCGTTAATAAGTTGTTAGTTTATGCTCAATCTGTATTATTAGGTGATAGTGAGTACATACTAAGGACCAACATGCATACTCTATTGAATAACATCAACAAATTGGGACTGGAAGTAAACATCAATAAATCTAAATATATGGTCACACATATAAATACATTATATAATGGAGGTCCACCGCTGTGGTCTCGAGGTAGCGTGCTGCCTTGTCACGCAGCGGGTCCGGGATCGATCCCCGGTCGGGACAGTTTTTCTGGGCGAGGTTTTTATCGGGGTTTTTCCTCTCCTTTAAGACAAATGTCAGAAAAGGCCCAAACGGTCTCCGAAATCATATGGCCATCATCATCATTATCATCATCCTTATCACTATAATTATCTTCATTATCATCATCCTTCACCGATGTGGAAAGCAACGGCAAGCTACCTACCACACCTACAATTCCCTCGTAAAGCTGCAAGCATAGCATGAAAATGCTATGCTTGCAATGAAAGACCTGCCCTCGGGCAGAATTACTATGGATGGATAGATATAATGGAAATTGACAATTAATGACAAATGAGGGAAATTTTGAAAAAGTGGCTGTATTCAAATACCTAGGAACAATAATTACAAACAGGAATGAGCTGCAGAAATAAATTAAACATAGACTAATTTCTGGAAATGTTTACAAGGACTCTTGTTCCAACTACGTACTCTCATAGAACATTAAGCTGAAAACATATAAAACTGTTATTCTTCCAATTATATGTATGAACAACATGGAGTTTTACTTTAAGGGAGGAGAAAGGAACACGGGTATTTGAGAAGGAAGTTCTTAGGAAACGTTTTGAACCAAAGCGAGACGAACAGACTACTGAATGGAAAAGACTGCATAATCCTGAGCTATATGCTCGTTATAGGAAACAAGATGTAATAAGGACAGTTAATTCTCATAGACAGCGAATAGGGAATGGAAAAGGACATGGAAGCTCCTTGTAGTAAAACCAGAGGGAAAACGCCAGAAGGCAGACCAAGAATGAGGTGGGAGAATAAAATTAACCATGATTAGAGAGTAGTCGATTATACATAGGGTTATTGGGAAACATGGTATAGAGAGCTTATGACAGAGCGGCCACAAAACTAAGGATTCGATAAGTGCCACTGAGATACCTATTATTATTATTATTATTATTATTATTATTATTATTATTATTATTAATATTATTATTAATTATTAATATTATTATTATTATTATTATTATTATTATTATTATTATTATTAAAATCATAACTGATGTAGTTGCAATGTGCAAAAATTGTTATCACTGTACTGAATTTTATACCTATAGCACCGTTTCAGGCGAACTATTTGTTGCCATGCTCGCAACTGCTTGCACGGTTTGCGGGTACAAACGGTACGGAATCGACGTGTTTTTAAGGAAATAAAAATTCTGAGTATTATTTTATTCAGAAGGGAAGCAAAACCATAAATCTACAGTTCATAAAAGAATCTGAAACATAATATATATATATATATATATATGAGGGACCATTTTGGTCATTCCAACCTGAGTGAAAAAACGTCGTTTATAGAATGTTAATTATAACCTGGTCATGATATAAGTAATATTCTATGACTATGATCAACCATTCATATTCACCATAAAATACACGCTAATTTCGAAAACAATATATTTTTCATTTTTTTTTTCAAATTTTACTTTATTTTGCAATCGTAGGACCTATTAAGTCAATTTTATTAGGGATGAGATGTCTTTGGATTGTGTATATTTGAACTAGAGGAAATTAGGAATTTTACTGGCACAGTAAATATTATAGGATTTAAAAAGTACCAAACCCATCTCCCGACAACGCCACTGCCGTTAACTATATTGTCGGAAGTCTTATTATTTTAATAACATGCAAAATTATAATAAACCCCAAGCTTCAGAGACTGTCCCTGTCAACGGCCATGGCGCTGTTCCAACTCATGGTAGCACCAGTGGCCACATATGGCATTCAGATAATTTGGACTCACCTAACAGCGAAAAACCTCAAGAAATTGGAGAATGTCAAAGCCAGATATCTCAAGAGGGCCTTGTCGCTCTCATAGTACACAAGAAACAGCTACACCTACAGAATAGCACATGAATCCTACTTCATTGAGGACATCAAGCTTCGCTTCAATCTACCAGAAACCCAGCCATCAAAGAGAGACAAAACAAAGCCAATGCAATACCGATGGAAATAATGGACACAGAATCGATGAAAACTGATGTTTTGAAAGGCCCCAACTTCCAACTTCGCCACCTGTACACACGCTTCGCCGCTCATGGTTTCCACGGGAAGATATGCTAGAATCCGTCATACCACTACCCCAAGGAAGACTGCAGATGTAATCTTTGCGACGAGTCATGCTCGAAGTACCACCTAATGAAATGCAAAAGCAGAACTGAGCCTCTCATCACAATTACAAAGGACTGGTGAAAACTCTAAAGGTATACACTGTGTTTAATAAAACCTATTTAAAATTATAATAAACAATAATGCAAGTTAAACATATACAGACGCTTCATAAGATGATCTTAGCCGTTGAAATTTCATAGCAATTTGTCAAACTAAAACAAGATTTAATATTGGATTTTAATTAATCAAGCTTCTTGTATCGTTAATTTAGTAACGACAATCTACAATACAAAATTACATTTTCAACGCAGTTTTGATATTTTATCTCAATTCTATCAATTATAAATATTGTTCTGAATCAATTTTTTTCTTGTTGTCGGGTTGCTCTAAAAATAAAGCAATAATAAGTTAAAAATAAGCATTTAATTATTATCCGGTAAATTCGCATTTTTATTTTTTTTTCGGTGGACCAGGCTCACATGCTTGCTACGCCACTAGTAAAAAATTGTCGTTTCTTCAAATTTATAATAAATATAGGAATTTAAGTATTGCTTTAATGTGTAGGAAGTTCCTAAATGTGTTATCAACCTGAAAAAAAAACCTTACTTACACATGTGATGAAGTTATCTCATCTTAAATACCAAAATATATGTTCTACTATGAACAGACTGGGCCGAAATCGTCTCTTTTTCACAATGCGCTTATACATTAAACAGAAAGTTCGAGTAAAGTGAGTACATTGAAATTGAAATCCTGAATAGTCAAGAAATATAAGTAGCAAAAGGCCAGTTTGAGTAAATTATATTCAAATCTGAGACACTCTATTTGTCATTGTCTTACCAGTTTTCTTTTCAGTGAATAGATTTCAGTGCCAGACAGATTTTTACTTGTATCCATTGGCCATTCTGATTAGTATCTGCTTTAACTACTACAAAAAAAAAAATATATATAACTCCAAAATTAGTAATTTTTCACTTGTACCCCTTGATTTATAAGCGTTCCAATTCAGCATTGTTATTTACAACTGTGTAAATATCATCTCCCAAAATATTGTCAGGGTGGCAGACGAAGGGCTTTGATTATCGTACCACTCTATTTCGATTCAAGCCTGTTCCCACATTTAGCGATGAGATGTAAAGTAATTAATTTTTTATATTTTATTAAAACAATATATTTTTTTTACATTTTATTAAAATTTAATCAGTTAGTCCACCACTGTCGTCTCGAGGTAGCATGCTGCCTTGTTCGATTTCCGGTCGGGACAAGCTTCCTGGATGAGTTTTTTTTTCGACTTTTTCATCACCTTTAAGACAAATTTCAGGACGTTTTGAGGCCCCGAACATCATCTGGTCATCATCATCATCATCATCCCACGATGTGGAAACCAACGGCAAGCTACTACACATATAATTTCATAGTAAAGCTGTAAATCATAGCATGAAAATGCTATGATTGCAGTGAAGGACCTTACTTAGAGTAGAACACTACAGAATAAAATATTTATACATAACTTTTGAACAATTAATTTACTTTTTGTCCAACGCCAACGGGATGACTTAAAATATTTGTGGCATTCTCTCCTGCTATTGGAGGAATTGTAACTCATTTTCTCTCCTACTATTGGAGGAATTGTAACCCACTTTTGAGGCTGGTGCACTTGAAAAGCGAAGTTATGTTATCCCGATGATACGATGGGTGATAAATGATAATGATGCACCGGATGATTCCTTTAAACTTAAACGTAACCTAATTTCCACATTAGAGGCGATCACAAAAATAATTTTCTTTATGGAAAAATTCTAAATTTTAAGGATTTTAGGGTTAATAAATTCTATCTTCAAGCCACAGTTAGTCCAAAAATCATTCAAGACTAAAGGTCTATAAAACACTGGCTCTTCCAACTCTTTTGTATGTTAGCGAAGTATGGACGTTGAAACAGAAGGATATACAGAGACTTAGGTCTGATGAAATGAGATACCTTCGGAAGACTGCAGGATACACACTACTAGATCACAAAAAATGAAGACTTCTTAGAAGAATTACACATGGAACCTTTAGAAAACAAACTATCTGATTATAAGTCAAGATGGATGCAACATGTTCATCGAATAGAAGATCACAGGATACCCAAACAAATGTTAAGATATCAACCTGCAGGAAGAAGAAGACCAGGACATCCACTCAAAAGACTTCTGGATGGTGTTTCTCTTGAGGCCGAAACAGGTCAACAAATGGCCTAAATTCGTGATTGTACTAAGATGACGATGATGAAAAAATTCCTTTCGTTGAGCTGGAATCGAACTCGGATCCTATGAACTGTAATTAGGAGCTCAGGTCACGAGACCATGAGCATCGTTAGATTAATTAATATTTTATGACCTATTAATTCGGTTTGAGTAGCCTTTTCACAGAAAGGTCAGGTGGGTGAAGGTACTGTCTGATGGAGATAGGGAATTTCATCTCCGTCATGGGCATTCAACCGAATACACTTTCTGGTAGAAGGACCAACTCAAGCTTGTGATATTATGTTTTATGTATGTGGCACAGTATTTGATGAAGCGTTCTCACAAATAATCCGATTAGACAAACTGTTCGCACTTCCTATAACCAGGAGTGAGTTCATTCATTTTCAAAATGTATATGCCAATAATTTTATGCAGTTAGTAATTTCAATGCAAGTAAATTACTACATAAACCATTATGTTCAAACAAACATGACTTTATCCACTTTAAATCTCTCTTGTGAAAATCGAAAATTAAAATTGTATCGTTTATTAAAATACTTTTTTAAAAAGGGACTTTTTTATAAGAGTGCTGGAAATATATTTACTTTAAAATAATAAGTTCTTAATATATTATGATATATCTCAAATCTAAAAATAAAAATTATAATTTTCTCGTTAATTCTTAGTGAATAAATTTAAAAGTCATTTTGAAACATCGCTGAAATTACTGCAACAAAAATTTAAATTATAAAAATTATGAGATCTCAGTCGTACGTAACTTTGGTACTCACCCTTATCAATAGCTGAAGATGAAACGTACCGAAAGTATGATGATCTTGAAGAAGATTTTCGGGCTGTAGTACGTGGTCGTGAGGCTTGTAGTTCCCCGACGTTTCGCCAGAGACTGCGTCTGGCATCCTCAAGGGTTGTCTTGAGACTGGCAATTCTGCCCTATTTATACGTCAATATATGTACCGAAAGGTCTATAACGAAGTTTTTTGATCGAACATTTACATTACTGAGGACGGCTCAAATCTCAGATAATCATTTATAATTGAACCTTTTACTGAATTGAATTTTTTTAATGGGAGTTGTACGTATAACCTATTTGGAACACCATTTTTTAATTTTTCAGGAGAGCTTAATTATACTGTACAAATCATACTATTAGCGTTGTTTTAATGAAATGCGTTTGACAATTTATAATCATAAAGTGTACAATGGTATGTATGAAACTGATACGAAAGATTTGCAGAACATATAAAAAAAGAGTTTCTTAAGCGGAGTTAAGAACAACCTGATATTAAGAATGCAATATTCCGCTCCTTTACTAAAATGCTTAATACAAAAAAAACTGTGTTTATACTATATTTACAATTACAATAATTAAAATGAAGATAATGTTATTGTACAAAAATTGGGCGTCCGCACCTCTTCATGAAGAACAAGAACTCAGTTTAGTAAACGACGGGCATAAACCATTAGATAACACTGGACAACATGATTTTTGTCTCATGAGTACCAATAGTTGTACTTAATGCAGTTTTTTATCGTGTTTTCAAATATATTCGGAATTACTCCATCAAACACAGTTTTTTTATTTGAATTTCAATTAATGGATTTAAATAATTATTTTTTAATAAACTTCTTTTCGTCCATTTGTCGATTGTAAAATAAAACCAAATGAGCTGACTCAGGAGATTTCAGCTATGGAAAAGAGATATCAAGCCAAATTGAATCCTAATATGCTGGCCGATTATTGTTGGACCATCAATAGGGATGCTCCATAGGCGAAATATAGCAGAAAATCACCATTTCTTACTCTCTAGGTGAGTCGGAATGTTCGAATAGAATGTAGAAAATATTAAAGTGTTTGAAATTATAAATTCCTGTCTCTCGCAAACCGTGCGTGATGGAGAAAAACCGATATCATATTTGAATTCAGGAGAAAAAAATATTATCAGAATCGCATATTTTTCTTTCTGAGACAAAAAAAAACGTTAATTTTTTGTTGCTCAGTGTTATGGTTATTTATAGCCTATGTGCTTATTATGAAAATATGTGTTAGAAAAACAGCCTTTATTTTTATAAAATTATTGAAAATGAATGATGAATTTGACTATCATAATTCTTTACGGGCTCTTTATCTGAAAATTGACATACGTTATAGTAATCGTAAGCATCTGCAATATTCACAATATTGTTAATTGTGCCATCACAAACTAAAGGAATTGAATAATTATATACCCGCTATATTTTACATCTATAAAATTTATTCACGTTATTTTATGCATATTTTAATACTATACATCAAAGTAGATTAATCCTTTGGGATTTTGCTGTGCCCAAATACCCATAAAAGCAGCGAGTGTAATAAAAGAAATAGATCCGCTTAATGGTTTAATTAACGTCCTACATTTTTATGCATGGCTTACGAAGACAACATTCCACCTCTCTATGCCTTTTGTTACATTTGGTGCTTTTGAATTTGGATCCATTAATGGAATTATAATTCTGTGGCCGGAAAACATCTGCACCAGGCTTAATACTTGGATAAAAACATTCCCTGCTAGATTAACAACATTGTATTCTGATAGAATTTACCATCTCGTTTGGTATACTACATTGCATTCAAAATCGTATTATATTACGTACATATCTAGTTCAGATAGAGGTAGTATATTTTAATGATTTTTTTGTTATTTAAGCAATAGTATAGGAAGCTTCTTGTAGGAAAGCCAGAGGGAAAACGCCAAGTTGGTAGACCAAGAATGAGGTGGGAGAATAACATTAACTATGATTTGAGGGAAGTAGATTATACAGGAATGATTGGAAAGCTTTAGCTCAGGACAGATATGTATGGAGAGCTTATGTCCGCGCGGCCATGAACCTACGGGTTCGATAGTGCCAGTGAGTAAGTAAGTATAGGAAGGCAGATATAATAAGAACAGTTAAGTCTCGTAGACTGCGATGGGCAGGACATGTGGCACGAATTGGCAACGAAAGACGTGCATGGAAGCTTCTTGTAGGAAAACCAGAGGGCAAACGCCCAGTTGGTAGACCATGCCTGAGATGGGAGAATAAAATTAAGTATGATTTGAGGGAAGTGGATTATACAGGGAATTATTGGAAAACATTAACTCAGGATAGAGATGTATGGAGAGCTTATGTCCGCGCGGCCATGAACCTGCGGGTTCGATAGTGCCAGTGGGTTAGTCAGTTTCTAAGCTGTAGTATTTAAATGTATATCATAGTAAGGAATACATTTTTATTTTTATCAATATTGGTTATTTAAGTGTTTTTTTGAGTATTTACTAACTGTATTCGTTTCTTTTCGATTGTTTTATTTTACCTTTTACTTCTTAATAGTTTCTCTCAAAAAATGTTAAACTAATAATATAAGGTTCTTTAAGGTAAATTATATGGATGCGACATATAGTCTCTTACTTTACGGGAGGAGACAAGAGTATGGATACTTCAAAGCAAAGTATTTTAGAAAAAATATTCGGCTATAGAGTGGCTAACAGATAGGTGACAGAAAATACTATATAATAATGAGTTGCATTATGTTTATGGGAAACTAGATGTATTAAGGACAGTTTAAGATTAATTAATTGCGATGTACGGGATATGTGGCACGAAAGGGTAATGGATGAGTGGCATGGAAATTTCTTTTAGGAAAACCAGAGAAAAAGCGTCCAGTAGGTAGCCCATGATTAAATCTAAAAATTAGATAATTATATTAATCCACGATTACAGGAAGGTGAATTAACAGACTATGATTGGGAAACGCCATTTCAGGATATGGATATATGGAAAGAACATTACCGCGCGGCCATGAACTCGTGGTTCGATATGGTTTACAATTTAACAATTTATAATATAATATATTGTATACATACCAATGAACAAAAATATTCATAGGCTACATATTAATATTCAATTAAGAGAAAAGACATTTTTGTTTCCATTACTCTAACTAACTGGCACTATCGAACCCGCAAGTTGATGGTCTCGCGGACATAAGCTGTCTATACATTCATATCCTCAGCCAACGTTTTCCAACCATCCCTTGTATAATTTACCTCTCTCAATTCTGATTAATGCTATTCTCCCACTTCATTCTTGGCATAACTACTCCGCGGTTTCCTCTGGTTTATCTAAAATAAAATTTCATGCTTCTCTTCCACTTCCTATTAGTGCCACATGTTCTGTCCATCGCAGTCTACGAGGCTTAACTGTTCTTACATCTAGCTTCCCATGAAGATCATGCGGCTCACTGTTTCTCTATCCACCTCTCTCTTCGTTTCTCTTTGGTCCAAAAATATTTCTAAGAACTTTATTCTCAAATACTCGTGATATTTTTCTCCTCCTTTATATATTATGTATTTGTTAGAATTTTGTACTAAGTTGAAACTAATGAGATGTCGCTATAGTTGTTGCAATCAGTTCTATCTCCCTTCTTATAGATTTTAACGATAAACGATTATTTCAATTGATCTGGAAGAGCCTATTTTCCCCTAATCATACTAAGCAACCGTTGTATCGTATCCATAATCCCCTCCATTTTTTTCTGCTCTGCTGGAATCCCATCTTTACTTGATGGATTTTACATATTTATTTTTTCTATCCATATTTCAGTCTCTAATGCGCAAAAAATGAAGTAATTCCAATTATCATTTAACGGTAAACATGTTATCTACGTATTATTAAAATAGGGCTATGTGTGATATTCTTATCCCTAAATCTTAACAATTGAATTACAATTTATAAGCCTAATAATAAGAAATATAGCAAATTAGTGTAGAGAGATTATTTTTCATTCTTTTAAAAGAATGAGAGGTAAAAATGAAATATCAGGAAGGTATTAGTAGGGACATAGGAAGGATTTAAAACTATCATCTGATAATATAAATGTTCTCTAAAATAAAATTAAATCTATTATTTAAATTGTTAAAAAAACAGTTAGTATATAGGAAAAAAGATAATATCCTGGTTTGATAGAGGATGCCAAAATATAATTCAAGAAATAAATGATTAGCGTCTGAAAATTATTTAAAAAACGAGAGCTAGTAGCGAAGAGTATAACGAAAAAAGGAAAGCAAACAATATGTAAAATAAAAAAAGAAAATGGTAAAATCATAAATGAATGGACATACGTATAAAAGAATTATAATAAAAAATATGAAATATTATAATGATGTAATGCTTATGGATGATAATTTTCACCCCCAGAACGCGAGGGCCTAAGTTCACTCTAGAAGTGCTTAAAAAACAAACGGTTTAAGAAAACCCAGGTATAGATAATATTAATGGGGAGCTGATAAATATTATCAGAAGATTTCCAATTTTCCCCTACCAAAAAAAAAAACTTATTTTCAACCTTACTCCATACTCATGTATTTCATTTCGCAACATTTAATCTATCTGCCGCTGTGATGGTGCGACAGCTCTGGCCAGCCAACATCTTTGTATACCATAGAACGTATTGTCTTCGGCCTAGAATAAAACCGGACACGTGGAGAGGGTTTGCTTTTACTGAAAGATGTTTCAAACCTGATCATGGTCGATAGATTTGTATTTTTTGTAATGTTTATAAATTGGAAACGCAACAAATAAAATTAATTATTTTATAGTTAACACGTGTAAACGATTACAGTAATACTTTTAAATACTTTCGATACTTTCCTTAGTGAATATTATTATCTTTTGAAAATAATTGTAGTCATTACTGTTGGTGAAATTGTACTCATCCATCCATTGTAAGTCTACCCGAAGGCAGGTCCTTCACTGCAATCATAGCATTTTCATGCTATGCTTGCAGCTTTACTAGGAAATTTTAGGTGTGGTAGCTTCCCGTTGCTTTCCACACCGGTGAAGGATGATGACGATGATAAGGGTGATGATGATAATATGATTTCGGGGACCGTTTGGGCCTTAAAGTTTTCCTGACATTTGTCTTATAGGTGAGGAAAAAAAACGATAAAAACCTCACCCAGAAAAACTACCCGGGGATCGAACCCGGGCCCACTGCGTGACAAGGCAGCACGCTACCTCGAGACCACAGCGGTGGATAATTTCATCAGATTTGTTATAATTTGTTAATGAATCATCTGCTGGAAAAATAAGAAAGCAATTATTTACGTGGTGAAAATATATATTGTGATTAAAGAGGATTTAATGTAAATTGAGCTTAATCAAGTAATCGCTTTAAGACATAAAGGTTGAATTTTAATTTTTTATAATGCTTGTGTTTTAGTAGGTGTTTCGTATGTCCTGTCGGATGAAACTTTTTTTTTCGACATGATATTACCTGTCACAAACAGGGTATCCTCCCTCCTGTCTCTTCCACTAGAACCCCGTAGCTATTATATAAGCCCCTAGTCATGTTGACCCGTCGTTCTAATTTGTGTACGCTACCTTCAGCCAACACATCACGACACACATAACATGAGCATGTGTAAATAAAAGTTGGAGCTACCCCCATACACTTCACCTTCCGGTGCACCAACGCCACATACACAGTCTACGTGAAGATTAAATTATGTAACTGGTAAAGCAAGCTGCAAGGGAAATTTACTTACACCGCAACATTGCTTTTCCAGGTTACACTACATTAAATTGTAATGCCGCTGTACGTATGTCTTTTTTTTAACTCTACCTTAAAAATTTGGTAATAGCACGGGTTTTCGTGTCATAATGCATGCTACAGGCGTTGTGGTATTTTAAGAACATGTGCTAACAAGTTTAAAAATGTAGCATTGAGCAGTTTGGTCAGGTGTAAGTAGACGTTTGAGACTCATATTCGAGAGGTACAAAGTTCAAGCTCCAGCGCCAATAGGTGTGTTCGTACATCACCACGTGCGGCAGTTACTTAACCAATCATAATTTAATTATCTTATTTCCCTGCAGACGTCAATTTATGACGAGTGTTAGCTCATCACCTCAAAGAGACATTTAATAGTAGCTGAGGTGTTACTTGGATAAAAAATTGCTTAAAGTTATAATTTAGGATTGAGATTATTTTCGAGCCCGAAAATCTTCAGACTCGGGACCCACGGCTTAAAGTCATTGAAATATTTTTTTCATCCTGAAAAATCCCCAATAGGTTTGAACCCACTAAACTCAGGATTTGAGGCTAAGAACTTATTCCCTAGGACGATAGTGTATTGCTAGAAAAATCTCTATATTAAGTTGAACAACTAAAAATATAGCCCTAAAAGGGATCCGAAATATCATCTTCTAATGTTGGAGGGAGAAAGTTAATCAATTAGGGAATTATTTTCAATTTTGAGTAATGGGTGTCCAAATCGTAAAAGTTTAATCAGTAATTTATTTGACGTAGTGGACCGAGGCCGATAAGTTTTTTATGGTTTTATTCAAGTCTAAAAACACATTCTGGGTTAGAATTTTAATACCAAGACCCTTTTCTTAATATATACAGTTTCGTAGATCTCGGTGGACTAATGGTTACCAAGCTTGCATCTGCTTCCAAGGTACACAGGTTCAAATCTGGTCGGCTTCGACAATTTTTTCAGGATGAAAAAACTTCTGAGTGTGAGTCCTAAGAACAAAATTTGTCGGTCCTTTCACACTCAGATTTTCGTAGCGATGCTTATGAACTTAGATGTTAAAGAGCGTCATTAAATAAAATAACGTAACCTCTGTCCAATTACTAGTGTTATTAAAATTAAATCAGTTTTCTTGTACACAAACAATATTCGACAAAGTGATTCGAAATTCACGTTCTACTGGATATAACTACAGACTTATTATTTCATTTCGGAGAATTTTACGTAACATTAGATGTCCCGGTTTCGACAGTGGGTGCCAACTTAGCTAAATATGATAAATAATAACTGGCCCGGTTTATTTTAAGAGCATATTCTGCGATTCGTTGTGATACTTCGAAAATGTCGACCGCTAGAGCGATTTTTTAAATTTTTGTTTTAGGTTTTATTCCTACACATAATCGTTTTAGAGTGTAATAGTTGGTTGGTCATCACTCAACCTACTTGAAAACATGCATATACAAATTTTCATGAAGATGGGTTGAACCGTTTCGAAGTCTATAATACACAAACATACGTAGCCTGAATTGTTATATATAAAGATTTAAATTTAAAAATGCAACTCATTTAAATTAACAAATATATGTTAGGAATTAAAATGGATTTTATTCCGTTCCGGCTTTGCATTTTTACATGTTTATGCAATAATTTTCGTGCACGTGTCTAGCTCTTAGTAAATAAGAAACTGGTACATGAAACCATCGTATTGTCAAAATTTGACGTTAAGACAAGCAAATGAAATACAAATGGAGGAGGTCAGCTCTATTTTTCGGGAATGGTATTTGAACAGAACCCGAGTTCACACCCGGAAGTCTGTTATCATATTTAACTTTATTGCATGATTTACTTGTCTTTACAAAAGCGGCTCTACAGTGTAAGTGGTTAGACATTCTTCCTCCAACTCTCGGTACCAAGTTTCAATCATGGTCACCCATGTGTATTCATGGTTGACAAATCGGAGCCAGACTAACCTTTTCTCGTGATTTATCATGCTTCCCTTGCCGAATGTTTCATTCCACCATTTCTACATACTCAAGTCAACCATTTCATCTGTCCCTATGATTGTGTGACCAGCGTGATCAGTCAGAATTATTGTTGTACGTATATCATAGATCTTCAATAATATGGACGTCACTTAACTATCATTTGCCCTGATATTACGCCAGGGTTGAGAAGAAAGTTTGACTTTTTTCGTAAATCATGGGCACGCGGTAAAATTTAATACTAGATTTATGAAAGTTACTGAATCCAATGTCGCAGTAAAATGATAAAAATAGTCTCATTGTTATTTCAATAACATTTTGTTTTGAAAAAGCTAATTTCGGATTAACTTTGAACTGAAACGGTATTTAATATTGTCACATGTGACATTTTGCTGGTTATTGTAACCTTGTGCAAGCTAAATATTCAATTGTCAAATATTTGCAATAAGCAAACAAACAATAATATTGAAGAGCTTAATTTATCTATGATTATACGAGCTGTCGATATTACATCGAGCACTGTATTAGTAATCTGACGTCAAAGGCAATTATCTCGCATATGAGATTTTAACAGATGTATCTGTGAATGGGAAGAATCAAATTTCATAACAAAATGGTATCAGCTGACAAAACAGTGTGCATGGGTCATGTAGCTTTAGGTAATAAAGCGCTTGTATTGATTGAAATAACATGTACCATGAGTCCAGATCCTACTGCAACATATATAACATCGGTTAAGTTGATGAAGCCATGCAATTGCCCAAAGTACCAGTTGTACACAAATTCCTGGTGCAGCCAAGCGCAAACTAGGGGTGAACGCTTTTCAACTAACAACAGTGTATTATGTATTGTATCTGTTTTATACTGGCTTCTCATCTTCGTTACCCTTAGTGTTTTCTTTTGTGGTTGAAAGAAAACAAAAACATCCACCCTTCTGTAATGGGTATGGTAATCAGTGTTTTGTTTTATTACTTAGTAAGCATTCTTGTAATAGATATAACGTGAGTAAATGTATGGAAGGTATATTTTATACCCTATATACCCTACACATTTTTCCTAGTGTCTTTAAAAAGTTATACAGACTTGAAGTAAATTGAAATATGGATTAATACATTTAAATGTATAATAATACAACACTGAAATATTTGAGGTGAACAGTAATACAGGGTGTCTTCATAGTCACTATCCATTTCAATGAAGGAAGATCAATGTTATTGTGAGGTTTTGCACATATTCTACTACTTTTCTATATGACCGTCATCTAGGTGAAAACACATACTCCATCTTTCAGCTGTGAAACAAAATGTAGACATTATTGTTTAAACCATAAAAAAACCTGTTGCTTCTATGATACGATTCCACAAATCAAGCAGATATGATAAGGACGTTTTGGTAGAGTGAAACTTAGAATTTTTCACCTGTGTTGAGAAGGGCATTCAACTCCCTAATGAGGCGTCGAGTTGATGCGTTCGTATTATCACTGGCAATTTGAACCTGCTGCATTGGTTCTGCTGATATGCGTCGGCGTCCATGTCAGAACTTTCGAATCTGTCTATAAATGACGCGGCAGAGCAGTTAGGAGTCGGTCGTGATTTGGAAGGCGACCAGTAATGAATTGGAAGAAAATGTTTGAAGAGAGTTGTGAAAGTTAAAAGTAGAGTGGAACTGCGGTCGGAAGAAGCGAATTTTCGGAAAGCACAGTAATTTGAAAGTAAATTGTAGCAAAATGTATTATGCTCAATATTGATGTGTCTTTTGTAGGAGTTTAATTTTATGGGTTCTGTCGAGTTGAGATGCCCACCAAGTGTTTACTGCTCTTTGAAGTTCGTTTATCTTCTGCGCAGGATACGTTGAATTTTTATATTTTATGCTTGTAGGAATACTATCACTTGAATGACACGGATGAAAAGAAAGTGTTTGGTAGGGTATGCGATTGGGTACAAATGAGTTTGGGTGACTATTTGGTTCCTTTTAAGGGATTAAAGATATTCAGTAGATGTCTTCCCTTGAAATAAATTATTTTGTTCGACTACTTAACTCATGCCTCAAATTGCAGTCAATGACCAATTACCTTTCAATGAATCTGGTTTTAAAACCAATGACAGTCGTGTTTCAATTCGCTCCTTATCGAATTATATTTACTAATTCCTGCTCTTGTGACAAAGAAAGCTCCTCCTTTTTACACGCTTTATATTAGCTTGACCTGTATCTATCTATGTAACGGAATCTTTCAACGCGATTTTCACCCACTTAAAATCATTAGATCGACTTGAAACTTTGTGTACTTGTAAAGGACCAATGACAGTACAATCATTTCATTTTTTTCTAAAATGCTGGCTAGAATCATCAGAAAATCAAAAAAAGTCTGTGTAATTAATATTCTGAACAGGTCAGAGCATTATTTTGCAGTGACTAACTCTTCGACAAATACATTGGATATAGCAAATAATGAACAGATTCCTTTGAACTACACATTTGATAATTGTGCGTTCGATAATCGTGTGTTTAAATAATTATTTTACTGAATTGTTTACTAAGACAAATAATTAATAACATATAGTATTGGTTTTAATATACAGTTTGATTTGTTTCATTTTTTGTCCTATAGAGTGCATTCTTAAAATATTGCGATCCTTTTTGGCAATAAATAATATGATCAAGTTGAAATGAAGAAACAAATTAAATATAACCATACATTTCTGATTTGTTTTCAATATATATATATATATATGTAAAGTAAACGGCGATGTTTGAAACCAAATATATATATATATATATATATATATATGTGTGTAAAGTAAACGGCGATGTTTGAAAACAATATATATATATATATATATATATATATATGTAAAGTAAACGGCGATGTTTGAAAACAAATATATATATATATATGTAAAGTAAACGGCGATGTTTGAAAACAAATATATATATATATATATATATATATATATATATATATATGTAAAGTAAACGGCGATGTTTGAAAACAAATATATATATATATATATATATGTAAAGTAAACGGCGATGTTTGAAAACAAATATATATATATATATATATATATATATATATATACATGTAAAGTAAACGGCGATGTTTGAAAACAAATATATATATATATATATATTTGAATAATGATTTTTGAGTAAACATCTTAATTTTATTTGTTAAATAGTCCTAACAAATGCTACTCTTGATTTCCAAATCTTCTAGAGTCACTTCGTGACTCGTGACATGATGATATGGAAATCACTCGTGACATTACTTTTATCTTTGAACTGTTTTTCTGAAATATTTTAATGATTCTGATGCTATTTTTATCCAACAAACAAATTTATGAAAATAATTAAATTCAATGCAATGTTAAAATTTTGTATTAAATATTTTATTGTACTAAATGATTCAAATATTTTCATTTAAGATCCATACCTAAAACTCCTGATTTAAAATATAATTTGATACTTACCACTATATTGCTCTAAGACACACAATCGTTCAATACATTTTAGAAGACCGACGGAATAGCGCAGACTATCGAAAGACGGATGATTACTAAGGTCGTTAAGGTCATGAATGGCCAGTATACTTTTGTATTCAATGATGACAGATAACATTGGGATTCTTAATGAAGACATATGCTTTCGATCACATACTCGCTTAGTGTAAAGCATTGATTTTAATCCCTATATTATCGTTAAATATAGGATTTTTAAAAAAAAAATATCTAGTATATTGTTCACAGACGAAGCGTATGAAAACAGTATGTATTTCATACTCAGCACATTATATCATGAAGGATTGTACTATAACTTACCTTCATTTAGATGCTGAGCGGGCGTGTTAGTTACGAGTCTGACAGAAACAGTTCAAAATTTTAATCATCACCCTTACCTTACAGTGAACTACGAAAAATTAAAATATAAAGTAACTAAACTGGATGAGAAGAGCAAATTTAATTACCGTAAAACACAAAATATAAAACATAAAATTGAATACTCCTGAAATAAACCTCAGATGTAAGTGACATCATGGACTGTTCCTATATTCACAGGTAGTAAGCCATTGTATCGTTCGCAATTCTCCTTGCCCCATTCGTCCCTTGTTATCATTCTTCTCGTCTGTGGACTGTAATCTAACAATTTCATTCCCCGGTCCTTATAGTGGCATGACCTGTCGGGAGAGAGATTTTAAATATGGATCACACACATACTTTTTTATCACCAATGACAATGAGGACCTCCCCGAATGAGTGATTAGCTCAATGTCAAGTCCTCCTCCAACACAACAAAACATTAAGACGAAACACACCATCCACAGAAACATTTATACTAAACATGACGAATATGATACTGATAATTATGATGGCAGAAGATGTTTGGGGATCGTTTGGATTTTGAAGTTTCCTGACATTTGTCTTAAAGATGAATAAAAATTCTGAGAGAAACCATCACCAAGGAAATCTGTCCCGACCGGGGATCCAACCTTGGCCCGCTGCTTACGAGACAGCGAAGCTATCCCGAAACCACAGCGGTGGACACATCTAGCAATAAAGTTTTTGATGTTATAAACAAAAATAAAAAGTAATATCTGTATTTTTTTAAATTCAGTGTACCCCCTGTCGAATATAAACTTTTCTTAGAGGTAGGCTTACATTTAATTCGGTAGTTTAATCTCAATGTTAAAAGATTTAGATTAATTCGCTGAACATCTTTCCGCCATACTTCTGAGGAAATAAACTACTTTAATGGGATATTGATAACATAAATTATTTCCCGAAAATAATGTAAAAAATCCAGATCCATCAATAATTTAGCTATTTGATGGAGAGCATAGTAGGACTTATTGAGTCAAACTGTTAATTTATTTTCAGATTAGCAATAAGAAGAAGAGAAAGCAGAAGTGGTTGATAAAATAATTCTTGAGAAATTTGATTTTTTAAATATAAATCATATTTTAGTTAGGGATTTTGTGATTGCTACAGAAAATTGTACTGATGTGGACTCTATATTTTTATTGAAAACTTCTTAACCTCTTCTTTATAAGTTGCTACTTTATGCATGTTATCTACCCTGCATACATTTTTCTATTTTCAATACACTCGTTTCATAAATAATAATTTAAAGCATATTATTATTATTATTATTATTATTATTATTATTATTGCTATTATTATGATTGTTATGCATTTAAAATTTAACATTGAAATAGAATACTTACATTAGAAAGAATCAGGCCTAAGAATATAATTAAAATCAATAATAACCAGTAGTTATTTAATTATACCGGTACTTAACAAAATTAAATGTTATATTACCTCTCTCATTAACTTGAAATATATATGAATTAGTTATAACTAAATTTGAGTATTATCATTAATGTTAAATCTATCACATATATATTGTTTTTTTCCTGCATATTAGAATAAAATAAGAGCTACATTTTGTATTATTAAATTATGTTCTGATAATATTATGAATAACGTAATATAGTTTTTACTTTTTAAAAATATGTATCATAATTATAAAATTAGTACTGACCCCAATTAGTACCTAAATCTAAATATTTATATAACTTTAATTACACCTGAACGTACGTGTACCTAACATCTGTTGTATAGTGTTTTAATCACTAAAACATATTAGAGAAAATTGGATTAAAATGTAATTTAAATTAGTTGAAATAATATAACTTACCAGTTTAATCGTGCATTGTCATTCGACACTTCGATTCTAGGTTAGAGTAATTTAAAAACAAGTTAACAGAATGAGAAAATACTTCCTCTTGCAATTAAGTTACATGCTTTACAATGCTGCAACAACTCTATACTTGTTCCACTAGCTTTCGATTCTAACATACGAGTATTTATAGTTGACATATATTGCAATTACTTCTAGAAAATGCCAGTTTAGTCTGTTTTACTAAAGCAGCCAATTTCTATTTACTTAGTATAGTTCCAGAATGTAGTATAAAAACCAAATCGTTTAATATCTCAAAATATCTTAATGTTCTTCCTCGAAACAATAGCTCAGTTGATTAGAGCGTGGCGTTAGTAATCTCTACGTCGCGAGTTCGAGTCTACCTTTATTCTAAAATAATTTTCAGGCTAATGTACTTTACAGGAATTCGGGGTTCTACCTAATAAGGAGAACCAAAACAGATCGCTCACCGCCAACACTTCAGTGATGGCCGCAGAGCTTTCCAACTATCTCGTAGATTGATGAGCATACATAGTTAAAATATTCCTTCATTTTTTTCAGAAAGCGGATTGTTCTTAGAGCCTAATTTTCATCACTAACGTAGCCGATGACATATTTGGAGTCATATGTGTAAATCGTATTTACGTTCTTCATTCTTAAACGGATTTACACATAGGTATACCTAAACGTATTGGCACTATCGAACCTGAAGGTCATGGCCGAGCGGAAATATAATCTATCTACATCCCAATTCTAAGCTAATGTTTTCCAATCACCGACTGTATAATTCATATCCCTCAAATCATGGTTAATGTTGTTCTCCCACCTCATTCTTCGCATGCCTACTGGGCGATATCCCCCTGATTTTACTACAAGAAGTATCCGTGCCTCTTATTCATTCACAATTCGTGCCACGTGTCTTGGCCATTCAGTCTACGAGACTTAAATGTATTTCTTACAATCTGCTTTCCCATAAAGATCATGTAGCTCATTCCTATTGGCAAGCTATGAGTTAATTGTAAATCCAGAAAATTGGATATACTTGGGCAAATTTCTGGACAAAACGAGGAAAATAAGAACAACATTCATTCATGCAAAAATAATAAATATGTTATCAATTTTTTGTTTGTTTGCAAATGCCCCAGGTTGTCTTTCGACATTCCTGGTGTTCTCTCCTGACATGGCATACTTGTAACCCGCTTCTGAAGTTGGGACGCCTGGAAGGCGGGGTTCGTTGCCCCGATGATATGACGGGCGATGATGATGATAGTGGTGCGCCAGGAGAGTCCCTAATCCTATGCTTAATCTAAGATGAATATGAATGATGATGATTGCGATGGCCATATGATTTCGGGGACCGTTTGGGCCTTAAAGTTTTCCTGACATTTGTCTTACATGTGAGGAAAAACCCCGATAAAAACCTCACCCAGAAAAACTGTTCCGACCGGTGATCGAACCCAGGCCTGCCGCGTGACAAAGCAGCACGCTACCTCGAGACCACAGCGGTGGACTGTTATCAAAATGTATTTACATTAATTCTTCATAATTTTACATAACTTAATAAATGTATAATGTTTTTGTATTATCTAATTGTAATATTATTGCGTTTTCTTTTTTGTTTTAGGTTATATTATTACCAAACATTAGGCCTACTTTATTGTAACGGACTGTCAACAGCACGTAAGACTTAAGGCCTTTGCGACCCATATTTGTAAATATGTATCTTACTTTTAGTCTAATAAAGTCCTATACTATTACTACTACTACTACTACTACTACTACTACTACTACCACTAATACTACTACTACCACTAACACTACTACTACTACTACTACTACTACTACTAAAAATTTAGTCTTGTCCATTCACCTCTCTGTTAAAATTTATTTTGTCCAAAAATGTTCCTACAAAATTTATTCTTAGATACTCGTAATCTTTTCTTCTCCCTTAAAGTAAGATACCAAGATTTCTCATTAATATAATACACTGTAGCAATAATGGTTTTATATGTTTTTTTTTTGTCCACCGCTGTAATCTCGAGGTGGCGTGCTGCCTAGTCACGCAGCGGGCCTGGGTTCGATTCCCGGCCGGGACAGGCTCCTGGGTAAGGTTTTTTTTGGGGTTTTCCTCACCTGTAAGACAAATGTCAGGAAGCTTAGGGCCCAACTGTCCCCGAAAATCATTCGGCCATCATCATCATCCTTATCATTATTATCATCATCATCCTTCACCGGTGTGGAAAGCAACGGGAAGCTACCATACCTATGATAATTCCCTAGTAAAGTTGCAAAGCATAGTATGAATTGCTATGATTACAGTAAAAGACCTGCCCTCGGGCAGAATTATTATGAATGGATGGATTTTTTTTTTAGTTTCACTTTTTTTAATGCAGTTGGGATGACAGAAATCACTGAAATGCATAATAGGATGCGTTTGCAAAGTTAAACCTACCTTTAATTTATTTCTGCACCTCATTTCTGTTTCAAATTATTGTTCCTTGGTATTCGAATTCAGCCTCTTATTCAAAATATCCTTCATTTCTGTTAAGTGCTAATTTCCTTATATACTGTATTACATTTCTACACGTGTCCATACACTTAGTTTTATTGACACCTTGTTCATACCGAGTTTCGTGTTATTTAATAGAATGCATGTGTGTCTCGGAGTTAACCTCTCCATTTGAGCCGATTACAAATCCGGGAGTTGCTCCCTGTGCTTGTGCGGTCAAAGCAGCATGAGTTATTTGAGGTCCGGAGTTAAATCTTCTCCCGACATGTCATGTCCCTCTAAGACGCGGATGGCGTGATGGACGTGAATGTATCTACAAAGTGAAGAAATAAATTATTTACTCTTGTATAATTCACTATAGGTTCAAGAATGAAGTAATAAAATTGTATATCAGTTTCTGAGTTTTACAGTTTTAAATGCATATAACGTGTTTAAATATTCCACAGATTTTAATTTCAAGTTTTGTTCTAGTGTTTATAGTGTTCATCTGTTTTTTGACTACATCAGAATGTACATTTGTATTTAAGTTAAATGATATATCTTTGTGATATTTATTTAATATCTGTCCCATTTTGATTTTTTATGGTGGCAGGATTAAATAAATAACTGAATTGTTAATATAGGATATGTTTCATATGTGATGAATATGATATAGAAGAGGTGGGCAACCCTCATTTACACGTATGGTTTACAATGTAATTACGCATGTGTTTCATTATTTTCAGGTAAGCCGTGGGAAAACGTGCCCAGTAACCAAATTCCAGCATACCAGGTGAGGGTACTTTATCATACACGCCACATAATTCATTTTGTTCAATTAACAGTGCTGCTAGGGATGGGGCTTTGTTTACTCGAGTATTGCGGACTATACCAGCGGCAGCTGTAGTACTACAATTCTTGGCGTAACGGCTGACTCTAAGCAGAAACCCTTCACCCAACTAGAACCATGTGTTCTCAAGTATGGAAGAATTTCAAGACCGTAACCATTTATTAAATTTTCTAATATCACGCGATACTTCTTCGAAAAAAATATAATTTAACTTAATATTATATAATTAAATGTATATGAATTTGTATACGTTATTATGAGAGTTTTTCGGAGAATTTTTCACTATTTTATTATGGCTTTCTTCAAATTTGGTTTTGAAAAAGACCATAAAATTGTGGCGGGAAAGTCTGGGAGAAATACATAGATCTATGGTCATATCGGGAAAACTAGAGTAAATAATGAAACAAATGATTTAATGGATCACGTAAATCTAATAGGCTTATTTTATTCACCCTAAAATTGGCGCATTAATTTCTCGTGCCAGTTATTTATAGGAAGTCAGATATAATAAGAAGAGTTAAGTCTCGTAGGCTGCGATAGGCAGGACATGTGGCACATATTGGGGATGAGAGAGGTGCATGGAAACTTCTGGTAGGAAAACCAGAGGGAAAACGCACAGTTGGTAGACCGAGGAAGAGGTGGGAGAATAATATTTTTCCATGATTTTAGGGAAATAGATTATACAGGGGTTGATTGGAAAACATTGGCTCAGGAAAGGGGTGTATGGAGAGCTTACGTCCGCGCGGCCATGAACCTACGGGTTCGACAGAGCCACTGAGTTAGTTATTTAAATGTGTCTGAACACAGTGAAGACAAAATCATGTAAAATTGTAATTTATTACTGTAATACAGTGTAATTCAACGCAAATTTAAGTAATTTTTACTAGTTAGTTTTTCTAACATTTTATTAAAAAGTAAACAAATATTCTTATAGGGTACATTGCTAACTTGGGTTAACATGCTAGAGATTATAAGTACAACAGTAGTTTTGTTAATAGCTGCTGATACGATCCGTACCATGAATATAATCTATAAATCTACGCATTATTTGCTCAAAATAATTTAATTTAATGGCTGAATAATACAAATATAATATTAGCTGTTAGTAGTTGCAAATAATTGTTTATTTAATAAAATATAAAAAACGATTTTATTTTTTTATTTTTATGCTATGAATTTACTACATTTTATCATATCCGATGTATTTGAGAATATGCCTATAGTCTGTGAATTTATTTGTGTGAAGCAAGTGTCAGATTTGCTATTCGTTTTAATAGTTTTATAATATTGTAATTTGATCAAAGATTTGCCTGACAAAATATTACTGTTTCTCCGCAATCTAAAGTCCACACAATATTTATCTAATTATGATTAATTTTATGATTGGATATAGTAAATAGTAATTCGAAAGTAATAATTTCTCTAACATTAAATTTCATAAAATATTTAAACGAAGTTTTTTTCGTTATGTTTAAAATTATTTAATTAATAATGTAATTTATTGTATTATTATATTAATCTAAATTATATAATATTGATTGCATAATTGAATACTCTCCCAGGACTAGGTTGTATATCTTAGTCTATATGAAAATTGAATTTGACATGAGAAAAGGGCGCATGTAGTATTAACAAACTTTTTAAATGTGGAAACTCAACTTTGGGGAAAAATGAGGATTACAACATTGTCCTGAGCGAGTATTCAAGTTCGCTTTGGTCGCGAACATGTGAACTCATCCGTAAAATCCCACCATCAATCCTTGTAACGTAAATAACAATTGTCTATAAAATTTTCTAGCACTTTTCATTGCTGTAAGATTTTTATCATCACAATAATATTTCTAATGCCACCAACAGCGCTTTTCGTGCTTCGGATATTTTCTGGATGTAAATATGGCGTTAATGTGATCTATTTTCAATTTTTGCACCACTTCGGCAGACCGCTTTACGTAGTGATGTATTCTGCTATTGTGTTCAGAGAGGATGTAGTATGAGTGCATGTTTGTGTAGTATAATGTGCGTTGTATGAGGGATTATGTTGAAGAGAAGGGGGAAGGTGAAATTCGGTGCAGGCGTTTAGCCTAGATCTGTCGAAAAGTACTCAGGGGTTAGCCAGGCTATACGTCCCGATCCGATGGACATATCACTATAAACTCTACCACATGCATAATCAATATGTACTGCGGAGAGATTTGAAATTTAAAACAGGAATCTGGAGTGCAATCTAGCGTTTAAAAATTGTAGAATCAAAATTGTAATTAAGGGTAGTGAAGATATTCTTTACAGTTGAGAACAAAAATATGTTATATGACGAGGATTAGATGTACTCCGTAATGTGATGAGGTGATACGCTTTAGTGATGTTTAATGTTTATATATTACTGAATGTTTTAAATATCTGCTCTAGTTTCACTGGTATCAAACACGGATATTAAACTCGCAGTATCGTTATCACTCTCAATTAACTTAACCGTAAAGCTACATTAACACATGTGCATGTTACTTACATTTAAAATACTCTAATGAACATGCATGTTAACTAATATTACATGACTACAACGTCATCTTACATTTCATGCACTGCTAATATCAGTGATACTTTTTCACTACATGTCTTTGTAATATTTCCCAAATGTTAGTGACCATAATGTAACATATTATAGCATGTCGAGTGTATTAACAGATTGAACTCTCACACATTGTCATTACTATTTCTTGGTAAGTGAATATAATACATTATAAGATATAATTAGATATTCAAATGTACAGAATTGTCTTGGGAAAAAAATGGCAGAATTGCAGAATTTATTCTTTCTTATTCAATTTTAGTTATTTCAGTTTTGTTCAGACTGGGTGGGGGGAGCGGAACTGCCCTAAGCACCGCGAACTGAAAGATCCATTGCGCTATCCAGTGTTGTAGAGATGAGAGTAATTAAAGTCGTTGTTATGTAAGTAGTAGTTTTTCTTTTAGGTCTGACCAGATTACACTCCATCACCCGTACCGCCATTTTTGAGTTACCCATGGCCGCGTGGGGCACTACAAACCTCTCGTTATCACCTTCGACCCTTTCTTATTGTCCAGACTTAAGGGTCGTATGCAAATACATTACTCTCTACTCAAATTACTTCCAATCACTGGTGAGCTGATATCGAATTAACGGCCGCCTTAACCGGTCATGCATGAATGTTGACGTTTTCGTAATATTGGCAACGAATTACCCAGAATTCTCAGCGATAAAACCACTTCCGTTATTTTCGTCTGCTATAGAGGAATGCATTTATGCTTGCATCCCGCAAATAATAGCGTATACAAACACGTCTGCGACGCGCAATATTACACCGATTCTCCTGTTCTTCCAGTTGAATTCTTTGGTAGACTCTATCAAATTCTTCTTCTCCGCATATACCGAAAACATGATCGAAGTCTTCAAGGTCCGACATCTTGGATAAGTTTCAAACTACATCGGTTACCATCGGTTCCCTTCGGGATTTTCACATAAGTTTATATCTTGAGCTACGATCTTAAGGTACCTTGTCAGGTAGCTCTACAATTATTACCGCATGAATAGATTTCTGAGTAAGAAAAATGTGTTTGAATAAAACTGTATCAGCAGAGAACGCCTTTTACTGTCTAATGCGTTCACACATTCGACCTTAGTGCCATGAGGCAGCACCCTGGTACCCCACTAGATCTCTGAAACCATCTACATTCAATACTTATGCATTACTAACCAATTTTTTTCTAACATGAGATGCGGTGAAGGGTGATACGAAATGAATGGATGAGGAACGAAATGGTATGAGGGGGGAGGAGAGTGTTGGTGGGATGAAATTCAGGTAACGGGAAAAACCCGAAAAATTCCTATGCTGCATATCTTCAGTTTAGGCAAGTCCAAGGAGCATATAGAGCTGTGGAAACACGATGTACTAAGAAGTACCTTTCTGATTATGAGATACAATATAGGGTTACTGCGCAATTTGCTGGAAGAAATTTAGGCAAAACAATATATTATCATCAATACCCCTCCGGAAACACCAAGATCTGAACCTGAGACCCTAGTCGGGCTAGCCACTCGTCCAACTAGAAAGCCTTTTTATTCTTAATTTAACCTCTTCTTTTAAGCACTTTTACGTGTCCCATGCCACATGGTCGTATAGTGACACTACCTATCAAGAGTGCATGAAAGCCACATGTAGGTACCCTGTGACACAAAATACAGCAACCACTGGCACAGATATAAACATAACATAACAGTTGTAACTGGATCGATATTGAAACTCAATTTGAGCACTGACAGCGATTTCCCATCTATGATTTAAACTCTTGATTACGTAAATTTTTAACAATATAAGGACATGAACGGTCTCCCGGGTGAGGGATCAGTTTAATGTCAGGGTCACCTCCGAGATAAAATGAACAATTATGACAAGACACACTATTCACTTATTTATCTTCAGCTCATTAAAGAAATACTTATAGTTATACAATTCTGGCACTCCCCTGAATGAGCGAAGTGTCGTGCTCGGGTGAGTGAATACAAAAATAAATTATTATTCCTATAATTATCATATACATAATACAACTTATACAATTATTTATTATAAATAAATTATAAAATGTTACAGAAATAATATGTACAAATCAACATTCATGCCATCTGTAATGGCAAAAACGTGAAATATTATAATGAAGGATTACGAATAAAAGAAACAGCGCTTTAATTCGTCCATCCATCCAATGGATGATTGGCTCAAATTCGAGCTTTGGCCTCCCTAAACGTCTGCCTCCAATTATTTATATTTTGCGCAGCGAGCCTCCAGTGCGACACTTAAGTAGGGTTGCAGCATCTTCCTTAAACCATCCTCCGATCGTTGTTTCGGTCTTCCAACTCGTCAATTCCCCATAAAACTTGCTGTAAGCACCTTTTTTTGGTGCTCGGTCTGTTGGCCAGCCCATTCTAATTTCTTTAACTTAATAAAATTGACCAGCACTTTAATTACATTGATAGAATATAATTAATCAACAAATATAGTTAATTTGAAAAAAAAAAACATAAAGGCTAAATAAGAATTCAGATGTTCAAACATATTTGAGTATAATTATTATTATGAAACAAATTATGTACAGATGATTTTTTAAACTTATTTTCTAAATTTATACATTCATACGAACTTTATAAAATAACACTGAACAAGACGGATATGGTAAGGTGATTATGAAGCGAAATGATGCATTAGGGCTTTAACTTTTCCGACATTTGTCCTGCAAGTGAGGTAAAACCCCGGATAAAGTAGCCCAGGAATCTTGTCCCGATCTGGGATCGAAACGGGATCCGCTGCGTCAGACTAATGACAAAACCACATTGGCAGACGGTACTATATATTAAAAGAATTTAATTTATTAATTGTTATAATTCCTTTAAGATATAAATATGTATTTTTCTGCGAATGGCTAAAATTGAATGATGTAATTCGTTGGGGTGACATGCTATTATGCATTTCAGGAACTGTTATTACACCAGCTTCTCTAAACAATTTTTTTTTTCAGTATCATCTGTTGTCGTAAGACATTTCTGGCATTAACTACTGGCGTAGGCGGTATTGCAAACCCATTCCTGTGGTTGGGACACCGGGAAAGCGTAGTTACTTTACCCCGATGTTTGATAGGTGATAAATGGCCAGACATGTCCTTAAACTTAAAATGAATCTAAATTCCAGACCATCGATGATCATAGGAATTGGGGAAATATCATGTGATCTGAGCGGGAATCGAACCCGGAACGTCACCAGTCCGACCATAAAAATATGAGACTGGTAATAGCGAAATGACGATTCTATAAATGTTATTACATGAATGTGAGCATTTAAAATAATAGAAAACTTTATGAGTATAGTTATATGAGAACAAAGAGCGTAACATTTTTTTGGTTTTTGGACCAAAGAGAGGCGAACAGATAGGAGAATGTAGAAAGCAATCTAATAATGAGCTATATACAATGAATATTCTATAATTTTATATATACAATGAAACTGCTGGTGTTCGTTTATTTATTTTATTTTATAAATGCTTAAAAATATTACTATTATTTTTAATATGAGTAATATACATATGTATGTATTTATTTATTTATTTATTTTATGCACTCTTAAGATATTGCCGACTAAGCCAATTCATTAGGTATTATTTATTTATTTTGTAAATTCACGAGTTCAACTTAAATTGCCGTTACTCATAAATAGTTACGTTTTTATGTGCGATGTATAACGTCATTGTTTGATGCTAATGAAAATTACAGAATAGTAAAACACGAAAACATCTACATAGTGTTCGTAAGTTCCCATACAAAGTTCTAGGGCATGTAGAGAGGACTGAGTAGATAATGTTTGTCCGGAAAACTTACCGTTTTCGTGCTGCAGGTACACGTTCGCATCATTCGTTTAAATTCCGTACATCTGACGGGGATAAATCAATAGTAATTCAATGATTTATGACTCAATTAATTTCACTTACACAACCCAACATTCACTGATTTCGAGATATTGTCGGAAGTCAAGGGAAAAATAAAGAAACTTCACTTTGTCACTGTGATATTAATTTGCACGCAATCTAACAAAACTCCTGTATTGTTCTAACATTATGGTTAGTATTTATTCACTACAACAGCAGTTCCATGTGACCAGCACCACGTTCGCTGCACATATTGTACCTGCGACTCATGTTCTGATAATCTCGCTCCATCTTATGTATTAATACAGTGTCGAAATAAAGCTTCATTATTTTTTCACGAATTCGTGAATGTTGGGTTATCGAAATGTAATTAATTGAGTCATAAAAGCATTTAATTACTATCGATTTATTCCCTGCAGACGCGAGATATTAAAAAGTTTAATGCGAACGTGTACCCGCAGCACTAAAATGGTACGTTTCTGGGCAAAGGATCCTATTCAAAACGTTATTTATCAGTCACCTCTAAAAGCTATAGAAATTTGAAATGGGAATTCCCGAACACCCTCTAATTATATTGCTAGTGTGTTTTACTGTTCTCTGGTTTATATTAAAAAAATGAATAAATAGTAGAATAGCACATCACTTAACTTGTTAAATTGTAAATTATGTACTAATTAATTAATATTAGCTATGAATCATTGCAATTATCTAATGATATTTATACGTGTTTTACGAATGCAACATAAAGTGGCATTTGACATATTTAATTGCGAATAATTTTGTACATTGTATTCATAACATGTTGTTTGCATTTAGAAGGAACACAAACATGTTATGTCAATATTACAATGGTATTGTTTTCCTACGCTTCCAGATATTTTTTTATGTAAGAGTGAGATTTTTTTCCCTATCATAAACTATTTTAAAATAGAAAAATATGTTGAAATTTCTATATTTTTTTAAATTGTATTTTTGCTTTGGAAATCTAGTTAATAAATAACAACATTCTAATCTGGTTTTATATCTAATCTTCTAATATATAAAAATGTATGTTTGTTTGTTGGTACTTTATGCGAGGCCATACCGTTAAACCGATTGTGATGGGGTTTTTTACAAAATGTTCAGGAGATTTCCGGAATGAACATAGGCTATAAGAGAGTTGAGATACTCAACTCCTACGCCCTTAAAACACACCCTTTGTAGTGAAAAACGTGAAAAAGTCCCTTTTTTACCCTTAAACGTCTTACACTGCCTAAACCATAACAAACACACAAAATTATTGTACACAGAATTGAATATCTCAAAAGACTCGACAGAAAAGTCCGCAACAGCATATGTTTATCTTTTAAGGATAACTCACAAAAACCATTGATGCTAAGGAGATCGGGATAAGTAGATTCCCGGGCAAGCATAGCAGCGCAAGGCGGGTATTCTTTTATGGATAACTCAAATAACGAATTTTGTATTTCAGCTCATTTATGCCAAGTACATCGGGATGCGTAGATTTCCGGGCAACGCCGGGTAATCAGCACGGGGTATCTAAAAATAATAACGATATCGATTCATATTTACTTTTCCTTCTACTTATTCAACTAAATGCAAAAACACATTATCATTTATTAAGGTGTAGCAGCGCACGCCGGATATTAGCTGGTATATAAAAATGAATGTTTGTTTGTTTGTTCGTACTTTATGAGCGGCCATACCGTTGATTCGATTGTGATGGGGCTTCTTCCAAAAAGTTCATGAGATTCCCTGGATGAACATAGGCTATAAGAGAATTGTGATACTCAACTCCTACACCCTTAAAAATAGTCATTTGTAGTGGAAAAGTGAAAAAAAAGTAGCTCTTTGTACGCTTAAATTGCTTACGCTGCCTAAACCATAACAAATACACAAACTTAATGTACACAGAATTGAATATCTCAAAAAGATCTACAAACATTCTGCGACAGCATACGTTTATCTTTTACGGATAACTCACAATAACTATTTTTGTCTTTCATTGTTGCCAAGAAGATCGAAACAAGTACGCAGATTCCTCTGCAAGCATAGTAGCACATGGCGGGTATTCTTTACGGTTAACTCACGATAACGAATGTTATCTTTTAGCTCATTTATGCCAAGAAGATGGGGATGAGTATATTCCCGGACAACGCTGGGTAAACAACACGGGGTATCTAAAAATAATTATCTCAATAAACTATGGGAATTAATAAAATTACTAAATTGGTATTATTGTATAATTCTCACTACTACCCATCATATAAGAGGGCATCATATTTTAACGGATATGTTATTACATCATAAAATACGAATAATCGGCCTATTTTTTAACTTATATTCAAATTTTACTAATGCTAAATTATTGTCAGGCAATTAAAAAGTTTTATTTCAAATTCTGTTTTAGTGGTAAAAAATCTCTCCTTGACACAACGATATATGATAGTAAACAAACCCACACTATGGTACTAACACATGCATTTTTCAAGGGCAGTAGGTGATTTTATTGAACTATTACCGCCAAGTCAAATGCCGCCATAATTTTGCCCTATGGCCGAGGAATAAATACACAGTTCCAAATTATCACCTAGTCTTTGTAAAATATAACTTTTCTTTTTAATTTTAAATACATAATTATATCATTAACATCTAATGAATGTGATGACGATGGTGATGAAATATATCAAGTATTGGCACGTTTCTTTTCACGAAATTCAGTTTTTTGTTAATAACACTCAAACATTTACATTGAACTATTAGGCATGTAATAATAGCTTTCTTTGTGCAAAGGAAATTAATGAGAATTTATAAGTTTTCTCACGCCGGAAAACCAAAGAATGCTGAGACTTTATGAAGGATATTGGTATCCAAGGGATCAGATGACATTCCCCGCATGTATCGGATTTCAAGACGGGTGTGGCATAACTGCGTCGTGAGATCTCATCTCTTCTCCACTGTGTTCCTATACCTTATATTCGTATATTACAATCGCCATAAATGCACATTTTTATAATTATTTATAGTGATAGTTGTAGCATTATTAAATTTAAGCAAAATGCTTTTTTATATAATTCTACTTATCGTAATACTATTTATTTACAATTTTTACTTTTGGAACATGTAATTAATTAAGAAAGTTCTGGATACAGAGATGGATTTTCAAGAAGATGTATAGATAAACAAGATTATATAAAATACCAAACTTTTGTATTGTATTGTAAGCCTATGTTTTCCCTTTACAGAGATTTAGGCGCTCTCCCCCTACAGGGAAGAATTTGAACCATATTAATTTAGTTACACTTTTTTTCGTATAGATGTCATTTTGAGTGGTCCGTGGTCAGCGTTCCGCCTCATACTGACATCTAGGAAACCAAGGTAGTACTAGGACGAGATAATTCGGTAAATTTTGCTTAGAGGCCTTTTCATTCAGGCTTAAGGATTTTTTACGAGCCTGAAAATCTTAAAGTCCCTCACGGAGGACTTGCTCCTTGGATTTTTCCCTCCTACAAAATCCATCGACCACGGCCTGGTTTGAACCCGCGACCCTCGGGACCAGAGGCAAGGAGCATAAACACTAGTCCACCGCGGCCGACGAAATACCAAACATACACGTAAGAAAAACTTTGGAACGAGATAAATACATAAAATGCAGAAAGAGCAGTTAACGTGGTGTGAAAATAAAAGATGTCCAGAGATGAATTCGCAATGGGTACCATCAGGAAGAAATAAATTCGGTTGATTTAAACACATTTGGAAGAATGATAACCAGAAAGTGATAAAAAGAAAGGAATTTGGAGAGGATGGACTGGTTAGACATAAGGAAATGGAAATTAGAAACTGAGGAACGTCATTTGTGCCAATCTGTACAATGATAAATAATAATTTATTCCAACACACGTCAAACTGAAATTGCCAAAAAACAAAAAAAAACTAAAGTAGGCCAATTAATTCAAGATAAGGATAAACTAAGCAGTTGAATTAACGAGTAATAATTCGTAACACAATATTGAAACAAAATTGATTACATTTTTTTAAATTTCTTTATCTCATTTTTCATTTCAGGAATTAGGCTACTCCTATTTTATAGTTTACTTTTTTTTAAATGTATTTCGGGATTATTTCTGTTGTTTACACAGGTATCCTCAACCAAAATATACAATTTTTTTTCCACATTTCCCGGTCTTGCGTGTCTGCTTCTGTCATATTTCTCTTCTTCATGTTGTCTTGAATTCCCTTTATTCACGTTGGCTTTGGTCTACCACGTTTTCCTTTTCCAAGGGGTATCCATTTCAATAATTCTTTGTTTGTTTCTGTGTCCCTTCATCTCACTATATATCCATACCATCCTAGTTGGATTTATTCAATCTCTTATAAAATATCCCTTTCTTTTTCTATTCTTTACATTACTTAAAATTTTACTTTAAATCATATTTATTAAATATCTGAGTAGTTTAGAAAATACTTGCGATGAATTTATTTATTGAAAAATCGCAATACGTACTTTTTCTTGTTTCATATTAATACCGACAGCCTTATATTTATTTTTATATAAATCCTGGAACTCCATTTAAATCATTGCCATTTCATCAATATATCAAAATTAAGTTGATGACGACTCGCGATGACGTTAAAGGAGTCCAGGCAGATGTTTAAATGTAATTCCAACAGTATGAACCTATTTCTCATTGTTCTCATTAAAAGAAAAATAAAACTTTCGACGCTGCTCTTATATCCATTGTTTTATTTTGGATGATCAATGCAATAAGATATTGTGGATAAAAATAGACTGCATTATCAAGAACTACATGGTATTCACGAAAAGTAGGAAGTAATAACAGTAACATCTCATAGAATTGCGATCAGTAGGATAGGCGGCATGAATTGGGAATGAAAGAAGGCCTTAGGAACATCTTATAGGAAGGCAAGAGGAAGACCACCTAGAACTTGGGCCATGGATGAAGTGGGAAAATAGTATTATATATGATTGGAGACAGATTAGATTATATAGAAATTAATGAAAAACATTACCACAAGAAGTGGATATACGGAGAATCCATGTTAGCGTGGTCATAAACCTCTGATTTCGATAGTACTAGTTTGTTATTAGTTAGTTTTGATTCAAAGTTAAATTTTATTCTAACGAAAAAAAAATCTAATTTAACTTTAAACTTATAAAATGTTCTTAGACAATATTTTTTTAAGTTTTATCAGAAATGAGGTACGCTGTATTAGCTTCGATTGAACTGTATAAAATTCTGTGGAAAAATTGCATATAATAATTTTAGAAAACCTATGAAAATATCTTTGAAATTTGATGAAAGAAAATAAAGCGCAAGAAAATGTTAATGGAATGAAAAAAGCGAAAGAGTCGAACAAAAGATCGTGGCGCAACGAACAACGTCATGTGGAGGAAAGCCAAATGGGGCATGTCTGTGCTGTAGACGTCCGACAATTTGCCAATATAAAAAGCAAACCCTCATGCAGTGGTCTTCTTATACTGACGAGGTAATGAAATTTTTCTTCAAAGTACCTCTAGAACTGAGTTCTTATGAACTTCACTTCTGTATGCCAGGAAGCGGTAATCTTATAAATTGGTTATGACGTAAATGCTATAGGACTTTGTGTGAAAGAAGAGAAAAAAATAAAAAGGTGAAAGAATGAAGTGGGAGTTGGCATCATGACTTAGTTAAACAGAGTTTCTTTCTTCACTTATTCATTTTGATGCTTAAAGGCTTGGGAATGTAAGGGAAATGTGTCCTTTTAATTTTAAAACATTAAATACAGCCATTAGGGCTATACTAACAGTTATAATGCATAAGTGAAATATCATTTCTTATTCAGCGATATTTACACTGAAGATTTCAAAAGATATAATTTAATCCTCCTGAAAGTTGCTTGTCTTTATACTTTCATGGAATAATAATAAACATAAATTCCTTTCAGAGTTCTAATATTGATTTAAATGTGTACTAGAGTTGTATACAATTGACGCGATATTTTACAATTCACTTTTGAAATGAAAATGGTTGTGAATGGGAAGAAATCGTACAATTTATGAACAATCGTAAGCACTATCTATCTTTTTTTTTATTATATTGCAAGGACAGAATTTAAGAAAAAAAAACATTCTTCCAAATTTGTAGTTCACTTGCTTTACACAAATCGCTGATACTCGTCTTAGAGTAGATTTTATATACGCGTTCTGAAAATCTTTCCAATTAGATGCTGATGTTTGGAAGTAAACTTAAAGGAAATACTGTATTTAAAATAATACATTCTAAGGTATCTTTAATAAAAAAATATGAACGCAAAGGGATTTTATCAACATTACTATTTAATCCTAGAGGATTATTTATATAACTAGTTTTATCCATCTTAACAAAATGCTATATAGGGGAAGGTCGTGTATTTTGGGCCACTTAACTTAAAATTCGAGTAACGCCTTTAATTCTATTTAGAAAATTATAAATTTTATAAATGATGAATAGTACACAGTACTGATTACTTTTATGGTAACTACGTCTTATAATAATTTCCAGAAAATTAAAAAAAATATGTTTACATAAATAATGGTTCCGTGTAATTTGGGCCGAGGTCGTGTAATTTGGGCCGATGAATCGTGTAATTTGGGCCGATGCCTTATAGGTTGTACATGCAAATATAATTACTCGTATTGCTTTTTAAGCGATTTATTTAAAAAATATAAGAGAATTCATTCTCTTTTCGGGATTTATAAATCTGTAGTACAGTCTGTCCTCATTTGTGTTTCTGAAACAGTTATCGAAACACGAAAAATAAATACACATGTAAATAATGAACATATGTGATATTTGAGATCATTTCTTGGATTCACAAGGTCAGATCATCAAAGAAGTACATTAATAAAATAGTATGTCCAAAATATGTTAAATGATATAACCAATAATAAAATTGAATAATAATGAATTAATAATAATAATAAAAACAGCAATAACAGTGAGCCATAGCTGAACTAACTTATTGTCGAACACAAAATTAACTAACTAATTAAAATAATCATAAGAGATTATTACTAAACAATTAGTAAAATAACCTTATATCCGAGCGGCCATGAACCTATGGGTTCTATAGGGCCAGTGACTTAGTTGGTAGTAAAGTAATTCTAATAATAAAAACAAAATATAATACAATTATTATAGTTATTTCATTATTATAGTAGAAATAATTTGATTAATAATAATAATAATACTAATAATAATTATTATTATTATTGTTATTATGATAATTATTATTATATTATTATTAATAACAATATTCATCCATAGTAATTCTGCCCGAAGGCAGGTCCTTCACTGCAATCATAGAATTTTCATGCTATGCTTGCAGCTTTACTAGGGAATTGTAGGTGTGGTAGCTTCCCGTTGCTTTCCACACCGGTGAAGGATGATGATGGCGATAATGATAAGGATGATGATGATGGCCATATGATTTCGGGGACCGTTTCGGCCTCAAAGTTTTCCTGACGTTTGTCTTACAGGTGAGGAAAAACCCCGATAAAAACCTCACCCAGAAAAACTGCCCCGGCCGGGGATCGAACCCGGGCCCGCTGCGTGACAAGGCAACACGCTACCTCGAGACCACAGCAGTGGACAATAACAATATATATAACTAAAAAACATTTAATGCTCTATGTCAGACCCAGATTACGAACTCTAGACGAGGCCCAAATTACACACTCTCATGAGGCCCAAATTAAACACCATGTATCATTTAATTAAATATATATATATATATATATATAAGAGGAACAAACGCTAAAGATGATTCTATAAAATATAAATTAAAAAACTTGAAAAATGATGAAATGCGGCAAGAATACCAAATCAAAATTGCTAATAGATTTGAAGTACTGGAATCTTCAGATGACAATGTGGCAAACGAAGAAGAAACTGATATAAATAAAGAATGGGAGGCTATAAGAGATACTATTAAATTGTCAGCATCAGAAAGCATTGGTTGTTTAAAAAAGAGGCAAAACAAGAAATGGTTTGATGAGGAATGTGCCGACATTGTAAAGAAAAGAAAGCTAGCAAAAATTAAATGGTTACACGAGCCAAATGAGGTAAATTTAGAGCAATTGGGTAGTGTTAGACGGGATACCACCAAGTTACTAAAGAGTAAAAAGAGGGAACATTTGAGAGAGAAAATTAATGATCTTGAAATGAATGCAAAAAATAGGAACATTAGAGAATTATATCAGGGAATTAGTATAGAGAAGAAAGGGTTTCAGGCTAGAACAAACATAATTCGGAATGAAAATGGGGATATGATTGCAGATTCCAAGAGTATATTAAATAGATGGAAAAGTTATTTTAATCAGCTATTAAATGTACATACAGAACAGGACATTGAGGAGGATAAGTTACAGACAGCAGAAATGCTAGTCGCAGAGCCAAGTGCATTAGAGGTTGAAATGGCGATAGAAAAATTGAAGATGTATAAAGCATCAGGTTCAGATGAGATCCCAGCAGAACTGATAAAATCAGGGGGAGAAAAATTGATGGACAAGATACGCTGGTTGCTTAGTATGATTTGGGAAAAAGAAGCTCTTCCAGATGAATGGAAGGAATCAATTATCGTACCAATTTATAAGAAAGGAGATAAAACTGATTGCAACAACTATAGGGGCATCTCATTACTTTCAACTTCGTACAAAATTCTAACAAATATATTAGTAAGCAGACTTGCTCCCTATATTGATGACATTCTAGGAGATCATCAATGTGCATTTAGAAGAAACAGGTCTACAACAGATCAGATTTTTAGTATAAGACAGATTTTAGAAAAGAAATGGGAATATAATGGTACTGTACATCAACTATATGTAGACTTCAAAAAAGCATATGATTCAATTAAGAGGGAGAAGTTATATAGTATCCTGCTGGAATTCGGAATTCCCAAAAAGTTAGTTAGACTTATACGAATGTGTCTAAATGGCTCAACGAGTAGGGTGCGTGTAGGCAAACAGTTTTCAGACACTTTTGAAATCCAGAATGGGTTGAAGCAAGGAGATGCACTATCTCCTCTACTATTTAATTTTGTACTAGAGCATGCCATTAAATCTTTAGAGAATAAGGAAGGCTTACAACTGAATGGTATTAATAAGCTGTTAGTTTATGCTGATGATGTGGTACTACTGGCCGATAGCGAGGAGATACTAAAGGCCAACACGCACACACTATTGAGTAACACTAAGAAATTAGGACTGGAAGTAAATATCAGTAAAACTAAATATATGGTCACACGTAGAAATACATTATATAATGGAAATGGACAGCTAATGACAAATGAGGGAAATTTTGAGGAATTGGCTGAATTCAAATACCTAGGAACAATAATCACAAATAGGAATGAGATGCACAAAGAAATTAAACATAGGCTCAATTCTGGAAATGCATGCTATTATGCATTGCAGAGACTTTTGATGTCCCAACTACTTTCAAGAAACGTTAAGCTGAAAATATATAAAACTATTATTCTACCAGTTATATTATATGGGTGCGAAACATGGACTCTTACTTTAAGGGAGGAAAGGAGATTACGAGTATTTGAGAATAAAGTTATTAGGAAAATTTTTGGACCAAAGAGAGATGAACAGACAGGTGAATGGAGAGAAGACTACATAACAATGAACTACATGGTCTTTATAGGAAGCCAGATATAATAAGAACAGTTAAGTCCCGTAGACTGCGATGGGCAGGACATGTTGCGCGTATGGGGAATGAAAGACGTGCATGAAAACTTCTTGTAGGAAAGCCAGAAGGAAAACGCCCAGTTGGTAGACCAAGAATGAGGTGGGAGAACAACATTAACTATGATTTGAGGGAAGTAGATTATACAGTAAATGATTGGAAAGCATTAGCTCAGGATAGGGATGTATGGAGAGCTTATGTCCTCGCGGCCATGAACCTACGGGTTCGATAGTGCCAGTGAGTAAGTAAGTAAGTAAGTATATATATATATATATATATATATATATATATCATAAAAATTACAATAAATACGATACTGAAATATTAATAAAACGTACTTTTTAATATTTGCAGCAGTTTAACTAAAAATACACACACTTGACTTAACCACTAGCTTCAAAAAACTGTTTCACTTTGAACCGAAACATTTTAGTGAAAATGGGCAATATAATATTTTCTCCCTTGCCTCGAAATCTTGAGGGATACAATAAAACAAGTTTCAGGGGGTGAAGTACTGCTAATTGCCTTGCTAATCCCGTTACAATCAAGAGGTGAACAAACTTGAAATATCAAAATTTAAAAAAGCCCAAATTACACGGATCTACCCTATATATTTAAAATATATTGGCTTTATATTTTTATCGAATTTTCTGTCCTAACTTATTTAAATAACAAAAGTAATATGTAATTTAAAAAAAAATCGAACAGTAAGAATCAACACAGTGTTTTCCGCATAAAACATAATTCAATCATTATGAAAAAAATTCAAAGAATTATAATTACTTTACCAGAGTATTGACTAGTGACATTCGTTCTTCTTCTTCTTATTCTTCAACTGTTTCGTGTCTCGGTTCGGCGGGAAGTTGAAGTTTGAACAAAAGCCTCCATTTACCTCGGTCATTCCATGTCTCCTCTTCCATCATTTCCATCCATTTAACTTATATTTTCTCGACATTCTTTATAACTTTCTGTTCTCATTTTTATCGTTCTATGTGTTAATATAGAATACAAATACTATTAAAGTATTAGAAATCTGACAATACATACAAAATAAAATTTTCTCAAAAATACATTTATCTTAATTTTCGAATTTGTGTTTCCATTAATTTATAAATCAGTCAATTTTAATATGTTTGTTTTTTATCTATTTGTATGTATACTCGCCGTGGATTTATTTCTGAAATTTTAAGTAATATGTAGATGTATACTTTCTTGATATAATTTTCTAACATGTTTTATCAGTTCATATTCCCGTTACACTGTTTAAATGTTAATGATGATTTACAAAACGACAATTAACAATAATAATTAGTGCGTGACTTAATGTTCAAGTACGGTACCGGATGTAATAAACGGGCATGTACATTATTCCTAGAATCTGTTACTCTGTAATATATTCCCAGAGCATTACATATAACTGAATATTCAGTTAACGGAAAGCACTCTATCGCTTATATTTTACTGTATAGGCTAATGACTTTGTCGAAGTATCTGATTTCAATAAATGAAACATATCAAATTATTTATATTTTATGTATAAAATGTTACCATAATTCCTAATATGGTATTTTTATTTGAATTTTATTATGTATTTTAAATTTAAAAATCCAATTCTAATTATTGACAAAAAACCAAATGCACAAACTTATAAACGAAAAATTTTCACTTCAAAGAAAACAAAACTAATTAATTATTTTATATGGTAGAACTTTCTATAGACTTATATTTTCAAGTAAATACACATTACAAATGTAGCAAAAATTTAAAGTTATTCCATAAATTTATAATAATTTTATACTTTTTATTTACTTTTTATAATTAGTTCAAAGGAAACAAAATTAAATAATTAATTGGTTGCATTTTATAGAACAACAAATTTTACTTTTCTTATCCCTATTCAAAATATAATTTAAAAATTTGTACATATTTATCTTAACTAATTTGCATTATTTAGAAAAAACTAGAGTGTGAATTCTACTTCACGCAGGCTAATAATTATATTTTAAAGTGAAGAAATTCCTACCAGGGAAATGAAAAGAATTTTAAGTACAGAAATGGATGTTTTAAGAAGATCAGCTGGAAAATCTAGAATGGATAGAATACGAAATAAAGAAATAAGGGAAAGTATGGGTGTACAAGAGGAGCCGGACATCATTGACATCATAGAAAAGAAAAAGATTGCAGTGGTATGGTCTGGTCAAACGAATGCCAGAGCAAATATTGCCAAAAATTGTTATGGAATGGATCCCAATGGAAAGGAGGAAGAGAGAAAGACCGAAGAAAACTTGGATAAAAGGGGTACAAGCAGCTATAAATATCAGAGGAATGGAGGAAGATCAATGGATGGATAGAGAGGAATGGCGTTTGGTTTCCGGAAGACGGCGGCAGCTGCCATGACACCGGATGATGATGATGATGAAGTGAAGAAATATTGTAAATCCATCAAGCTTTTGCTGTACCACGGAGTTATATTAAAAACTGTTAGTTGTTATTTTCTGGCAGTATTGTAGATTTTAGTCAAAGAGAATCACTTAATCGTCTCCAGCAATAAAAAAACTAATAATAGAATCAACTTTAACTGACATCTATTTTAGTCCCAGTCATGTCAGGGACTGTCAAACACTATCATTATTCAAATCTAAATTAACCGATATCTTAAGTTCCACACAATGAAAATATTAACTGCATAACAACTATATTCAGCATTTTGTGTTTGCCTATAAATATTCAGCTGCTCACTGAATTTTATTTATATTATTTATTTCAGTTTCATGTTTTGTTATCAATAGCTAATAATAGATCACATTCCACTGTCTTTGTTTAGTCTATATATTAATAATATTTTCAAATTGTAATAAGTATGTAATTTTTGTATAATTTCACTATTCACTGGTTGAGTGGAAGAGAAGGTCTTAATCTGTCAATTTAAATAAAGTATTATTATTATTATTATTATTATTATTATTATTACTACTATTGAATGGAGGAAGATCAATGGATGGACAGAGAGGAATGGCGTTTGGTTTCCGGAAGACGGCGGCAGCTACCATGATACCGGATGATAATGATGATTACTACTATTATTATTTTAATTATCAGAAGCATTAAGATCATCCTTGCAAGCTCTATACTCCATATTGCGCAGTCCAAAGATTTCCGCAATAATATTAAATACTTTTAGTTTGAATATATAAGGAAGTCATAGTCACACTTTTTCGAATTATATTTATTTAATGTATATTCAAATACAGGCCATTTTAACTATTATTTTATCTTAAAGTCCAAAATTTAAAATTTTTTACCATTTCCCAATTTTATAGACAAAGTTAATAATTTTATATTTTCAATTTTATTTAATTATTAAAAAACGCTAATATTAAATATATATATATATTATGAAAAGAAAAATAAATGCCCTATTCGGGATTTGAATCCGAGTCTCCAAAACTCTGTATGTTTAGAGCTCTAACCACCTGCGTCACTCAGATATCCTAATACAAATATTTATTTTTCTTATATATATATATATATATATATATATATATATGTGTGTGTGTGTGTGTATTGTAGATATATTTGCAGAATTCATGTTAGTAATACTAGCGGTTAACGTACCCACAGATTTACCTACGTAAGCTAAAATTAGACATATTGCTACTATCTCTTATTATGTTCTGGTATATATTAATATTATGTAAAACTATTTTAATGTTTATATATAAATAATGATTTCTTGTATACAACGATGTATTGATATATTATGGTCATTTTATCTGGTGAAACTCTGCGTTTAGATCCGAGATTCACGGAAGAATTCCGGCCAATACGTTACAAGTTTTCCTGTAAAAAATCCATTGAATCTGATTTGTCTTGGAAGCTATGTAAAAAATGGATGGACCATGGAGCAATTCTGTCCGAGGGCTGGTCCTTCACTGCAATATTAGCATTTTCATTCTATGCTTGCAGCTTTACTAGGGAATTGTAGGTGTGGTAGCTTCCCGTTGCTTTCCACACCGATGAAGGATGATGATGATGGCCATATGATTTTGGTGACCGTTTGGGCCTTAAAGTTTTCTTCACATTTGTCTTACAGGTGAGGAAAAACCCCGATAAAAACCTCACCTAGAAAAACTTCCCCGACCGGGGATCAAACCCGGGCCCCTGCGTGACAAGGCAGCACGCTACCTCGAGACCACAGCGGTGGACAATGGATGTATATATATATGATTTTTAGTCTGAGGAAAACCATGTAAATAGAACTAATGCCTAAAATAAAACAAATCTTTAAAAATCAACGATAATATATTAGGCAGAATAGACAGCACTTTAATCGTTATGAATGAGCTTTAAGGTAATTCAAATTGCAACCTGTATTAAGGATGTAACTAGTTTTATTCTGAATGAATGAACAATAGACTTGACGTAATGAAAGTAGAAGGAAGTCTGCCAACTTGAGTTTATGCGTAGACAAGTAATCTAAGTGCAAACTTGATAAAGTAACCTGCTTCCCTCTTTACTGAAACATTGACTGTATATGTGTGTGTTAGTGTGTGAGTGAGTGTGTATGTGTGTGTATCAATGTAATTCGAATTCTTGATGTGATCCTGAAGGAACGCTGCTCGGGCCAGCCCTGGTGTTGTGCAGAATTCCAATTCCCACTCGGACTATAGTATATAGCACAAACTAGAGATACCTTCAATCCTGGCGTTAGAAACACGATATCCCGGATCATCTCTCGTCCTGTTTTTATTAACTTCGAGTGACTGCTGTCTCAAGTACCTTATCTACCCGTGGAAGATTAAAGTTCGTGTTTTCAATGCCAATTTTTCCTCACAATATCTTGAATATAATGTTTGTTAAAATGAGAAAAAAATAAATGTGAATCATTGATTATAGTCATAATCTCAGTCATTCCTTAATTTAACTTCCCTATTATAGGCTTTTACATGCCCCACGCCACTCGGACCTTATAGGGATACGATCCGTCGGGAGAGGATTTATAATATTGGATCACACACATACTTGTTTAATCACAAAATAACATGGAAAGCCACCCCGGATGAGTGATCAGCTCAATGTAAGGCCTAGTTCCGAGACAACAGAACATTTAAGACAAGACTCGCTATTCACTTATGCATTTATACTAAACAATGTGAATATGCTATGGTTGATTGTAATGGCCAGATGATATTCGGGGCCCATTTGTCTTACTGTTAAGGAAAAACCTCACCCATGACTCTTGTCTTTACCTGGATCTAACCCGGGCCCGTTACGTGCGAGACAACAAAGTTTCTCCGTAACCACGATTGTGATAATAATAATAATCTTCTTCTTCTTCCTTCCAAGTATTAAGCCAAGGCCTGTTACGATCCTATAGAAAATTTTCCCTCCAGCGTTTCATAGGACGGCCCAGTGATCTTCGTCCTCTTGGTATATAATTATAAACAGCTTTGGGGATCCGATTTGAACTCATTCTTTCAAGATGGTGTTTCCAATTTAGTTGGTACTGTTTAATATATTCCAAAATTGGCGTAGTCTTCAATTCTTTTAAGATATCGGTGTTCCTTTTCCGATCCCATCTGGTACCCGCTGTTCTGCGCATGAATCTCATTTCACAAGTCGTTATTCTGCTTTCATGTTGTTTTTTTAGTGTCCATGCTTCACTACCATAGGTCAACACTGGTCTAGCCAAAGTGTTATATAAACGTAATCTGGTGTTTTTTTGTACAAGGGATGGTTTCATAATTTGATTAATAATTCCTAAACTTTTATTATAACTAGTAACTTTTTCAGGGATATCCTTTTCATCCCAGATAGAGAGATAATATCCAAGATATTTAAATTTATTAGATCTCTCTAAAATTTTATTCTGGAGACAGATTTTACTTTGTATGGGGTCCTTCCCATGAAATGCCATAATTTTAGTTTTGTTAATTGATATTTCCATATTAAATTTGGCACCTATTATTTGTAAATTATAAATTGATCGTTGCAAATCATTTTCGGAAAGTGCCAGAAGAGCTAAATCGTCTGCAAAAAGAATAGCATCGAGTTTGAGGTTCCTATTGATGGGTATATACCCTCGCTGTGTTTTCCTCCATCCATTTATTAATTTATTCATGTATATAATGAAAAGCACCGGTGAAAGTCCACATCCCTGTCTTACTCCAGTGTTCATCTTTTCCCAAGAAGATAATTTGCCATCTTGTTTAACAGAGATTTCATTATCTTTATAGATGTTGAAGATATTAGTAATATATTGTTGTGGAACGTTATCATCAGCTAGAATTTGTAGTAATATATTTCTGTCTACTTTGTCAAAAGCCTTTATGAAGTCAACGAAGGCGATATGAGTTTCTATATTGAATTCCTTGTGCTTTTCTAATAGTAGTTTTAGAGTAAAGAATCCATCTGTACAAGATCTACCCTTTCTGAATCCATTCTGCTCTTCTCCAATTATATTTTCATAAATTTTCCTCAATTTATTCTTAACTATATTAGTATAAATTTTATATCCAGAGTTAAACAAGCTAATTCCACGATAGTTATCTTTGATTTGGCGACTTCCGTTTTTGAAGATTGGTATTACAATGGATTTGTTCCAGCTTCGTGGTGGTTCTTGTCCTTCCCATATCATATTAAGGAGAATAAGAAATCTGTCTAAAAATTTTTTAGTTGAAAATTTAAATAATTCTTGATTAATGTGGTCTTCTCCGGGAGCTTTGTTACTTTTTAATGATTTAACAACATCAGTTAATTCATCTATAGAAATTTGTTCCAAAGTAGTATTATTAGAGATTGGTATTTGTAATAAATCATCCTTTTGTGTCCATAAATGATGAAAGTAGTCAAGCCAAGATTCTTTAGATATACAATTTAAATGTGCATTTTCTCTTGAATCCTTATTTAATTTTTTTTTACTTTATATATTTTTGGTTGAGGCCTAGTGATATCATTTTCCAAAAATGAGACAAATTGTTCCCAGCTTTGTCTATGTTTTTTGCAAACTTCAATTTTAGCAATGGCTCTCTTCCTATGATACTCTACTTTATCTTCATATTTTTTTGTAGACAGATAAAAATAATAATAATAATAATATTATTATTATTATGATTATTAATCATTAACCTATTTCTTGCTTTGTCGTCATCAGTGTGATCATTCCAGTCTTTGCTTAAGTTTCTTCGAGTAGTAGGAAGTCCCCTGGGTTGGTTACCAACCATCCGCAGAGCAAGACTAGTGGTAGGGCTGCTACCTTATAGCCTCTAGTCAGGCGTTCAAAATATGGAATTTCCTCCATATTCGATGGAACGGTTATACCGCCGTGACTCGGTCCCCATTACCTCGTTAGTTAAAAGCAGGGTGTACCACGTGCAGGTGAGGTTGAGAATTAGGTAGGAGAGGTTATAGAATGCACATCACTACCTCTTACACCCCTAGAAAGAAGAAATAGACTTCCAAAATTGGCATTCCAATATACCCCAACTGGACATAGGGACCAAGGAAGACCAAAACATCGGTGGAAAGATCAAGACCATCTTCGCTAGGTTTACCGTACAGGCCACATGGCCTAAAACGAATTTGTTCATGATGATGATGATGATGATTATTAATATTATTATTAACGATTATAATACATTTAGCTGATACATTTAGGACCGTAAAACATTATCTTTCATTTCACCAAAGTTAGATTGTACAGATATTAACAATTTTTAATTAACTGTAGTAAGTTAAAAGCTCAGAATACACTATAGAGTTATTTATGCAAGTACAAATATAAAACGTAATACAAACGTCACTTGAACTTGAGTATATGTTATATTGTCTGAGGAATTGTACACTATGCTGTTTTAGCGTCTTCCAGTCTTTAATATAGGAGAACAAGACTTTAACCGAGACAAGGAAAATAAGCATTATTACAAGCTACTTAACTAAAGCATGAGTTCTAAATAATTATCATTTTCCTATTTAAAAAAAACTCTATATATACTTCTACTCATTTCCCATCTAATGGACTTTTTTATTTTGCAAAAAAACTGTAAGATACTTATGCGGGGAATCATCTAGAACGCATTATGAACATATACCTGCCTCATCTGCAATGTTTGTTTAGATTTGTCTTCTACATGTTAAAAATAATATAACGGTTTTATAATGTGACCATACGGTAATTAGTTACTTAGATCGAAATAATTCGACTTTATTAATAGCTTTTCTTATCTGTTCTACAATGTATTGTTATAATTGTAAGCTCTAGAACGTTAAGAAACTAGGCTTTTATAAAACTCCTACTCCTCGTTTATGTCTATTTCTCAGTATTCCTTTAAGTTTCAGTTATAATTTTAACCTTTGTTGACATCCTCAAACTATATTCACACAAAGAAAAATATTTTATCTACAGAGTTACGTTCATATTATGTCATATTATTAACGTTCTGGTATAATGCCATGACAGTGGGATAAGATGGGATGAAGACCCTATTATTGATGGTAGGTTATATACACAGGCTGACGGCCTGTTGCACAGGAAGCAAATATAATGAATTGGATGAGGCATATAGAGAAGTGGTGCAATGAAGTGTTTGACAATGAAAAACTGGAGAAACTCCGATAAAAACCTCTTGACAGCGATTCGTGTGCCACGAACTCCATATGACCGAGATGCGAACTCTGAACTAAGAGGTGGGGGACGAGTGACTGACTACTTAAGCACCGAATTGCCTATTAATTGTCCGAAGTATATACTTTAGCAAAGTAAGTTATCATTATCCATTGTCGGTCAATATATTTTGTTACATTTATCTTTTCAATATACTTACTTTTCTATTAATGTATTATTTATCATAAGTAATGCCACGAGTGATTTCCAATTTATCTAGAGAATTTGGAAATCAAGAGTGGCATTTGTTAGGACTATTTCACGAATAAAATTAAGCTGTTTACTCACAAATCATTGTTTAGCTATAGTTATTTTAAAATATTTATATATTTAATGTAAACGGCGATGTTTGAAAACAAATCAGAAATGTGAGGTTATGTTCATTCACTGCACCTTGATCATATTATTTATTGCCAAATAAGATCGCAATGTTGTAAGTGTGCACCCAAGTGCAGAAATAATGAAACACATAAAACTATATATCATAATCAACATTACGGATTATTCATTTATTTTTTTAGTAAACAACTCAGTAAAATCAAGGAATCGTTTCATTATTTGCTATATTCAATGTATTTGTTGGAGAAAAATAATGTTTTGACCTGTTCAGAACATTAAAAAGGAGGAGCTTTCTTTATCACAAAAGCAGGAGCTGATAAAGAGAAATCGATAAAGAGCGAGGTGAAACACGACTGTCATTGGTTGTAAAACAACATTAATTGAAACGTTATTGGTCATAGACTAGCATATGTGGCATGAGCTAAATAGTCCTAAATATATCCCTGTTATCTTTATCCATTGTGGGTCAATATATTTTGTTAAATTTCTTTTCCATGTATCTAATTTTCTATTATAATTCTAAACTTCTCATCGATGAATATTGTAAGGTTCAAATTAGGTTGCATTGTATTATTAAATATTCGATATTACATTAGGAATGTTAAATATAAAAAATATTTAAAATATTTATATTTAATTCCAAATTTATGATTCCTTGCTTTGATTTAATATCGATATACCAGTAAATGTAGTTTCGGTGATTTGTTTTGTTCGTGCAAAATCCATAATTTTTAATCGATTCTGTACATTTAATTAAATTATAAAAATCCTAAACAGAAACTAGGTTCCTGAAATTACATTAGACAAAATTTTGTATTTTCGATTTATATAAAATATTGAATAAATTACACATAAAATTAAATATAGAAGCGAGAGGAATTTAATCGATTCTGTACATTTAATTAAATTATAAAAATCCTAAACAGAAACTAGGTTTCTGAAATTACATTAGACAACATTTTGTATTTTCGATTTATATAAAATATTGAATAAATTACACATAAAATTAAATATAGAATCGAGAGGAATTTATACGATATTTAGAATAAAACCTATAGGCAATTCTTAGTTTTTGTAATTTTAGGGCAGTTTTAAACTAAATACGTAGCTTGTTTGTTTATTCAATAATACAGAAAATACATTTCTCAGAATAAGTATTGTTACAAAACCTAATTACTGCAAGAGAACTCCATTGCTAACTTGTCTATATTGCCTGAAATGATGTACAATAATGGTAATTAATACAGGCAGGATATGAAGGGAGCTTGGATTTCCACTATGTTATCACTATAGAAGTAACCATTTCCCAGAATTAGAAACATAATATTGATACATTAATTCTCAGGTTTGGAGTCGAATCCATACATATTCAATTAACAGATAAATCTAAACCTCAGGGATGATTAACTGTACGTGCGTCAATTATGACGTTTATACTAGTATATGAAATATAAAACCAAATGATCAGTTCATAATTAAATGTTTAGATGATTCAAATGGGATACAACTGCAGCTTTGGACCAAAATAATGATTTAGACTCTATAAATATGTTCATAAAATTGAAAGTTTTAGTAATATTTACTTTAAAATAGTAACAAAAAGGTACTGTTAAAGAACTGTTCATGTAATAATATATTGATTAAGATTTTCATCGCTATCGTTATATATTTTAAAATACCTTTTCTGGATTCTTGGCCGTGTCTCGCAGTGTTGTCTTATCGACGTTTCATCACCTAATGTAGGTGGCATCTTTAGGAGGTTTTGCTTGTTTAAATTTTCATAAAAGTATACTACGAAAATTTACACAAGCAAAATCTCCTGAAGATGTCACCCACAGAAGGTGAAGAAACGTCGAGAAGACAACTGGAAGACACGACCAAGAATCCCGAAAAGATATATTAAAATACATGTTCATGAAATGAATATTATGTTTTTATTCTTTACAAGTATTTGTGGGTTTTCATAACAACGAAAATACTACTAAGAAAACGAATACAGAAACAATGATTAAAATAACAGTCAGAAAAGACATTTCAAGAAATCGATTAACAAGACATATGAAAAAACATTATTTATTTTTTATTACAATTATTGATTTATTTTAATTTGTATTAATATTTATTGATGTTGGTTCTGTGCTAGAGATTCCAAGCTAACAAAAATATTCACCTTAACAGTTTAGGAAAGACGGGAGGGATGATGCTATTAAAATTGGTTTCATCAAAATATTTTTGTACAATGTTTACATATTTGGATGCTGGAATGAAATGTGGGACGAAATAAATACAGTCTTATTTTAATGTAATTAATGCTACTTCGTCGATCCTACTTATAACCGCGAAACGTGCCTTGACAAAAATTGTATGCCCATATATGTCTGTTAACACTCTGATGTCCAGAATGTTTTCGGATCAGAACGTGACATATAGTTTATATTTATAAACAGGTTTAGAATGTAATAAAACATCTTCTCTGCCCAAAGCTTTTTAAATTGTAATCTTCTTTCTCCATTCTTTTCTATCTTCCCATTCCAATTCTTCCAGACCTAGCGTCCTCATACATCATCAATCCATTTAATTCTAGGTCGATCTCTCTTTCCTTTCCAAGGTGGAATCCATTCCAAAGCTTGTCTGGGCTTGACATATAGTAATCGATTAAGAAAAACAAGGTTGAGTTCGTTAACCAACAGGATCATTAGGAGTAAAGAATAACCTGGCTCTTTACAGAAACGGAATGACAATAAATAAATAGACTATAATTGTATCAATTGATCGCCATTTCTTCATTTTGTATCCATTATATAAACAGTACTTCTATTGATATAATAATAATAATAATAATAATAATAATAATAATAGTAATAATAATAATAATAATAATAATATTGTTTTTAAATATAGGCCTAAAATACTGATCCTTTTTTTTAAATACCACACTCACTCTCAAAACGAGTCCGTGTTTGGCTCCCGATAAGAGCACTATTTTTTTTTTTTAATATCATGCTGCTATTTGACTGTCTCCATTATCAAAACTGATCTTATCCATCCATGAGATTTCAATGAACTTTTTTAATGTTAAAGATACATTTTCGCTTTTGTATAAAACGTGATTGGTAAAAGAAGGGCAGGAAGTAATAATTTTAATTTCTTCAAGATTTTAGTGATTTATGCATACATCCATAATAATTCTGCCTAAGGGGAGGTATTCACAGCATCATAGCATTTGCATGCTATGCTTTGCAGCTTTACTAGGGAATTATAGGTGTGGTAACTTTCCGTTGTTTGCCACACCGGTGAAGGATGATGATGATAATGATAAGAATGACGATGATGATGATGATGATGGCGATGGCCGGATGATTTTTGGGGACCGTTGGGCCCTACGCTTCCTGACATTTGTCTTACAGGTGAGGAAAAACCCCGAAAGAAACCTCACCCAGGAGCCTGTTCCAACCGGGAATCGAACCCGGGCCCACTGCGTGACAAGGCAGCACGCTACCTCGAGACCACAGCAGTGGACGTTTTAGTGATAAGTATTCTATGAAGTTTATTCGATTTAATCAAATATGAAGTAGCATTGGATGGCAACTTGAATTCAAGATTACTTTCTGTTTATAGACATAAGGACAATCTTTGGTGTAAAACTGAAACTTCCTCTCTCTTTTCTTGTCTGAGTCCGACCTTAAACTAGATGTTAGTATGCTTCAGGGTCCCATTACGTGTCTCAAATTCATGAAGTGCGATAAGATGTTTCGCGGTACAGTTTTCACGCCTGCTTGTAGCGCTGTAACGCAATTTTGAATGCTCCACTAAGACGCCTCCTACTTGGTTTTTGCCGCAGTCAAGAAACACTTGAACAATAATATGATTATAGCTCCCAGCAAAACCAGATAAAACGCGTGGCGGCACCACAAAAGTATGTTGGAAACTCTCACAATAGGGTGGAGTGTTAAAACTCAGGCAAGAATGAGAGGAGGAAAGGGGTCTTAGAAACGAGGCGAGAATAAAAGTAGATTGACGTAAATATTAGACAAAGAGTTTTAAATTTATGTCGAGATTAAAAATGTCATAATAAAGTCAATTTATATAGTTCTCTTAAATTTTTGAGAGAGATATTCATTTTGTATATTTATTGACAAGTTCTTCTAATATATTGAGAATACAAATATTAATTTTTATTGAATTACCATTGTCTTACAAATCAAATCAAATTTTATCCTGGATTATTGTATAAGGCAAGTTATTATTCATATTTCATATACATTAATAAAGATATTTCTATTTGTAATTATTTACACTTATTTAACTGCAATTGATTAAACCACAAGTTTTACTACTGACAACCTGAAACAGAATTATTTTTAAATTAAATTCTACTTTTCAGCTTTTTGGTAAAATCAGCCTATTCAACCGAGACATACTTTAGTACATTTTGGATTTAACTAACTCACTGGCACTTTTGAACCCGTAGGTTCATGGCCGCGCGCACATAACCTCTCAAAACATCCCTATCCTGAGCTAATGTTTTCCAATCATCCCCTGTATAATCTACTTCCCTCAAATCATAGTTAATATTATTCTCTCAGCTCATTCTTGGTCTACCAACTGGGCGTTTTCCCTCTTGTTTTCTTACTAGAAACTTCCATGCACGTCTTGCATTCCCCATTTGTGCCACATGTCCTGCATTTCGCACTCTACGAGACTTTACTCTTCTTATTATATCTGGCTTCCTATAAAGACCATGTAGTTCATTGTTATGTAGTCTTCTCCATTCACTTGTCTGATCGTCTCTCTTTGGTCCAAAATTTTTCCTAAGAATTTTATTCTCAAATACTCTTAATCTCCTTTCCTCCTTTAAAGTAAGAGTCCATGTTTCGCATCCATATAATATAACTGGTAGAATAATAGTTTTATATATTTTCAGTAACTTTTTTGAAAGGAGTTGGGGCGTCGAAAATCTCTGTAATGCATAATAAGCACGCATTTCCAGAATTGAGCATATGTTTAATTTCTTTGTGCATCTCATTCCTATGTGTGATTATTGTTCCTAGGTATTTTAATTCAACCACACCATCAAAATTTCCCTCATTTGTCATTAGCTGTCCATTTGCATTATATAATGTGTTTCTATGCGTGACCATATATTATATATATTGATACTTACTTCCAGTCCCGATTTATTAGTATTACTCAATAGTGTGTGCGTATTGACCTTTAGCATCTCTTCGCTATCGCCCAATAGTACTACGTCATCAGCATAAACTAACAGCTTATTAACACAATTGAGGTGTAGGCCTTCCTCATCTTCTAGAAGATTTGATGGCATGCTCTAGTTTAAAATTAAATAGTAGAGGAGATAGTGCATCTCCTTGCTACAACACATTGTGGATTTCAAACGTATCTCAAAACTGTTTACCTACACGCCTTTATGGACCTTATTTGAATCCTTCACTTGGATTTCATTTAAAATCTTGTCCATCGATAATTTAACCAAATCGGCGAAACGCACGTTAGTTAAATTATGATTTTAGTTATTTTTTATCTTTAATAAATTCATTTATTAGGGCCACATTTAAAATTGAGGTGTTAAAGGCTGACAAATGTTCTTCAGGGCTTTTTATTTCAGGCTAGAGCTTATTTTGCACACCAAAAAACCTACGGCACGGAACCCACGACTTTACGTCCACTCGGATGGAATTGTTGACCTTAAGAACCCATCGGCCTCCGTCGAATCAGAATCCAAGAAACCTGGACCCAGAACAAAACCAGTAGTCCACTAGGACGAATCCGACATCATGTAACATAATTTTTTTTTAACATTCGGTGATGTATCAGTAACATTACAAACGATCCCCTTAAACTAATGTAATAATTATAATATTATTATTCCATATGCATCCTGTTGGAATTTCAGATTTTTTAATAAACGGTGTTAAAATATTCCTATGAATAAAAAAACGTATGTGAATATTATTTCAATGACTTTGTATTCCTCTATCTTTATGAAGGAATGTATCAGAAGTTTGAATTCGAGTTTAGAACAATTTTTAATTCTAAATGTATGAGTAAGATTAATAACTTTTATACTCCGTGAAACATTGCTAATTGCTTAAAAAAAAGCAAGAATAAAATCTAAATAAAGTTTTAATAAAATTAGAATGAGAATTAATATTTATTTAATAACAATAAGTCAATGCAATTCATAAGAAACACATAAATTATAAAAAAAAACATCTATGCATTGTATAACATTAGAGATACCGAGATAAAAATACATTTTCGATACATGATAATATTAACTATGTTAAGCTATACGTGATTGTATGTAACTCATCGAATTAACAGAGTTTGTATTCAGAGTTATTTAGAAACACGGGTAACAAAGGCAGCTGAATAAAGAAAAAACTTAAAAATATAAATATGTAGAGAATGATTTAATATTGTTCACATTTCAGAAGGATATTGAGAATGTCAATGGGTTACACTGAAAATGTTTTTTAATTGTTTCTTAAAGTAATTGATGTTAAAGTTATTAAGGCAAGAATTTTTATAGGCCAATATATCTTCTTCTTCTTCTTTTAAGGAGGGTCTTTGTCTGTTCCGATCTCAAATCGGTACAGCCCATCGCTTTCTTGGTCTTCCTACCAATCTTCGTCCTCCACGATTGTACATCAATGCCATCTTTGGTATCCTATCTTCTGTCATTATTTGCAGATGCTTTATCCTATTGTTCCTGTGTTCTTCTATTTGTTGAAGAAGTGGTTGTACTTTTATTTCCTCTCTAATATTCTTATTTCTAATATGTTCTTCTCTTGTACAAACTTTCACAGCCCCTAGGAAGCTCAATCCCACTACCCAAATATTACTACCACATATATATATATATATATATATATATATATGTGTGTGTGTGTGTGTGTGTGTGTGTGTGTGCGTGTGTGTGTGTGTGTGTGTGTGTGTGCGTGTGTGTGTGTGTGTGTATGTGTGAAATGAAAAATAAATGCTTGAGTCGGTATTTGAACCCGAATCTCTAAACTCTGTACGTTTAGCGCTCTAATCATCTTAACCACTCAGGTATCCTAACACAAACATTTATTTTTATTATATATGTATATTCTCAATTCACACAAGAGGTAGAGGGAAGTCGTTCCAACTGCCATCTAGTGGTCACCATAACAGGTAAACAAATTTTAAAGAGAATATTTACTATACAGCAGTGCCGCTTGTATATTTACATGTTATAACTATATAATGTACTTATAACATCAAAAAATATATATATTATAAATTAGTGTGTCCAGATTTACATTTTGTTTGATATTCGGTCTCATAATTGTGAGAGAGAAGTACAAAATATTCAGTTTTTATGAGGTTAAATCTGAAACTTAAAACAAAGATGATTTAATACAGTGTACCTTTCAGAAGTATATTGAGAATACCAACGGTATTCATTAAAATACATTTTAATTATTTCTTAAAGTAATTGATATTGGAGTTATTAACGTTAGGAATTTTTATAGGCATATATATATCTCCATCCATCCATAGTAATTCTGCCTGAGGGCAGGTCTTTCACTGCAACCATAGCATTTTCATGCTATGCTTTGCTAGGGAATTGTAGGTGTCGTAGCTTCCCATTGCTTTCCACACCGATGAAGGATGATGATGAAGATAAATGATGTTGATCGGATGATTTTCGGGGACCGTTGGGTTTAAGCTTCCTGACATTTGTCTTACAGGTGAGGAAAAAACCCCGAAAGAAACCTCACCCAGAAGCCTCTCCCGACCGGGAATCGAACCCGGACCAGCTTCGTGACAAGGCAGCACGCTACCTCGAGACCACAACGGTGGACCACACACACGCACACACACACACACACACACATACACACACACACATATATATAGTATTATAAATTAGTTTGACCAAATTTACATTATGCTTGATTCTAGGTTCCGTAAATTGTGTGAGAGAGGTATATACTTGCGATTTCGAGAAGATTAAATTAAAAAGTTATATCAAAGATTAATTTTAACATATTCCCATAGTATAATTTAAACATCTCATGCTGTAAATTAATTATAAATAATGTTTTGACATTAGAGAAGATAGTCAAAGATTTTGTTGCAGCTAAATTTACCTGTGAAGTTTGTAAATGTAGGCAATGAGAAGAAAAGTTTGAAATCCAATTGCTACGATTTGTTGTTCCCCTCGGAGATTTTGAAGTCAAGCTCAGTATATACGGAGAAAATGACGATAGACATTTCTAAAATATTAAAACGCTCCAATGTAAGTATTCATAAATCAGAAAGAAGCGACCATATTGTTCATTCCAAGTTACAGAATAATATGGAAGATAGGAAAGATTTATGTCTTCAAAAAACCTAATGTAACTGTTTAAAATTCAAGTAGAGAAGTATGGAAAGGACAGTTTCGCAATCTAAATAAGTAGACACGATTTTTAAGATATTCCACTTGTATTTTATAGAATATATTTCTCGTGTTACCCTAGGTTTTAAAGAGTTATGTGTGACACATGGCGTGATAAATTCTTGAAATATGATGAAATCTTGGCCTCCATTACTGCACATAAGTGTAGACAGGCGTTGTGAGATATGTCGCATAACTATACTTCTTCTCCCTTAAGACATTTCGTCGTTGCGTAGAAATGATCCATGGAGTTCCCTCAACAACAGAAGAAAACTTTCCTCTCTAACTTTCACTACATTGTCAAGCACAGCGCTGAGACTCTTATATGGTTCCACAATAAAGTTGGAGGTGATGGCGTCAATCTTTATAATTTGCTTTATTTACATCTAATATATAAAAACAGAATGTTTGTTTGTTTGTTCGTACTTACGCGCGGTCATACCGTTGATCCGATTGTGATGGAGTTTTTTTGCAAAATTTTCAGCAGATTCCCGGGGTTAACATAGGCTATACTAGAGTGGAGATACTCAACTCTTACACTCTTAAAAAAACAGCCTTTATAGTGAAAATGTGAAAAAGTCCTTCTTTTTACCCTTAAATGGCTTACGCTGCCTAAACCCATAACAAATACACATAATTAATGCGTACAGAATTGAATATGTCAAACACCTCTATAAAAAGGTCCGTGGCAGCATATGTTTATCTTTTGCAGATAACACACAATAGTCATTTTTGTCTTTCTTTGATGCCAAGGAGATCGGGATAAGTAGATTACCAGGCAAGCATGTGCTGCCATATCATTCATCTGATAGTCATGGGACGTTTTGCAAAATGTTCAGGATTTTCCCGGGAAGGTATAGGTTATAAGAGAGTTTTAACGCTCAAGCCCTTCACCCTTAAAAATCACCATCTGTAGTAAAAAAAAACGTGAAAAATGTCGCTTTTTTGTAAGCTTAAATGGCTCACGCTGACAGATACACAACATTATTGTACACGGAATTGAATATCTAAAAAAAAAAAATCTACAGAAAAGTCCGCGACAGCATATGTTTATCTTTTAAGGATAACTCACAATAACCATTTTTGTCTTTCATTGATACCAAGAAGATCAGGATAAGTAGATTCCCGGGCAAGCATAGCAGCGCAAGGCGGGTATTATTTTATGGATAACTCAAAATAACGAATTTTGTCTTTCAGCTCATTTAAGCCAAGTACATCGGGATGCGTCGATTCCTGGGCAATGCCGGGCAATCAGCACGGTGTATCTGAAAATAATAACTATATAAATTTATAGGCCTATATATTTTTCCTTTTACTCATTCAACTAAATGCAAAAACACGTTATCATTGATTTAGGTGCAGCAACGGACGCCGGTTATTAGCTAGTATTTTTTTTAAATATAAAAAGTTACTTTTAATTCAATCACTATCATATTATTTACCTGTAAAGTGTATATTTTACTACTACTACTTAATTTGGTTATTAATAATGTAGCCATACTTAATGTTTTGAGGGGTGTATTGCGAATTTAAGTCTATATAATATTTAAAGTTTTCCGAGAATAGTTTTTACTTAATATTTAAATCAATATATTAATTTTACATAATTAAATATATATATTTTATGATAATGTATACAGAATATCTACATTTGCTCGGATATTATATATATATATATATATATATATATATATATATATATATATATATATATATATATATATATATAGAATGTGAAACATGTAATGATTTTCACAGTAGTTAAAAGTTCTTAAAATAACATTTATTTTACTTGCAAAGTCTCATATAGAATTGAATTCTCAAATTTATAGAATAATCGTAATTAATTTGGTATAAGTAATACACTAATACACTTCACAAATTTTAGTTTCGAATTCAGAAAATCTGAAAATAATTTACTATAACTTTATTTACTTCCATATATATTTTGTCATATTTCTTTAAACAATTTAGATTTTGTAGCGCACATCTTATTTTTCAAAAGAATAGTTAGTTATTATTTTATTTATCTGTGTTCTTTAACAATTTGAGTCATTAGCGCAAGTTATTATTTTATTTATCTGTGTTCTTTAACAATTTGAGTCATTAGCGCAGACTTCAAATGTAGACGTAAAAGGGCCGGTAAATTTAATTAGAGAATTCTTATTTCGTAATAGAGTTTTTTTATTTACATGCTGTAAATTTTCGGCATTTTAGCCACGCCTTTACGTCCGTTTTGAAGGAAGTCACATTCAGAATTTTAAAAATAAATAAAATGCCCCAGATGAGTTTGAACACACAAACTTCGATGGTCACTTTACTAAAAGAATGCCTTTTCTTTTTCACAACACAATTGTATCGCTAAAGTGTTCTATAATAAAATTGTTTTATATTTCCTGTATTCCAACACGCTTTTTAATTGAAATTCTATTTTTAAATTTAATGTAAGGTACCTTATACATATTTGCTTTCAATGCTATAAACCCTATTGTGAAAAGGTCTATAAAATGCTATACAGATTGTGATTATAAAGTATTTTCTATTATTCTAGAACCCTATTGTGAAAAGGTCTATAAAATGCTATACAGATTGTGATTATAAAGTATTTTCTATTATTCTAGTATAATTGAAATTAAGGCTTATTAGCAACATCTACTTGTTTTATTTTTAAAAGGTTGTAACTGGAGTTGTAAATGCCATTATTCTCTGTTACTCATTTACAAGTGAATGACCTCTCCCCGTTGTAATTGATTTATTATACGATGGATTATGAGAGAATGGAAGTAAAATATAAATTTATTCACTTTTAACGCTTGAGTATCCTCGCCATAGAAGGTATAAGTAAACCCTTATGACGTAATAGCATGCTTTCCATTCCACTTCACTTTGGACATTCAAGCGATGTTGAATTGACGTGAAAACAAAATCGATTACTGTTCACGTTACGTGCAGTAATCTGTATTAGCTACTCAATTTTATTTAAATTCCCCAGCAAAAATCGTTTTTATGGATACACGTTAAATTTGCGGAAATAATGCTACGTTATTGAATATGATTTGTTCAAATGTATGAACATTCTGTTGCATAAATATGAATCTTTTGATTATATATTTCTCAATATTGTCCAAAAGGACAACCTGGGGCATAAAAAATGTACATGTTTCTCAATATTACTCAAAGGATAAATGTGTGTTTAAGGTATTCGGTCGATTGGAAAAAAAAGCATAAACAACGACTATGGTTTTAATATGTATTTTAATTGGTATGATTATATTTTAGACCAACCACCGACAGAAATTGCTCGATTGAGCTCTCTTCTTCCTCGTTGAAGATTTTACTAACACATACTTACTTACTTACTTACTCATTCACTGGTACCATCGAACCCGTAGATTTATGGCCGCGCAGACATAAGCTCTCCATACATCCCTATCCTGAGCTAATGCTTTCCAATCATTCTCTGTATAATCTACTTCCCTCAAATCATAGTTAATGTTATTCTCCCACCTCATTCTTGGTCTACCAACTGGGCGTTTTCCCTCTGGCTTTCCTACAAGAAGCTTCCATGCACGTCTTTCATTCCCCATACGCGCAAAATGTCCTGCCCATCGCAGTCTACGAGACTTAACTGTTCTTATTATATCTGGCTTCCTATAAAGACCATGTAGTTCATTGTTATGTAGTCTTCTCCATTCACCTGTTTGTCCATCTCTCTTTGATCCAAAAATTTTCCTAAGTACTTTATACTCAAATACTCGTAATCTCCTTTCCTCCCTTAAAGTAAGAGTCCAGGTTTCGCACCCATATAATATAACTGACAGAAAAATAGTTTTATATATTTTCAGTTTAACGTTTGTTGAAAGGAGTTGGGACATCAAAAGTCTCTGCAATGCATAATAGCACGCATTTTCAGAATTGATTCTATGTTTAATTTATTTGTACATCTCATTCCTATTTGTGATTATTGTTGCTATTACTAACACATAGCAGATCAAATTATCTAATATGAAAATTCCATAATATTGATCCAGCTTTCTGTGTTATGCCTCTATAAAGTAGGCCGACATATATGAAATTGCAAACAAATTTATTATAATTTTTCATTTCTAGACATTGATATATTGATAAAGACTGTCGAATGCATGTGTGGTTTACTGCCCATGTGATCCATTTATAAATAATTCTGTTTTGTGCCCTACTATATACTTCCTAATAAAGTTCACTAATAATACATTTATTAGACCTTTTCCTACGCATTAGACTTCACATATTTTTTCTTTGCGTTTATCAATTTGATTAATATAGTTTAGTCAGAAGAAATAAAACAGAAATAGTTGTCCACATTTAACCATCAACACTTTACGAAACATAAGAGAAATGAGAGATAATATAAATTATATAAAACTAATAAAACAGTATGAAATGAAACTAAACTTTAATTAAATGTATTGTTTTGTATATGTTTATATTATGTCCACCGCTGTGATCTCGTGGTAACAACGTTGGATCATATGCAGCAGGCTCCGTTCGATGGCCGGTAGGGGCAAGTTTGCTGGGTGAGGGTTTCTTCGAGTTTTTTTCCTCACCTGAAGATAAGTTTCAATAAGCTATAATGCCCAAAAGTTCCCAAATAACATTTGGCCACCATAATCATCATGTTCGATTTGTTTAGTATGGATGTGCGAGTAAATGGTGAATATTGTCTTATGTTTGTGCTGTCTCGGAGGTGATCTTGTCATTGAGCTCATCACGCTTCCAGAAAGGTAGTGTCATTGTGTGGTGAAATGTGATAAAAAATGTGATCCAAAGCTTAAAAAAAACTCTTTCGACAGGTGGTGACCCAGTAAAGCTGTGGTAACGTTTGGCATGTGAAAGATTCTATAAATGGAGAGGTCATATTAAGATAAAAGTGAGATTTACAGTAACTTAATTAGAGGGAATAAAAAACAGAAACGATTTTCCACATTTAACTAATCAACGCTTTGTTATAGATTTCAGATTACAAAATGCAGGATAAATAAAACATAGAGAACAACGTAAGATATAACTGATGAGATATAATTTGTAACAATCATATTACTTACTTGCTCATTGGCACTATCGAACCCGTAGGTTCATGGCCGCGCGGACATAAGCTCTCCATACATCCCTATCCTGAGCTAATGCTTTCCAATCATTCCCTGTATAATCTATTTCCCTCAAATCATAGTTAATGTTATTCTCCCACCTCATTCTTGGTCTACCAACTGGGCGTTTTCCCTATGGCTTTCCTACAAGAAGATTCCATGCAAGTCTTTCATTCCCCATACGTGCAACATGTCCTGCCCATCGCAGTCTACTTGTAACAATCATATACAGAATTAAATAAAATTTAATCTTTAATTATGTATTATAATTTTTGTATATACTGTATGTATATTATTCTACACTCCCACTGCATAAGCAAGGTGTGATATCACTTACTGCTGCCCCGCAGAGAGAGAGAGAGAGAGAGAGAGAGAGAGAGAGAGAGAGAGCTCTCTCCCTCTGCCCAGTTACTCTTTGCTCTTATGTAGTTATCCTGTTGGTGTGGTGTATAGTTTTATGGTTTAGAATTTTGTTTCTGCAATGAACTCAATATTTTCTGATATGAAGAGAAAGAAATACACCGGTGTGTTCTCGGGATAGTGTCGCTGCCTCGTATGTGAAGATGCCAAACTTTGATCCCCGGTCGAGACAAGTTACCTGGGCAATCGTTCTTTCGGGGATTTTCTTCACTTGTGAAATAAATTATGTCAGAAAACGTTAAGATCCAAATGGTCCGCCATCATAATCATCATTATTATATTCGTCATTTTTTTTACGTATGCGTTAGTAATTGGCGTGTTTCGACTTAAATGTTGGTGTTATCACGAAAGTAGCCGTGGATGAAACTCATCATGTGAGAGGCAATGTCCTTGTGAGGACAAAAAGTGCGTATGAGATTTAGTTTAAAATCTCTCTCCTGGCAGATTCCTCTCTCTTAGGCCCGGATGGCATGAGGCATGTAAATATACCTATAAGAAGAAAGGAAGAAAATAGAAGATGATGACAAAGAATTATCCCTGATAACCATGACAAGAAAAATAAAAACTCCATTATGCGGCGAATCTCGAAGGCTTTAGGCTTAGCAGCAGGCTGCTGTTCTCACCCAACTATGTCAATAGAGGTAAACGATTCTCCAGCAAGTATAGGACTGACATATCGTCAGCATATTGATCCCCAGCCGGTTTTTGAATCGTGAACCTCTATTTATTCCCCATATTACTGAAAGGTCAACAGTTTTATACTGGCCGAAATTCATGACAGAATGTCTAATTTATTGGGGAATAAAACCAGCGCGCGTCCTGCAGCAATTCTGAGCAAAGGCGTGATGCATTATATCGTTCGCCTGCTGTGCGGTAGAAACATTACAATAAGCAATTTAAAAAATAGACTTGTACATAACAGAGTTATTTAATGAAACCTATCTAGTGTCCTATAAAATAATGTTGTACAATTTCCCCGGGGGTAAATAATCCGAATCATATGACTAACAACAGTACGTTCGTCTCGTGTCGTTGTCTATAAACCTTGGATCCATGCATTTTTCCTCCTATGGGTCTTCGTAGTATGTGAACACAATTATTTTATTAAATGAAAATAATTAGGACTTTAATAATAATAACTAGGACTTTATTAGCCCTCCATGGTATTTTTACCTTGTTGTGGTGGAGTGGCTTGCGTGCTTAAATGATCCTGAGAGCTATGCCGGCGGTAGCATTGCTGCCGATAGGGTTACCCATGCCAGACTGGTCGAAGGTGATAAGCCAGACGAAAAAAGTACCTTGGGCGAAAGAGTGACGATCTTTCACCGTAAAAATACAACCGTCAAGAAATGCGGACATGGGTTCATCTGGGGTAAAATTTTCCGGAGGTCAAATAGTCCCCCATTCGGTTCTCCGGGCGGTGACTACTTCAGGGAACCCATGCCAAAGGCTCAAACATGGACCAAAGAGAGATGAACAGACAAGTGAATGGAGAAGACTACATAACAGTGAACTACATGGTCTTTATAGGAAGCCAGATATAATAACAGTTAAGTCTCGTAGACTGCGATGGGCAAGACATGTTGCGCGTATGGGGAATGAAAGACGTGCATGGAAACTTCTTGTAGGAAAGCCAGAAGGAAAACGCCCAGTTTGTAGACCAAGAATGAGGTGGGAGAACAACATTAACTATGATTTGAGGGAAGTAGATTATACAGGGAATGATTGGAAAGCATTGGCTCAGGATAGGGATGTATGGAGAGCTTATGTCCGCGCGGTCATGAACCTACGGGTTCGATAGTGCCAGTGAGTAAGAGTAAGTAAGTAAGGACTTTATTAGACTAGAAGTAAGATACATACAATGTTGTTTACAAATATGGGTCGCATGGGCAGTACGTGCTGTTGACAGTCCGTTAGAATAAGTTAATGTTTGGTAATAATAGGCCCTATAACTTAAAAAACACAATAATATTAGAATTAGGTAACAATACAATTAAATTATACATTAAGTTGGTTATGTAGAATTGTTAAGAATTAATGGTATTTCAGTTTGTTGACATATTTATTTATGCATGAATGATTGTTGTTGTTATTTTCCGCGTTTTGTCCACAAATATGCCCAAGTTTATCCAATTTTCTCGGCTTACCATTAACTCGTAGCATGCCAATATTTTACGATTTGAATTTAGAAATCTTTCCGTTAATAGGCCTAACTGCCGCCTCCAATATTCCAAATCGTTACATTTTCCTAATATATGTATCTCGTCTTCAGTGCTCCCGCACATTGGACATATTCGCATATCGTGATCGTCGCTAATTTTTAAAAAAATGCCCATGCCCCTAACCTAAACCAAGCAAGCCCTGATCTCTCTATAAATCCTAGATTGAGTATATAAGATTCTTTCCCCCAAACATGTCTTAGGTCTCTTTGTAACAACAGTGAGCGTTTTCCCGCACATTAGGCGAAAATATTTTGCTGGTTTATATCTAAGTACCTCCTTATTTTTCTTCACACATTCTTGCGATTTCAGTCCCTTTTTCCCATACCCAACCCATCCCAATCGTTTGGAGTTCTCTCCTAACCTCGTCTGCCCAGAATTTCACATGAAAATAATTAATCAAGCTGTACACCATCATTGCATACCGTTGTGTATGAGGAACAATAAAATTACCGGCATTTTAATCAATTTGTTAGAGACGTAAATGCAAGTTATTTCTTTTTAAATCTGAAATGTTCTAATTTTCTAATCATTTGCACTAAATATATTTTATGAAGTAATTAAATAATTTGGAATCTCATTATATCCATAAGATAATAGAACTTAGGTTTCACTCCATACTTCACAATTATTCTCCAATGATACACTAAATATTTTATGACCATATTACAGGTTTATGAAATACACTACCATTCATTCTCTATTGGAAGAGGTGCGACGAGCTACCACTGCAGAAAGGGTATCTTGTTTTTAATGGGATGAGGGTTACCTCCAAGAATGATTTCAACTCTTTATAAAATTGTGTTTCAATTCTAATAACTTATCAGTAAATACATCTCATCAGATCTGAATGATCTTACATGCTTGATCTAGTTCCTAGGTTCGCCGGTTAAAATTCAGCGTGAGTAAAATTATTTTAGGAAGGTACGTAAAGCTATGTCGTGAATTTACGGCACGTAAAATAACCTCAAGCCTAAAATCTCCGAAAAAGAAATTCAGTTCACTGACTTCCAACTTTGAATTTAGATATTTAAAGGCCGCAGCTATTAAAGAGTGTGATTAAGTAAAATGTAATATTTTATGTTTAGTAAATTTACTTTTATTATATATATATATATATATATATATATATATATATATATATATGCAATGTCGTAGCCCAATGTTGAGCCTAAGCTTCTCCTTTGTCTGGAGTTACTAGACCAAATTAATTTATTACGCATATTCACCCACAGACGTCTTGAATGGTATGCGGTCAACATACCGACCCAGTGAGACATAGGTATTATTAGGATAATGAGGTCTGTAAATTTTGCATAGAGGACTTTTTGTCCAGGAATAAGGATATTTTATGAGCCTAGAAATCTTCAGTCTTGGGACACACGGCTTAAAATCCATCGCGGAGGACTTGCTCTTTGGTTTTTTCATCCCAAAAAATCTATCGATCCCGGCTGGTTTTGAACACGCGACTCTCGGGACGAGAGGCAAGGAGCACTACCACTAATCCACCACCGCCGAGTACATTACACCACGCTCCTCTCCATTACAATACACTGTATTTCACTACGTTATATATTTTTAATAAAATTGAAGAAAAAACGTTTGAAATAATATGTGCATCTCATAAGAATGGAGGAAGAGAGAATAGCAAACAAGATCCTTAATTGGAAAGCTAATGGAAGAAGTGGAAGAGGCAGGCCTAGAGAACGATGGATGGATGGAGTGAAGAGAAGTTTGGAGGCTAGAGAATTGAGGGAAGAAGATGCTTTAGACAGGAACCTCTGCCGACAAATCACTTTGGGTTGAAGGAGAAACACTGTATTGTGAAATATCCCTAAATAAAAAAATAAACGTAACTTATTCCTTTCTTTTATTTCTTTAAATATTTTTAAAGCCCGCATGTGCCTGCGAACATAGTTTTGGCTTAATTCTAGACATGGCGTCCTCCTCGTACAATTAAGTAGCGTAATTAGTTTTTAAAAATCGTTTCCTTGTTGCGGTAAACTAGTTGTGTATAACAATAGTGTCGTATAGGAGATAATGGGCAATTTGCCCACTTGACCAGCCACTTGGCACATGAATCCTTTGCCACTTGGCACTCTTGAACGTGTAGCGAAAATGTCCCCACAACAGCATCGCCTTCCGCCACCCGCCCTACTTAGTTAATGCCCGAGACATCTACATTAATTCGCAAAGGAGATAAACATTTTGTGTATTATTGTCGCCTGTAAGCCTGGGATGGTGTTATGGAACGTTAACAGCGAAACTGCTACATCGCAAGCTAAGTGCTTGCTTACTATAACCAGAGTTGGCCAAGTCTGCGCCCGGAAACAAATTTAAAGTGTCGGTAACCGCAGCCATTTTTCAAACTGAAGTCAAGGGGAATTAAAGTTAAATGCTTAATGCTACTGCAGAAAGCTTAAAAGCATATTCATCTTTTTTAAAGGTTCATGTTCGAAAAAGAAGATTTTGAAATAAGATGCATATCATCATCAGCAGCATTAAGGATTAGACCTTAAGGTCTGTTCCGATCTCATGTTATAACTCTTCTGTCCTTCTTTTACTGGATGTTCCTATATTTCTTTATCTGTAGTGAATAATCTGTTCGGGATTCTGTTGTTATCCATTCTATTGATGTGGTCCATCCATTCGTCTCTATAATGTGCAATCCCATCTGATATCTTGAATGTATTAAATTATGTTAAATTAAAACTGTTATTCTTCCAGTTATACTCTATGGATGCGAACTATTGTATCTTATTTTATGAAAATATCAACAGGAAGTCATCTTATAGAATCCCCAGGAAGATCGTGGAATGGCGAATAAATGGAGGAAGAAGAAGAAGAAAAAGAAGAAGGGGATGACCTAAATAAGATTGGATGGGTGAGAAGAAGTGTGGGTGAACGTGGACACATATATGAGGATGATACCGACCGCTACAAATGGATAAGGTGGATTTCTTGAGAGTGACGGAAATCATTGTTTTGTGGATAAATTCAGAAATAAAATACATTAAGAGAAGAGAAAATATTATGAATATTTTACAGTAATATGCTCAGGAATGTTGTTGGACCAAAAAGAGACGAATGGATGAAATATTTGACAGTGAATTACATGATCTTTATGGAAAACCAGATATAACAAGAACAATTAAGACTCGTACTCTACGTTGAACAGAGCAAGTATCACGAATAGGGAATGAAAGAGATTTATAAAAACTGATTTGGGAAAACCAGAAAGAAGCGCCCAGTAGGTAGGCCAAGAATCAGGTTGGAGAATAACACCAATCGTAACTTAAGGAAAGGGAATTGTACAGAGAATTGTTTTATAACGTTAGCTTTGGATAGGGATGTGTGGAGAACTTTTATGTCCGCGCGGTCATGAACTTCGGGGTCCGTTACTACCAGTGAGTTGGTTAGGCAATTATTTACTTATTATTATTCTTCTCCTTCTACTCGCAAGGATTAAACCTTTTCAGTTCGTTCCGGCTCCAAGTATTATAGCTGTTGTGTCCATGTTTTCGTGTGCGTCCGACCTCTTTTTCCTCCTTTTGGTTGATAGTTCAGACTTTTCCTAGACAATCTGTTGGTATCCATTCTGCAGACATTTTCATACCATTTTCTCCTATACTCTTCTATTTTATGTGTCAAACTGAATATTTGTAGTTCTTTACGGATATCTTCATATCTTCACTTCGTTTTTTGTCCGTTAAAGTATATCCTGCCACAAATCGTAAATATTTACCTGTTATTTATTTCCATACTAAATAATTTAAGTAGAAGTTACTGTTCCTCAAATATTGTGAAATATAAAAAGAATATTGTATGTGTAGGCCTGACCTTCAGTAAAGGGACAAAACTACAACTTTAAAATATAAGGAAAAGTAAAAACCTTAAGACATGTAATTTAAATTATAATAAAGATAGAGCCTACATTTTTCACAAAATAATTTATGATAATCCTAATGTATATTGCAAATATTAATGAAAAAAACATACATTCCGCAGTGGCCGAATGGTATAAGGTATCTTTGGTAAGAGAAGACGTACGAAACGTGAGCTGATTTGAGTCCCTATGAGAGAAGAATTTTTTCATGTAATTTAGATAATTGTGTAGGATCGCTGCTCACCCAGCATCGGCGGAATTTCAGTACCTGTGATAACAAATCGTTTTTACAGATCCAGATAAATTAGTATATCCATAAGAAAACTTGTATCAGGATTTACAGCTATTGCATGGTAAAGCGATATATATATCAGAAAGTATTGATTTATATACCGAGCTCGTATCACCTTTTTTATAGCTTTGAATATGTCCAGTGGTTTGTTTGTTTCTACGCTCGACTCTGGTTCTGAAGTTCTTAATTTTGAACCAGATTCGGTTCGATAATTTTTTTTTTGCGTAAAAATTGTTAGTATAGCTTCCTTCGGGGGAAGTAGATGCATGGGTCCTATTTTCTAGATTTACAGAACTTAAAATAATCTGAAATCTCAAATAAGAGGCTTCACCAAATACTTTTGTTGACAGTTTCATGCCAGCTTTGATTTGGGATGATAATTACCTGAGTTATTAAAAAGCGTCATTATATCAATTATTACATTTTTATGCCATTTATCGCCAGATATTATATCGTTCTTTTAAGATTTTTATGGAACTACAGCTTTTTAATCCATTTGAGATGAATCAAGTTTTTTTTAATAATGATGAATATATATTGTTGAGATCGATTCTGCATGGAGAACACTTCACCACTCTCTTAGAGTTCTTGAAGAAGAGAGAAAAGCAGTTTCCATTATGTAAGGAGCTAAGGATTAAGGATCATAAAGCTCAAAGCACTCCCCGTGCCTAAATAGAAGGATTATTAACGTCTCATGTACCTTATTTAATGCTCGAAGCGAAGAATAAGAGCAAATTACTCCCGGAGTAGAAACAAATAAATCTGAGAATTAATTCATAAAGAATAGACCTGTGTTGTGGTTGGTAATTTATAAATTACTCAGTGTTTTATCTTTGTGTTGGCATTATTCGATTACTACAAGGTGAATGGGATGTGAGTCGCTAAATATGGGATAACAGGCACGTAATCTTGAGATGTGTATGTGATTTTAAACATAGAGATAACAGGCAATTATTTCGTTCTTATTAACTTAGCTTAACATCTCCGTTTACATGTCCCACACTACCTGGCCCTTACAGAAACGCGATCTATTCTCCGTTTACATGTCCCACACTACCTGGCCCTTACAGAAACGCGATCTATCGAAAGAGGATTTTAAACTCTGGACCACTCAAGGACTCGAAAGGCTTCCTTAGATGCTAGGGTCACCTACGAAGCAACACGCAAAACAGTCTGACCAAGCTGCCCCCCCCCTACTCTTACAGAAATTCAAATACAATTTATTTTACAACCAATCCCCATTAATAAATTGTATACCCGAAGTAGCCCATACCCTACAAATAGAAAATACAGGTATCCTTACAAAAAATGCTAGAATTACTCTTAAATAGAAAAAATCTAATTATTAATTAAATAAAAATAAAACATAGTTTTATTTGACTTTCATATTTATTATATAATTCAGTGACAGCTGTTTCGGTACACTGTACCTTCTTCAGACATGTTAAATTATGAATTGTATTCCAACTGATCTAAGCAAGAATACAACAATATTTATTTAAATTTTTAAATTTAACAAAGGGGATTCATTCAAATCAAGTTGAGAATTTAACAGTTTTTTACTACTTTTAAACTTATTAATTTACAGCCTCCAAAAGATCTAACTTCTTACCCTTATCACAAATATGTAAAATTCCAAAATTCAAAATTTCAAAAATCTAATTAAACCATCTGTAGACTTCATAAAAAAGTTAAATTATTATTATTATCGTAGAGGTACACCATTTCAATCAATAATGGAATAATTTAATTGAGGACGACTGACTTACCAGGTTCCAATTTTATAATTAACATCAATAATGGAACTTTTAAGACAAGACACATCTTATATATATATATAGATGGTTTTCAGGGATTATTTGGACCTTATATTTTCCTGACGATATTTGTCTTACAAGTGAAGAAACAACTCTATAATAACCTCTTCCAGGAAACTTGACTCGGCCGGCGCGGCGGTCAAAACCGGTCCATTGCATCTGAGGTAGTGATGATACCACTAGACCTCAGCGAAATCATCCATTCCATCTAGTTGACGAAAGACACTGAACTTTAACAGGAGCGATTGGAGCTTTAATTAGGTGGACTGGAAGCTAGTTATTAGGTAATTTCATATTAAATATTTATATTAATTAGATCACCAAATAATTAAACCTAATCCTATTTATATATACAACTGATTATCTACAGATATAATTGGCTAATACATATCAACACATTAATAGATCCGGATTTTCTTGATACATGTCCAGGTATGTACCTCGAGGGAAATATCTTTACTCGGTCCTATGAGGAGATGGAAGGAGTCCGTAACAGACCACTAGATTACTACTTGACTTGGATGATGATAATGTTGATGTATATCCTTCTTAACTCCCTAAGTTATTCTATTCAAACATTTAAATGTTGTTCTGTCATTATCGAATTGCCCTGTGTGACGGTATAAAGGCGACTTGTTTCTCTTTTCGTTCAAAAATACATTTTTAAGTTAATCGATTACTACTAAAATATTATTTAAAATCAAGTTTTATGTAATGTTATTCATATATAAATAAAAGTCCATAGAAAATATATTTTAATTACTGGGAAATATGCCCATCTCAATTAATTTTTAATGGTATTTTATATGCTATTATACCAGTAATCTGCTTTTTAGATCTTGTAATTATGTACGTAAATTTTAGTTACTTTATGTAAGTATATGTTTTAGAGAATGGTACACAACTGTTTACTGCCTGTTTTAATTTCGCGTCCTTGTTTTAATTAGGGTACTTGTATTTAACTTTAAGTGGGGTGATGGGTGAAATTTTCAACATTTTCGGTCAAATTTAGCATTTTTTGTTTTTTGTATTAAAAAATACTACGTACCTTAAAGTATAAGTTGGCAAAGTTTCAGTGACCTATGGCGCTTGTAAGTCTCCCTAATGGTGTAGGAGGGCATGTATGCTACATTCTAATTTAACTGCATGCAAACTTTCAAATTGGCTTTTCCACACTTTTATTTTCAATACATTCAAATCAAAATAACATTGACAAATTTAATGATAGAAGCACGAAATTGTAACTGCATGTCGCACACACACACACTATGGCTAATAATACTATGCTTGGAGTTTGAAACAACGTTAATAGGTTTTTAAATAAAAAATGAGATATGTGTATTAATTTAAAACAAAATTTCATATGCAGAGGATGTATATATTTTTTCTTCCTTTATTAAAATGATGTCCACCGCTGTGGTCTCGAGGTAGCGTGCTGCCTTGTCACGCAGCGGGCCCGGGTTCGATCCCCGGTCCGGGCAGTTTTTCTGGGTGAGGTTTTTATCGGGGTTTTTCCTCAACTGTAAAGCAAATGCCAGGAAAACGTTAAGGCCCAAATGGTCCCCGAAATCATATGGCCATCATCACCATCCTTATCATTATCATCATCATCATCATCCTTCACCGGTGTGGAAAGCAACGGGAAGCTACCACATCTACAATTCCCTAGTAAAGCTGCAAGCATAGCATGAAAATGCTATGATTGCAGTGAAAGACCTGCCCTCGGGCAGAATTACTATGGATGGATGGATTATAATGATATACAAATGTTAATGCATAGTGTTGTTCTAAATGAGTCAGTGGTCGTGTAGAAAAAAATTAAAAAATGTTACTAAAAAATATGTGACTTGTTAAAAATTTTAATATGCAAATTTTAAAATGGATTTTCTACAATAACTCAAAAACCTTTAAGCCTAGAAGGATGAAACTTTAATATAATATAACCTATTATGGTTGAGTGTGTGTATAAAAAAATCAAGCATGTAGCTTAAAAATTGTAGAAAATGGAAATTTCACCCATCACCCCCCTTAAACTTTTAATAACTAAGAATATGCAAACCTGAAAAACATAACAAGAAACAATAAGGAACAAGAATGTATTATTCCTTCACCTACTACAACTACTACTACTACTACTTCTGTTACTGGTATTATAAATTATCTCATAAGTTATTATTTATGATGTTTATAGTTTGAATGTTTTTTTCAATGCTGACTTTGAAATGTGATGCAATTTGATTTGCATTCTCCCAGTCAAATATCGATTGTTGCACTCTTAATTCTTAAACCACTACTTCTACTGCTACTACTACTCCTGCTACTGCTGGCATTGCTGTTGTAATTACTATACTACTATCACAATATCTTCCACCAGTACAATTAGTCATTAAATTTTTCTTTACAAGCTGAATAGGTTACTTAAGTGGCATCCAATGAATTAAAACTCAAAAAGCATTTGTGTTGCAACATAAAATGTTCGATATATCATAGTCCTGATTTTATATGAAATTTGAATTTAATTGAAGTGGCGTTCAGTTTGTCTCTCACGACGTGTACCTCATTGTCACCTGTCAGTCTTCATTCCTTCTGCTGTCTAATGCTCGTCCATCGCATGTCAAGAACCCAGACCGAACTGACATCCAATAAGCTGGACGCATTAATGAAGACTGAACTAAAATTAATCTATTTAGGCATAAGATATTGGTGATTTTATATAGAGTTATTCAATCATGGTGCTTAAATTGGAACACAGTTTAGAATACATATTTGCGATATTCAATCCAATAATGACACTAATTTATTAAACATAATTTAAATATATGGAATGCTCATATAAAACTTAAAATGTACACCAGAGTAGAAAAATTATCAAATCAAGAGTTTCTGTAATTTACGCGATTCAATTTTTTAATTTTTTTATTACTTTATTCCTGTCAATATTTATGTAATAAATATTTATGTCTGAATTCATGGTTAAATTAAATAAAAAATATTAAATCTGAATATTTTAAATTGTTTTGCTTGTATATCAAGTAATTTATATTTACGAAAATTCTTTGGAGTAGTCTTTGATTTATCTGCGTCTATGACTTCATGTCCGCAAAGTTATCACTCTGAAATTGGTAAGACTTTCATCCTATAGAGGTATAAGGCTGGGTAAATTAGTTGTGACCTGTTTTCATTCTGAAGGTGAATCGTGGAATATTTGAATTGATAAAGCCTTAAGAGATACGAGGCTCTTCCATTTGTTCAAGCTGGAATGTGATATAAAGCAAATTATAAAACAATCATGGCTCTCCAAACGTTTAGCCTTACGACAAGCTAACTTTTTTATATATTTTTAAGAAACATTTTGTTCCGTTGAAGTTATTGTTAAATATATAATATACAATAATATTTTGTACCTAATGTGGCAATCGTCATCAATAAATTATATTTGAATAAATATTCAGCTAGGTCTTTCGAAACTGGATCCATTTTCAAAGCTGTTCATTGGGTACTGGTTTTGTTTAACGAATATATTGTATAGTGTTCTCGTTCACCAGGTTATCGTTTCTTGTTTGCTTCATGATATTTTTTATTTAAATATAATCTGTTGGTAGAACAAGAGCGAGGTGGGAGGATAACATTATCCATTATTTGAGGAATGTAGATTAAACAGGGGATAATTGGAAAACATTAGCTCAAAACAGGGTTGTATGGAGAGCTTATGTCCGCGCGGCAATGAGCCTATGGGTTTGATAGGGCCAATGAGTTAGATAGTTATAATTTATTGAGGACGACAGCCACAACAGGTACAATTGTTTTTTTACCATCTAACATTTTCTTTATTTAAAGTATTTCAGACTATATGACATTCTTTTATTATATATTTTTTTTAATCTGTGACTTTGAATTGCCGATATTTTTTTTTTTTTGGAATTTGTTTCGCATTGATTTGGGATATTGATTTAAAAATAAATTGTAGAATCGGTGTGGATCACAAGCGGATACCTTTCATGTTCAACGGCAGCCAATCCGCATTCAATTTAAATCTCTCCTCTTTGCGTCATATATTAAAGTTTAAAGCAAACATGGAGAGCTCTACGAGCGGAACAGGTGTTCGCTCATAAAATGGATTTCTCTTTTACTTTTAAACTGTAACGTTACAGCCACACTGTCAAGTAGAATGTCTCTGTAGATTGAAAAACAGAACATGCGAAATTTACTGGATGTGTTGTTTTTGAGCCGTTCATTACTACAAATATCCTAGTTAGAACATATTAAAAAGTTTTAATAATACTAATATTTGTTTATTATTTATTTACCTGATAGTCTAAGATATTGTTCTTTTATTTATTCTTTCTGATTAAACACAGTTAGAATACAAATGTCGTTTACAAAACTTAAACATAAGAATGTAAATAATGAATATTTTTTTATAATGTTTAAATTCTATATTCCATCACCATGGTCTTGTGGTCAGATCATTTAATTACACTTCATATTTTTTCGGGTTCGATTCCCGGTCAGACCACAGACTTTTTCCTGTGATCACTCATGGTCTGGAATTTAGGAAAAGTTTAGATTTGAGAACTATTCTGGTGATTCGGTATATATGTCATATCATCGGAATAACGCAACTCCCGCTTGCAGGCTCCCTAACCTCAGCAGTGGGTTTCAATTCCACCAATACCAGGATAGATTTGTACTTGTAATTTGTGCTGGTTGAGTGGAAGAGAAGACCTTAACTCTGCCAGATTAAATAAATAATAATAATAATAATAATAATAATAATAATAATAATAATAATAATAATTATTATTATTATTATTGCTATTATTATTATTATTATTGCTATTATTATTATTATTATTATTGCTATTATTATTATTATTATTATTATTATTATTGCTATTATTATTATTATTATTATTATTATTATTATTATTGCTATTATTATTATTATTATTACTGTTATTATTATTATTATCATTATCATTATCATTATTATCATTATCATTATCATCATTATCATTATTATCATTATCATTATTATCATCATTATTATCATCATCATTATCATCATCATTATCATTATCATAATTTTCATCATTTTCATTATCATCACCATCAACATCGCCATCGCCACCACCATCGCCATCGCCACCACCATTCTCGTCGTCGTCGTCATCGTCATCACCATCGTCGTCATCATCGTCGCCATCACCGCCATCATCGTCGTCACCGTCGTCATCGTCGTCACCGTCGTCATCGTCGTCACCGTCGTCATCGTCGTCACCGTCGTCATCGTCGTCACCGTCGTCATCGTCGTCACCGTCGTCATCGTCGTCACCGTCGTCATCGTCGTCACCGTCGTCATCGTCGTCACCGTCGTCATCGTCGTCATCGTCGTCATCGTCGTCATCGTCGTCACCGTCGTCACCGCCGTCATCGTCGTCATCGTCGTCACCATCGTCACCGTCGTCATCGTCGCCATCGTCGTCGTCGCCACCACCTTCGTCGTCGTCGCCACCCCTTCGTCGTCGTCGCCATCACCATCGTCACCGTCGCCATCGCCATCATCATTATTATTATAGAATGCCAGAAATGTTTTAATACAATCTGGTGATGTTAAATTAAATTAAGTGGTCATATTTTATGTGCATTAATATTCTTATATTTAATAATTTGAATAGTTTGTTTTATTTTCATTATGCCTAGAATAAGGCGAACATATTTAATTGAAAGGCTTGAGTCAGTAACATGATAAACCACGTTCTGTTAAGAAAAGGCAAATACATGTATTGGAATATCCATAAAATAATTTGTAAGTGCGCCAATAATTAGTTAAAACATGTAGACACACAATGTATGAAGATTACTACTGTTCAATTATAATTTATAATTTTTTGTAACTTTAAAATACTTATAACTCTGAAAGAATAATATGTGGCGTTTAATGTTATTGCCCTAACCCCTCCAATTATAAAAAATATACATTTTTTTTCAAAATTCTAGGTAAGATAAAATAAAATAAAACTATGATCAAAAGTATATCCATTTCGTCCATACATATCAGGAAGAATAATATGTGGCGTATAATGTTATTGCCTTAAGCCCTTCAATTATAAAACAAAGTTTATTTTTAATTTTAATTAAGAAAAAATAAAATAAAACTATGACCAAAAGTATAATTATCTATTTCGTGCAGTGCCATTTTATACTTTCCTCTTCAGTAACTGATTGTCGTTCAACCACATTTGAAACTAGCTATTATTCACCATAATGTCAATGTTGCAAGTTACCATTCAAAATGCACTATAACTAGCAAATTGTTTCAGTTGTTCTGATTCCGGTGTGCTTTCCCTTCTGATGTACATTTTGAACAATGCTTTCGATGCAGTTGATTTTTTTCAGAACAATGTTTGCATTTAATTATCCGTTATTATTATGAGCTTCTCAAAACACTCTCTAAACTAATTTAAAATTAATGTGAATGAAAAACAAACTATGCAACACTACTCTGTACTACGAAATAGGAACGTATTTCAGTTTTGATATTTCAACGCGTTTATTAAAATTCGTGGAAAACTAAAATATTAGTCATTTGTCTTTTCATGAATTGCAGTTTTCATTGCAAAAATGAAGTATTTAAATTTTCAAGGATTTATTAACTCATAGAAAAGATAATTATTTTATTTATATAGAGAATTTTAATATTTACACATCTTTCTGTGCCTAAAGTTTTATTTTTTTTCTCACTCGTCTCTCTCCATCGTATCCATGTCCCCCAGTCCTCTTGCTCTCATTCCAGTTCTTATTTCCTGCATCCACGAGTTTCGAGGACTTTCTCTCCTCCTTCTTCCAGGTGGACACCATTCCAATGTTTTCCTGGGTAATATTTCTTCTTGTATTCGTCGTACGTGCCCATAACAATTTAATTTCTTATACCGTATATATCTACTCTTGAATAACCAATATTCATTTTTTATCTTATGACAGTATTTCTTATTTTGTCTAATTTTGAACATCTTGCTGCTCTCCTCAAGAAATCCATTCCCATCGACATACGTTTATGTTCTAAGTTTTTGTTGAATTTCCAAACTTCAGCTCCATATGTGACAGTACTTCTCACAATTGAATTATATATTTGTAACTTATTTTTCCTGGTTATATGTCTGTTCCATAAGACTCCATTCATCATTCCTCTACCTTTATTTATTCTGTTCTTAATATCACTTTCTTGTTTATCCTCTTTATCTAATTTTACTCCCAGATACTCAAATTCTTCACATCCTCTAATATACCCCTTTTGATCTTCTAATATCAAATGTTCGGTTTCGGCTCCACATCCCATATAAAATGTTTTTTTCTAAATTTATTTTCAAACCCCAGTTATCGTATTCGTTCAATAATTTTCTGACCATAAACTCCATGTCTTCATATTCTTGAGCAATTATTATCTGGCCATCCGCAAATAACAGTATATATATTGTATCTGTTGATCCATCTCCAATTGGTAATCCCATTCCTGCACATTTTTTGCTCCAGCTTGACAGTGCTTTATGTATAAATAAATTAAATAATGTTGGTAATATGCTACAGCCTTGACGAAGGCCTTTTTGTTACTTTAATTTCTTCTGATGTATATTTTCCAATTTTAATTTTAGATACTTCATTTTTTATATACATTTTTATTGCATTAATAATTGTATCGTTTATGGCCATATCATAGTTACTTTTATTTAATATTTGACGTCCAAATTAATTTTTAGAATATATCCTATAATATAGTTATTTTAACCCGAAGCGTGAACCTATTTTATTTCTATTCCCTTTCACCTTCGAAGTTATATTCTTTCCTTATTTCAGAATACTGAATAATATTTATCTTATAATTTTCCATGAAAGAGGGAATAAAATGGCTTCCTAAAATTTAGGCAAGATTTCAGATATAGCCTAATTATTAGCTATTTGGTCGGCCGCGGTGAACTAGTTGTTATGTTCCTTACTTCTGGTCCTGATGGTCGCGGGTTCAAACCCGACCGGGGTAGATTAATTTTTTTAGGATGGAAATATCCTCCGTGAAGGACTTTAAGCCGAGGGTCCCGAGTGTGAAGATTATCAGGTTCGTAAAAGATCCTTAAGCCTGAATAAAGATGCCTCTAAGCGAAAATTTACCGACCTTTTCATCATAATAATTCCTTAACTGCCCACTAGATGTCTCATTGGGTCAGTATGTTAACAGTATAGCATTAATGACATCTTTTGAAAATAAGCATAACTAAATTAACTTGGCCTAGTAACTCCAAACAAAAGGACAGGCTAAGTCCCAACATTGGGCTGTTATGTCATTATAGATAGATAGATAGATGGATGGATGGATAGATAGATAGATATATAAATAGATAAATATATAGAGATATTAGTTATTGGATTAGTATTCATACAATAAAACATAAATATAATTAAAATCGGGCAGATTAGGCAACTAGTAAATTTCAAGGCAAGTAATGAGGTAAAAAAAAACTGGATTCAACGTTTGCAAAAGCGATCTCAGCAGAGGTAAATGAGTCTTCCTCCGAAGGAGATCTTAAAAATTACCTATCTGTGTTAGAGTGTTGCACTCCACATTAAAATAGTTCTAAGATTTTCGAAAATGATCCCCGGCAGAATTTACAGTTGTGGCATCTCACTTCCATCGATTCGGCACTAGGCTAGTGCCATAAATAAACTACCAAATAAGGTTTATTTCAGATTAAATTCGAAAATAAATTTAGGCCTATATTTAAACTCTGAATATAATTTTAAAATGTATCGGATATATAATCGTAATAATAAAACCAATATAGAATTATAAAAAGTTGATGTAATATATAGATTTATTTTAATGAAATAATATAACTTCTCCAAATTGGCAAGCTGTAAATTTAGAGAAGGCATTACATTACCTGTTTATGGAAGTAATTTAATATTTAGCTTTTTAAGGGGGTGGAGAGATGATAAAAATAAAATTTAAAATATTGATATTAATATAATATAAGAAGTGTAGCATAACTTTTGTTTTGCAATAAAATAAATGTGCCCATAGTAAGTAAAATTTTAAGTATGATTTAAACATAATATACAGTATCTGTTTGCAATTTGCTCTAAATAAAGCCATTTATCCATGAATTCTATTTTGAATAAATTACACAAGTTAACTAACATAATAGTTATAGTTTTGATATTACATTAATCTTAGAGGATTTCAATTTTTGCAACTTTTTAAACAATCCTCTCATTGACTTGTATGACTACCGTTCAAAAAAATGGTGCGAGAAACCTAAAAGCCCTTGGCCTACCATCCGATTGTTGACATCATATTTATACGTATTAATCATGTTATTTATATATATATATATATATACATATATGTGTGTGTGTGTTTATTCTTTTATATTCTTAATCTTCTATTTTAAATCATGGGCTAGGTAAATCGCCTGTTCCGCCTCACAGTTGTTATGTCCAACTTTTCACTGGCCTTCTACATTCCTTGATCCTCTTGGCTTATAGTTATATGCTGCTTTTGGTAATCTTGTTACATTCTTTTTTTCTACATTTTTAAACCATTTATCTCTATATTCTTTATTTCACTCTGTGGGTATGTATATATTTAACACTGTTATTATATCTTCATATTCTTTATCCGATCCATTCTTGTGCTTCCTTTTCTTCTTCAGAGGAAGTTTATTTGTACGCTTTGTATTCTACTTTGTAATTTTTTGGTCATTATCTAAGTTTCACTCCCTTAAGTAACGCAGGAACTGCTAATGTTTTACTTACTTACTCACTATCGAATCCGTAGGTTCATGGCCGCGCGGTCATAAGCTCTCTATACATCCCTGTCCTGAGCTAATGCTTTCCAATCATTCCCTATATAATCTACTCCCCTCAAATCATAGTTAATGTTATTCTCCACCTCATTCTTTGTCTACCAACTGGGCGTTCTCCCTCTGGCTTTCCTACAAGAAGCTTCCATTCACGTCTTTCATTTCACATACACGCAAAATGTCCTGCCCATCGCAGTCTACGAGATTTAGCTGTTATTATATCATGCTTCCTACCAAGATCATGTAGTTCACTGTTATGAAAGTCTTCTCCATTCACCTGTCTGTTCATCTCCCTTTGGCCCAAAACGTTTCCTAAGTACTTTATTCTCAAATACTCGTAATCTCCTATCCTCCCTTAAAGTAAGAGTCAATGTTTCGTACCCATATAATATAAGTGGTAGAAAAATAGTTTTATATATCTTTGGCATGGGTTCCCTGAAGTAGTCCCCGCCCGGAGAACCGAATGGGGGACTATTTGATTTCCGGGAATTTTACCCCAGTTGAACCCATGTCCTCATTTCTTGACGGTTGTATTTTTACGGTGAAAGATCGACCAAGGTACTTTTTTCGGCTGGCTTATCACCTTCGACCAGTCCGGCATGGGTAACCCTATCTACAGCAATGCTACCGCCGGCATAGCTCTCGGGATAATTTAAGCACGGAAGCCACTCCACCACGACAAGGTAAAGATGCCATAGAGGGTAATGTTTTATAAAACTTCAATCCAGTATCACTTCTTGTTTCGTTCTTTAATGCTTTAAGTATAGTTCCGCATATCGTTTGAAATTTCGACAGTTTCATATTTATGTCTCTTTCAGTTTTTGTGTTTATAGTAAAATTCCTATCTAAATAATTAAAATTTGTTACTTGATCTAGAGGCTTGTTTCTATTATGATTTTTTGATCTTATATGTTCATTTCCCCAAAAATGTCATTTCTTGTTTTTTTCTTTTGCACTTAATTATCATAAGTAATGCCACGAGTGATTTCCAATTTATCTAGAGGATTTGGAAATCAAGAGTGGCATTTGTTAGGACTATTTAACGAATAAAATCAAGCTGTTTACTCACAAATCATTATTTAAATATAGTTATTTTAAAATATTTATATATTTAATATAAAGAGCGATGTTTCAAAAGAAATGAGAAATGATTGGTTTTCATTTGTTCATCACTGCAACTTGATCATACTATTTATTGCCAAATAGGATCGCAATATTTTTAAGAATGCACCTAGTGGAGAAAAAATGAAACACATCAGACTCTGTATTATAACCAACATTATAGGTTATTAATTCATTTTTTCAAAAACACTGAGTAAAATCAGTATTTAAAAACATAAATAATGAACACACAGTTATCAAATGTGTAGGTCGAAGGAATCATTATTTGCTACATTCAAGGTATTTGTTACAAAGTCATTCACTGAAAGATAATGCTCTGATCTGTTCAGTATTTTAAAAAAAGAGGAGCTTTCTTTATTTAGGTACTCGGAATTCGATAATTATTTAGGTAAAACATGACTGTGATTGGTTGTAAAACAAAATTCATTGAAACGTTATTGATCATTGACTTCCATTTGGGGCATGAGTTAAATATTCTAAACAATTATTTAGTAAAGTTATAGGTTATAATAATAGTAATAATAATAATTATTATTATTTATTATATAATAATAATATAATAATAAATATGGATTTCCATCAAGTAAACACCAACTCAATTGATTTAATACAAGCTGAGACAAGCTTCTTGGTGATTTGGTATTTCAAATTATTACTCCGGATTTAATAAATATGGATTTTCATCAAGTAAACACCAACTAAATTGATTATATAATAATATTAATAATAATAATAATAATTATTATTATTATATTTTTGTTCTTTCCATGTTATCTGTATATTTTGTAACCTATGCCTATTACGTATTATTAATTAAGTTGTAGATAATTCATAATTGTTAATATCTGTATAATTTAACCCTGGTGAACTGGAAGGGAAGACAATACGGTCTTAATTTCATCAGTTAAAATTATTATTACCTTTTTTACGGTCTGTCAGCTATAATTAATTTCTGTACGTAGAGACAAGTGTAATCTTCTTTTTTACTGACAATTTATTATTCCCTTTAGACGTTTAAAAATAAACGATTGAATAATTAATTGTTAAAGGCCTATAAAGAGTCAAAGCAAGTTCAAAGTATCTGGGTGTGTGTGATGTGTAGGCCTACTGGGTGTAAAGAGGACCGGAATAAAATTACAAGAGAATAGGCTTGAAGTGTCGTGATTCGAACATACACACAGAGTGCAACAGACACGGCCAGGAAGTAGGAAGAGCGCTCGTCACATGAACATGTCCGCGTGTTGGAGCTATTTCGCTAGAATGGAGCAACAAAGCTTCGTACCAAACTCGAGAAGAGCTTAATTTAAAAAGTTTTTAGCTTCCATACATTCATAGTGGTAGGAAAAACAGTCTTTGTTTTACTGCCTTGCAAAATATTAAAAAGGGAAGAGCGAAAAACTTTGTTGACTATTTACGAGATACATGTCTACTATTTTCAGGATCATAATTTTGAAACAATTGCCTTTTGAGAAAAAAAATATATTAGTGTTGAAAATGTAAAATATTTAGGATATATTGAATAATAAAAATTATAATCACTCCCTTTATCTTAGTTTACCCTCTCCATTGCAGATATTTTTACACGCCTCACGCCACATATATCTTACAAGGACAGGACCTATCAGGAAATGATATATAATTCTTGATAACACAAATACTTTTTGACCACACAGAGACATGGAGGGCCTCCCGGGATGAGTAATCAGCTCGATTCTAGGGTCAACTCCGGTACAACACTAACATAAGATAAAAACAAGAAAGTAAGATACGTGCTTCAGAAATGAAATTCTTGAGAAGAGTTAAACGATGCACAAAATTTGATCACATAAAAAATGAAGAAATACAAGAGGAATTAGATATGTTTTATTTGAATGATTGATTAAAATATTATAATGAACGGTGGAAAGAACAGCTATAAATGCCAAATACAACATTAACTAAAGAAATATTGAGTTATAAAGTTTGTGGAAATAGATCAGTGGGAAGGCTTGGAAGAAGATGGTTGGAATCTACTTAAAGACGGAACAGGCAATTAAATTCCTATATCTTGAAGTATATTAGTAATAGTACTAGTAATAATAATAATAATAATAATAATAATAATCATAATATATTATAATATAATAATAATATATTATAATATAATAATAATATGTTATAATATAATAATAATAATAATAATATGTTATAATATAATATATGTTATAATATATTATTATTATTATTATTATTATTATTATTATTATTATTATTATACTATTTTATTTATTCTAATAGAGTTAACCATATACAGAATAAAGATCACAATTATACATACGATACACATTACAATTTATAATAAAAATTCCATGACATGAAATGCCAAGGTGGCCCTTGGCCTACTATCCGGCTGCTGGTCAAACGTCCACATGAAATTTACGTGTAGGTAGTATAGGGGTGACATGTGGTCAGTATGACTACTTCTCAATTTTCTCAACCTGTATGCATTTTAATAATAATAATAATAATAATAATAATAATAATAATAATAATAGCCTAATAATAGTTCCATGGCGCGACAGACCTAGAAGACCCTTAGCCTAGCATTCGGATGCTGGCCTCACATCCACATGTGTCAATCACAGAGGTAGATGATCATCTAGCCAATGTAGGGGTGATATGTGGTCAGCATGTCGAGTTCCTTAGCCGTTATAACTGGTATTCTTAACCTGTATGTATTTTACCTATCCAAAATCCTCGGAATACTATGTGGGAACCGGTCCCAAGGTGGGCGAAATTTATATGCATTTCTAAAACATGAAAAATAAAGTTTATGTGGCATATATAAGTTTCAAATATTTCTTCTTTTTATAAATTTTTTATATTAGTGTTTAATAATAATGATAATAATAATAAAAATAATTTATTAAAAATATTGACTTTATTTAATTTTAATTAACATTTGAAAGTATTGTCCTTCACCTTGACGTGGTCAGTCCTATATTCCACTGAACCTTGAATTTAGGCTAAAAACTGCGATGTTACGGCTAACTTTTGTGTGGCCCTGTCAGTTTGTTAATCAAAGACCCTAAAGGACCCGACACTGTGGCTTCTATTTATTGTCTGTAATTCAGAGTGTACTGTTCCTTATCCACTAGAGACCGCAACGTCTTTTAAGGTACCTATATGAGGCTTGGAAGTCCTTTAATACAAAGCAGAGTAAATCCATGATTAAGAGGGAAGCTGATATTATTATAATACATTAAATATTTCAACAGAACTCGTATTGAAATTATTTATGCTGAATATTTGATAAAACGTAGTTTTTTATATAAACATACAAGGTATTTCTGCGAGAGCCAGGACTGGTCTCCGACTCTCTCGGGGCAACACTCTCTAAACGCTCTGCTAAGTGAGCAGCTAAATATTTTGCTACTCTATGATGGAAAAAATATCACCGAGCCTTGCCTGGAATTAACAAAAGATTCTTCATGGTTGTTGGGTATAGTATTTCATAAGTGATCTCCATTGCATTGAACTTTTGTATGACAAAAAAAAATTCTGAACTAAAACAACACTTATGCGCGAATTTCAAAGTTGGGCGAATTGGCAATTGCTGCGCGGGGTATCCATTAGTCCCTTCTGTACTTTTTTATTTCTCATACTTGGAGTCATGAGCCAGCAGCCTGGTGTGTACTCCACTAGATTTCCGCAATCACACATTTTCAACACTTGTGGTCGCAAACCAAATTACTTTTCCTGACATGAGATAAGGTGAAGGGTAATATGAAATGAAAGAATGAGAAATGAATTTATATGAAGGGGTGGGAAGGGAATATGGAGTTTGTTGGTGGGATGAAATTCGGGAAACAGGAGGTCCCCGAGAAAAGGGTCAAAATTTCTTTATGACTCATCACCGGTACCCTTCTGGTACCCCCAGGATTAGAAATGAGAATTCCGGTCGGTGCCACCGCGCGCGCTATGCACGCATATAACGAGGGGCTTTATACAAGTTGCCTGCAAGAAACATAAACTGAAATATTCAGCCCCCCATCGTAGTAGGCCATGCTCTGACATCAATTACAACGTTCGTATCACTCAAATCACTTTTATTTTACTTTTATTTTATTCAATATTATTTACACATTTTATAATATATGCTATATCATTTACACATTTATTTTCATATGCGACTGGCAAAAGTTTTTGTATTCTCTTTCGTACAAAACTCTGCATTTTTCAGGAATCAGTCATGATTCCGTTACATTTGTTTCGTCCATAATTTGTGGTGGAATCCCATCCGTTATATCATCCATCGTAGCAAAATTTCTATCCATTTCACAAAATTTTAAACAAATAAATATCACTTTCCAAACGATAAATAATTGACTTACTCAAACCATGGCGTTATAACACGTTCCAGAATGATGGGGGATTTTTATGGCACCTAATAACTCATAAAGTGAAGACCAGAATTATATTAAACCTTACATATAGCTTATATAGCATGTGTATTGACTTCTAAAATTCATTGTACTCGTAAATCAGTGTTGAGGGTACGTAATAAAATGTTAAAATATTAAAATACGGAGTAAATACCTCATGTGTCAGTTGTCCTCAACTATTATTAATTTCTGTTTAAAAGAATTTCAAGAGTAGTTAAAACCATGTAGGTTTTCAGAAACATGTTCCATCTTCAGCATGTCAATTGGTTCCGTGTTTCTGAAAGACCTACATGATTTTAACTACTAGAAGTTTTTGATCAGGAATTAATTTTAGTTAGAACGACTGATATATGAGGTATTTATTTTATTGTTTTAACATTTTATGTGTATAATGTTTATTATGAAAACTCGTGGAAACCAATGCGTGAGCGAATTCGTGTCATAATTACTAAGAGTAACTTGTTACATAAATAACAATTAATATATAAAACAAAAGCAGTATAACCTCACTTTTATTTAATTCTACGTGTCATGATAAAAACGTTAATTTTTTTAAATGTCATGTTGAATATTTATAAAAATAAATTATATTTTGACGAACAATGCTGAAAAATAGAGAACAGAAGTTATTTGACATGTTTTTGTTTACTCAATTCCCGTTCCTCATTCACGTGGTAATATAAGAATGTTATGCATGTTCAGGATATTAAATTTCCTGCTGTGAGAGGAAGAGACAAAAATGTAGAAGCAAGAATCCTGCTAACAATTGCTATGATGCTATAAAACGGGCATTAAAATACATATTTCTCGAGGATTCGTACCCATAAACAGTGCAGACAATCAAATTTTCTCTGAAACTCCAAAGTGATTTGAGTTGCTTCGACTATTATATGCACCAGCTATTTGAATTATATCAATCCATGAGAAAGGAAAATACGCTACCTTTATATTTTATCTGTCCAAATTCATAGAGATTAAACAAATTAAGAATGTATATTTATATAAGTAGTATTAGAATAAAGTATTTCATATAATGTTTCGTATCTTTTTATTTAAGGACGCTCTTTAACAACTTAAGTCATTAGCGTCGCGGTTCAAATCTAGGCTTGAATAAACAGAGAATTTTTTCTCAAAGATTTTTTTAGCGAATTCTCAAGGGATGAGACTAAAGGTGAGATTGTAAACCTGAACTATTAAAAAATGTTTAGAAACTTTCATCAATCCGAACAACGAATATGACAAATACGTACCTTTGTGTGTGTGTGTGTCTATTAACATTCTAGCGACCGCGATTGTTTTTTCTTTGAAACAAACTCAGTGTGCAATTAATTAGGAAAAGTAAAATATAATTCGTTGAGCAGCAATGTATAACCAATTAAAGTACGAGTAAACTCGAATGGAACATTTAAAAATGGCTCTAACGGCAGTAATTTTCGATGTTTCAAAACGAAACTTGCTATACGCTATTGAAATAAAAGCAGAAAGTTATTCTCCATAATCCGACCATTAGAAGTATTTACTGAAAGCCAAAATTAAAAAAGTCGATCTAGTGATCGTGTTTGTTTTCTCTTAATGAAACTTAATTAACCAAAGTAATACTTCTTCTTCTTCCTTCCAAGTATTAGGCCAAGGCCTGTTACGATCCTATAGAAAATTTTCCCTCCAGTGTTTCATTTGTCGGCCCAGTGATCTTCCTTCCGGGAAATTCTCGTATAAGACTTGAAAGCGTAATAATAGTCCCTTCAATTGGTTGCTGGCCAAAGGAAGGCAATACCAGTGATGGGGCTGCCATCTTAATAAAATCATTATTATTATTATTATTATTATTATTATTATTATTATTATTATTATTATTATTATTATTATTATTATTATTATTATCTTACAGCCTCTAGTCAGGCTTTTCTGGAGAAGAAAAGAAAATAAAGGAAAGAAGAAATGGAAGAAAGGAAAGACTCCCTAGCCCTCGGATGCCCTAATAGCGTTGGGGTCGGAAAAACAAGAGTTAACCAAGAGAGGTTAGATAGTAAAGTTAAAAGAGTGCAAAACACAAGTAAGTGGAAGAAATGTTTTGCTCAGCTTGGGCACCTTGTGTTCGCCATCCACATATCCCCTAGATGAGGACCCCTGAGGAAACCAAAGTAATACATATTACGTAACTAGGAAAATCAGAGCATAAATTCTACTTGGTGAAGAATTCGGCTAGTTTATGCATTCCTTTCGTAATGGACTTTTCAGGATCGATATTCTGTTACATGCTTTAATTTCCTCACGATGTTATCCATGCTTAGGGCCTTTATGTCCTGAAAATTCCATCGACCCAAGCTGAGGTTGAACCTGCGAACTGGAAAGCACATGCGAACAAGGTAAATACACCATATAAACGTTCTACTTTATCATGTTCCAGTAGATTAATCAGTAGTTACATGATGTGTTAAAAAATGCTGTAGTCGATGTATATTGGATAGTAATATCAAGGTCATATTGGAGTGTAAATTTTCTGTACCCTCATGTTAGCGTAGGGTTGCATATGATGGAACACGAGATCTACCTCAACCCACGTAAGTACGGAAGTGAATTGGATCAACATGGCAGCTACATCAGTGACCTTCTTCTGACTAATGAAAATACGTGGACTATAGTCGTAGTAACCATGAATTTCACGAGATGTACCTCGTTCTCGGTTCCGTCTTCGAGATAATCTGCTCAATATTTACTAGCACCCACAACTTTCTTTCTGGCTTTTGGTTTATAATGAAGTAATTTGTAAGCGAGACTTTGAGGTTACCATCGTGTGGCTGGTTTTTCCATATATTTTCTGCATTTCAAATGTAGAGTTTAAGCCATCTTTTTTCTGCATTCAAACGCAGAGTTTAAGCTTTAAAGTTGTAATTCATTCCGGACATTTTCATTATATCAATAGTCTAGTAACTGTACCTGCTATAATAGCGAATGGATTACTTCATAGCAGATGCATCATTATCATAAGTAATGTCACTAGTGATTTCCAGGTTATCGATAAATTCACGACTCACGAAGTGAGGAGTGAATTTATCTAGAGAATTTGGAAATCAAGAGTGTCATTTGGTCCCGCGCCGTAGCCGAGCGGTTAAGGTAGGAAGCCTTGGCTCAGAGCTACGGGACTTGCGCTGGTTCGAGTCTCCATGGGGGAAGAAATTTTCTCATGGTATTTCGGCAAGTATGGGACCGGTGCCCACCCAGCATCGTGAGGCAATTGGGTAGCTACAATAAGTAGCGGCTCCAGGTTGAGGAACCAGCTATAACGACTGGGGGACTCGACATGCTAACCACATGTCACCCCTACACTGGCTGTTGATCATCTACCTCTGTGATTGACACATGTGGATGTGAAGGGCCAGCAGCCGGCTGGTAAAAGGGCAACCGCTGAAAAGTGGAAAGACCCTCAATCGGAAAAAAAGAGTGTCATGTGTTAGGACTACTTAACGAATAAAATTAAGCTGTTTACTCACAAATCATTATTTAAATACAGTTATTTTAAATGTTTATACATTTAATATAAACTGCAATGATTGAAAACAAATGAGAAGCGATGTTTGAAAACAAATGAGAAACGGTTGCTACGCTTGTTAATCACTGCAACCAGATCATATTATTTATTGCCAAAGGATCACAATATTGTAAGATGCACCCTATTGGAGAAATTTATAGCCAACATTATAGTTATTAATTCATTTCTGATTTTCTATTATGTAAATATGTCAATTATATTTTTCTGCAACGTTATTTCCTGGGAAATAATTCGTTTAAGAAAGTGCAAATAGTGGTTTCTTTTTTTGTGCTATAATCAATTGTTATAAATATGTTTATATTATCTCTAGCAATCACTATCAGCTGACATTCGTGTACTATATAATATACAATCTGGTAGCCGTATTTCTTGGGAAGTCAGCCACTGCAAAATAATGCCATGAATGTTTAAAAGTAGGAGCTTTCTTTAATATGATTAACTTTTTTGATGAATTCGAGGTGAAACATGACTATGATTGGTTGTAACTAAAATATCATTGAAATGTGATTGGTCATTGAATTCCATTTGGGGCATGAGTTAAATAGTCAATCGTAAATATTTATACTCTTTACACATTTCTTCCGTTTCTCTTATCTTTAATTTAACGTTTAAAATTATCTGTTGCCTACTAATATCGACTTTTATTTATTTTTAAATTATATTTAAATCGATATTAAATATGATATTGTTTTATATAAGCATTCTTTTACTTCATAGTATGCATTTAACAAACTGGAAAGTTGGTTTTTAATTAAACTATAATTGCAAAATATTGGGAAGTGTAGCATCATAAACTATTTTAATGTCACAAGAAGGTAAACATTAGCTCTTTCTCTAATGCATATACTCGACAATCAATATTATATAAGTTTTGCGAACCCAATGAAATAAATGTATAGTGGCATGTTCCGAGGTCGCAAGTGAGTCCGTCGCTGTGGTGTAGTCGACAGACTCCCTACCTTCGACTCCGGCGACCCGGGTTCGATTCCTGGCGGGGTAGGGGATTTTAAATCTCCACCCTGGGTCTGGGTATGTATGTCCTGTCCTTGTGTCTATGTGAGGACAAAAGAAAGTTAACAAGAACAGGTAAAAGGAAAAAAAGGTAAAACAAAAAGGAAAAACTGAAAAAAATGTCGCTAACTGCTCCGGGTGGACTAACCAAGCGATTAGTAAGTCCTTCTTTAATAGTCCTGGTTTACCAGCTGTGAAATGTTCCTCTCGCTTTAGTCTGGGAATATAATTTCTGTTTTTTTTTTTCAATTCTTAAGATTTGACTTGCTGTCAATATTAATATTTTGGACGTGTAGTTTAATTATTATTGAATTCCAAAATAATTATGGTATTTTTCCTACGTTATGCAAGAAAGGATAATGATGATATGTGCAAAAATACTATTTCCGAAACACCAATTAATTCTAGCGCTATTTTTAAATTTAAATTAAATTTGTCGGAACAGGCAACTCTTGCCTAAACCAGGAAGTGAAGAAGAAGAAGAATTAAATTTGTAATGGTCACACCATATAAAGGATTTTTACATGCCTGAAGGCTGTATAATTCCATAGTTCATGTATTTGTACCTCATGTATAATTCCTAAAGTGAATGATAAATCGACCACATTAATAAACTTGCAACTAGGGGTCGGTATTTACATTAGCACCTTAGGAAAAAATTTTGTGGAAAAAAAAAGTGGTGCTCCGTAAAGAAAAACTCTGGTTAGCCAACTTAGATATTTGAGTTAGGATCTTCCAGAAAACGAGTCACAAGTGCTGTGATAATGAGTGAAAGCTCTGTTTTATTCTCAGACTCGATTAGAGACTTGCAGAGAACGAGTATGATCTTTAAGCATGTCATCTAAAACTTGTCTTTTGAGATGTTTTAATACTACAATATTTATATTTTAACCAAAGACAACTTAACTTTAATATAATGATGTTCTTGATAAAAATTGTTATTATGAAATTAACAATACATGTTTTCTATAATTTTATAATATAATTTTTCAGTAATTGATTCTAATTTCTCATACCAATTATTTTAAGCGTCGGATCGCAATGAAAACAAAATCATGTGTAACTGTAAGTTATTACTGGATATATTGTGTAAATCAACACACATTTAAGGAATTCATATTCATTCGTTTTACTATTATTTTATTAAACAAATTTTACCAATGTATTTTATGCAATACGCTGCTAATTTAATGTTTAAAATTTTGTAAAGTTTAGATAACTTACCATTACATAATTTTAGTGCAATTTATTATTTTAAAGTTTCTTATTTAATTTTAAAATACTGCTTACGATGCTTAAAACAGACGTTATTAAGATGCGTTGCAAAATTATATTACCATCATAGATACCGATGGGAAGGCACACCTAAATAACAAATACATGCACAGTCACAAATTTTATATATTCTGATATATGCCTGTAAAAAATTGCAACTGAATTTAACGTTTAATCTGTAACTTAATTTAATAGAATATATCAATAAATTGAACCAACATTTGTGTTGAAAAATTATACAACCGCTGTACCTAATAGCAAATAAAGGAGCCATATTTCAAGATCACTTTAAACACGATCACACATGCTGTTTGAAATATTTCTGAAGCATGATCACTTCAGTATTTTGCCAAACAGAGATGATTGCTTCTTGCATCTAACTGATATTAGTGTACTCTTTTCCATTAGTGTACACAGTACGATACGAAATACATCACAGTTTCTTTATAGGATTTAGATGAGAAAAATTTGCGGGGAATTCGATTTGGTGTACTCCATTCTGCAGAAACCATTCTTGTATGTGGAGTTTACAACTTGAAAAGAATAATTAGCCTGCTAAAATGCCGGAAATTAACCACCCAATCATCTCCTAAAAAGCTAAAAGGTAAATATCCAGTAGATCTTGATAGTCTGTTGCATTCAGCCGCCTGTCCATATCGTTAATAGCTTACCTCCTTGTTAAAGTTTTGAAAACATCTGCTCTTCTTCCCGCAAATTATGGCAATAATAGGCTACCCCATCTGGCCCATGTTAATTTAATTTTTTCTCATCACTAAGCAATACTTATTTGCATTCAGATTCTAGGCCATGTGTTGCTTTGTCCAGGCTACTAGCCGTGTACTGTGTATTTCATTCAGTCGAGGCTGCCCTTCAAAATGTGCAAAAATACAAAATTCCACCAACTGAGTGATTCATGTGAATGCAAGATATGCGACCAAAAGTGTGAGCGATACCATTACAAACAATGCAGAATATGGACAAGATCACTGAACGAACTCATAAAAGACAAATCATAAACTTATAACTTAATGCTCTTTCGAGTGCCTCTTACCAATTTATTATTATATTATTTCTGTATACCAACAAATTGCTTCGAGCTACCATTCTATATAAAGTAGGCTTGTGCACATTAATGTTGGGATCTTGAGCTGATATTCACTACCAGCACTCAGTCTCTTATAATCAACTTCTCCTGTTGCAGTGTAAGTTTACATGATCTTCCAAGAGACTTGTTAAAACCATATTTGGGCCTATGCTTAAAAAATATTACCAACCATCGGGATTTGTCAATTCTCCGTGATTTTTCTTCTTCCTTGTAAGCAATTATTTGCACTTTCTTCACATCTGTGAGTTCTGGCTTTTGTCCCATTGCCATGACCACATGAAATTAACTAAAAAATCCAGTATGCAGGTAATTTTATTCTGATATATACTTAATTCTACAGTAAATAGCGGCACTAGCTAGGACTAAGAGAAGTATGACTTGTGTTTGTTTGGATGGAACTAGTGGTTTTATCATTATACAATAACTCGTTGTATCAATTTGTAACAGAAAATTTAATTCATTATTGTATTATAAAATAAATAATAGTTTAAAAACTAAAACAACACGCTTTGTTAGATAACCGAACTAAAAAATGAAAAATAATTTTAATTTCCAACACGCCTGTGATAAAATTAAAGAGGTCAACAAACAATCATCTCCAACACATCTAGAATGAAACTAGAGTTATCTACAAGAAAAAATAAATTTACCAACAAAAGCGTGGGTGCTTTTTATAGTTTTTACGTTCTTTCTTAAAGACTTTACCTTTACCAATATCTGTTTATTATCAAATATATTAATTGATATAGAGCACTCCATGCTTTTGATGGCAACATTATTTTCTGTAGATAACTCTAATTTTATTCTAGATGTGTTGGAGATGATTGTTCGTTGACCACTTTAATTTTATCCCAAGCGTGTTGGAAATTAAAATTATTTTTCATTTTTTAGTTCGGTTTTCTAATAAAGCGTGTTGTTTTAGTTTTTAAACTATTATTTATTTTTTAGTTTTAATATTTTACAGAATAAGATAAAAATGTAAATATCTTTAAATTCGATACTATTCTAGTGTGAGCTAAAAGTAATACTCTACTAAAATAAATCATCCGAGCCGGATTTGAACCAGCGACCTATGGGATACTGAAATGATGTACCACTATAGTCCACCGCTCTACCAACTGAGCTCTTACAACGATTGAATAAGAAGTTGATAAATCCGCAAACTATTATACCGGTTTTTATTTATTTTTTTATTTTCTGCTGATTCTGACCAGGATTTTAGAAACATTTATGAAATTATTATATTGCTATTGGTCTTTTACAAGTATACAAAGTTTCAAGTCGATCCAATGATTTTAAGTGAATGAAAATCGTGCTGAAAGATTCCGTTACATAATTACACAGACACTTTATTTGATTTTCTGATGATTCTGGCCAGGAGTTTAGAAAAACAATATGAAATTATTGTATTGTCCATGGTCCTTTACAAGTATACAAAGTTTCAAGTCCACCCAATGATTTTAAGACGGTAAAAATCGCGTTGAAAGATTCCGTTACATAGATAGATACAGATCAAGCTAATATAAAGCGTGTAAAAGTAAGAAGTATCTATGTTTTTATAATGTTATGTTGCACAAATTAAATAATAATAGTTATTATTGCAGCCAATGGCCATGTAGAAAGAATTGTTTTCATGTCTTACAGAAGTCTGTTATCGAACTTCCTATATTTTTACACTGTAATAGGTGATATCGGTCGCAGTACGACCCACATAGTTTGCACTTGCACTTTTCTTCTGGGTTATGTCGCTTCACTGTTGTGCATATCCTGTGGTGGAAACAATGGACCGCGACTCTCGTCACGGTGTGTCTGAGGTCGTATCTGGCTGCTGTCCATTCCCTGTAGATCATCGCATCCTTTACGTAGACCTAGGTCATATCTGTTCTCTTTTCTCGTTTAGTTCCCTCAGCAGTTCTTTGTAGGCATCTATTGCCGGCACGAGAAGGTCCAGGTGGAGCTCTTCTATGAAGAATGGTTCCTTTGTCAGTATGTATGTTAGGCGTGAAGGCGTGTATTTTGATACGCTTCGCGTTATCTTTAAAGAGTGTGCTTTGACTATCTCTATATCCTCTAGGTTTGCCTTATTTAGGTTCTTCCAAATCACTTCTAGTCCATAGGTCATGATTGATGCTATTTTTAAGCGGAAGATGGTCATTGCTGTCTCCAGGGATGTTGCACAAATTAAAGCCTCTATAGAGCTTAGGTCAAGTTGTTACCAGGTCATTCTGTTACTTATTTTTCATTACCGGCTCGAAAAATATGGAGGTTGTATAATTTTGCAACACACTTTACTATATTTCCGATTTCTCAAGGAATTGATTAATGCAATTTAGTATTTCGCGATTTACAATTGCATCGCCGTGTTGTGCAAGCAACTTCTTTCTCACGTTAGTTATGCATGTAGTATACACAGTGAAAACTAGGCGTAACCAGTTTGTGATCAACTAATTACGTCCTTTTGTAAATTTCAATAACATTTGCCTCTCACATTAAGAGTATATTTTGTTTTATATACATATTTGAAATACATGCATATTCATAACAGGTTTTCTTATTGTTCATAGACTATCGTTAAATAATTTTTCTTGGGATAGATATTTTCTTTAGAATTTGTCAAAGGGTTCATGTTTATTTGAGGCTGTTAACTGTTACAATTGTTTTATTTGTTTTAATTGTATAAGATAATTATTGTATTCATTTTATACAACGAATTTAACTTTTTTACATTAAACTCGTGATTTATATATTTGCTTAACATTTTCCAGAATATATAGTTTCTTAAACAATGTCCATATATTTACTTAAAACTATGTCATACATTATATTTATCACTTATAAAGTTATAAAATTATATATATTACTCATTGACTTGCCAATTAAGACTTGTTTACTTACAAACTAATTATTTAATTCCTCCATTATAATATTCATTCTTTCTTTTTATTAATTTAACCTCACACAGTTCAGGTCTGCTAACGTCAGTATTTAAATGTGTTACGTTCTTTAAATATCCTCGAAGTCATTTACTCATTATATGCATTGCTATATTATTTGCTTTTTTTAATTTGATGATGATTTTAATTTAGCTGTTTGCTTGGAATCTTACAAATTATTAATTTTGTAATAAGTTTAAAAATGATTTGTTTGCCTAGAATATTTTCAAATTACTTGATTAGATTGAACTAATTTGTTGTATTTGTTTATTAATATTTTAATATATTTACTTTTCTAAGTAAAATAATTGTTTTCGTAAAGAATGTCTATCCGTTTACATACATAGCTTCTTCCAATATTATTTTAGAAATTATTTAGATCTTTAATCATTTCGTTGATTCTCTTGAGTAAATACATTAAAATTAAATTTTACATTTTATATAGAATGAACGTTTAATGAATATAAATGAGATAGTAAGTATTTTATGCGACTGTTTAATCAAATTCTTAACTTTTTTCACTTCCCTCAGTGGAAAATATCTTAACTGAAATGTGGCGAACATTTTGTTTGTGTATTAGTGAACACACATATTTATACATATTCGGAGCCCTGAGGGTTTTTCATTTCAATTATTAACCTATGTGATTGAAACAACATACTGTGTACATATATTGAATTCAGCATATGAGGTTGTTAGAGTATGTTGTATGAAAGAGATTGGACAGTCTCTATGTGTATGGATGAACCCCTCCCAATTCTTGGCTATGGGCCTGATTGTAAGCCCGCAGGAGCACAACCACATTCATGGGTATCAGTTATCACCCTCATCATTAATTATTATCGACTTATTGATTGGGCCTGGAGAACCAATAATCTGAGCCTGCAGCGTAACTATACTGCAGTGCTACTAGGGAAAAAAAGAATTGGTCTTCTGTTTCATTCAAATTGTTTAGAGTTAATAAAAATATTTAGGTAGTTATACATAAACAAAATGGAATGTTTGACACAGTTCAACGATTTTAATAAACAACTTCCATTTCCCGTATTTTTTTTACTTGCTGTTAATGGAAATAATAAATACAGTACTTCTCAATATGTATTGAAAAATACAATTGATTGTAGAGATAATAAAAGAGAGAAATTAAAAATATCATAATACAAAAATATGAGTTCCCAATAAAGTTATTTATATGGTTTGATATAAATACTGAATATTTCATATTTCCGATAATAACCCTATAAACGTTTCTCAATATGAAAATAAATATGTGAATGTTCCTACATCTTAAAAACTAATATTTAACAGTTTTAATTATTACATAGAACAAATATGATAATAGATTGAAATAAAAAAATGTAATCTCGATATTTTGTAATGTACGGCTTTCCCCTTTATCTCTGTAATATTGTAAAATATTTCGAGATAACTTCTTTAAATATGATAGTTCTGAAACTGAAGAAATTGGAAAATTAACTAAATGAGCCAAATTTCAATTTCTTGTGCTTCTAATTCTGTGATAGGCCCTATATGGTTTTGTTTGTAAAATATATTATATATATAGTTTACGCCAATGACAAAATTATGTTGTAGAATGCTCCAAAGTACAAAAATCCTTATATCACAAATTATGTAATCATGGCATTGTTCGTTTTAAGCTCCAAAACCAAAATAAGTTTGAAACTTTTTTTTTCAGGTTTTAGGTGATATAACATCTCTCGCAAATAATATGAGTATCTATGATGATCTTGTAGAAGATTTCCGGGCTGTTGGCCGTGGTCTTGAAGTTTGTAGTTCCCCGACGTTTCGCCAGAGACTACGTCCGGCAACCTCAAGGGTTGTCATGAGACTGGCAATTTTGTCGACTACCTGCCTTATTTATGCATTTATCCGCGACGTGTTATCTGCACGGTCCGTTACTTCGTAAATTGTATCTGCCTTCTGGTTGGTTTGCATTAGGCAGATACAATTTACGAAGTAACGGACCGCTCAGAGAACACGTCGCGGATAAATGTATAAATAGGCCAGGTAGTCGACAAAATTGCCAGACTCAAGACAGTCTCTGGCGAAACGTCGGGGAACTACAAGCCTGAAGACCACGGCCAACAGCCCGGAAATAGTCTACAAGATCATCATAGTAACTCCGGCCGTGAAAGCCTAAGTCAATATAATATGAGTATCATTTGCATCTTTGATAATCCTTTACTAGATGAAATACACGTTGTGATTTAACAAATAATTTTACTTAGTAATTGCTTAATGTTTACATGACCACCCATTCACTAATGCGTCTGTTTAATTTTTCTTATCTTGAATGTGTTGGATGAGTCTACAGACGTTTACTTCCAACCGCTGAAATTGTGAATAAAATCCTCCTAGATATTTATTCCTTCTTTAATACTCATCTAAACTCTTCATATGGCTATCCAAATCTCTCGAAGAAATCTTTCAAGTAAGACCCTTCTCCTTTCTGCAGCTGGTTATGCAATGTATATACAGTATATATATACTTTCAATGCATTATACAAATTCTGTAATGTTTTCCCAAACCATCGTATACCTTGAACTAGTGAGACTTCCGATAAATCAATTATCAACTGTAATTTCTTATGAATTACTGATTGTTAACTCTAAAATGCTGTTTTAAGTCCTTTGTTGACAACAATCGAAACTGATTCGATAAAATGAAACAGATATTTTGTTATTGTGGTATGCGCGAATATAGATATAATATTATTGACAACTTATTGTTGGAAATTTTAAAACGTGCATGTGGGGTAAAGATCATATTCTCTACAAAACGTATGAACGTATGATACACCAAAAATTACGTCTATAAAAATAAAGGAAAATGAAATACCTGAACTATATAATACAATGTGAAATGTAAAATGAGATAATTCTGTAAGGAATGTTTGGACCGCTCTATAGTATAAACTTAGTTTTGTGTGTTGATAGTTATTTTCGACAGTTGAAAATTATTATCATCATTATAATTATACAATGTTCCACATTATTATATAGGCCTACATCAAAACTTTCTCCTATCGATGCCTTATGGTTTCATTGTAATGACACCATCAACCAATTATTGCACGTGTAGACAGAGGTATCTCTATATCTCTAAATGGACTTGCCACAGTAGAGAACGAATAAATATGGATACCACTTACTCAAAGAAATTCTGTTAACATAATGGTTTACATGAGCTTTTTCACAATTCAGTTTAACAACTTCCAGAGATTTACTTTGGCCTCTTCACAGTGTATTAAGAAGCTTTTTGTTCCATTTCGTCTTATTCCGACTTTAAATCTATATTAATTGGTACAGTTCTGGTATCTAGTCTTGCATGTTTGCCTGTCTATTCATTTCCACTATTTTATGGTTTTTCTTATACAACATTTCTATATACAAAACATGTCTTTTTTATGTCCACTATTTTATGGTAAGTTTTTCTTATACAAAATTTCTATATACAAAACATGGTCTTGTCTTTTTGTGAAAATGCAGTTTCGGCCATAATTAAAATTGGAATTGGAGAGCATTTCTTTTTCATAGAAGTATCTAATTCATTTTACACAAATAAATAATACCTAACTATAAGATACATTTGTATTGATCAGTTTGTTCTGTCGACATTTCTTAACAGGGCCTTCATTATTTGGATTTCCATGTTATTCATACTAAATGCTTTATGAGTCTTTTACGCTTTGGACTATTTAAGAAACCCCGATATTGTTTACACTTTTCATCTTGTGTTTGTATTGCTTGTATTCTATAGTTGTTTGAACGATTAAATATGTATCTTATCTCTATAAAGAAGTTCACGTTCCAGGAGAAATGGATTACTAGTATTAAAATGGCATCATAAATCTTATTTCCTGAACATTGTTAGTCAATTAACCCGTAAAATAATCATTAAATAAACCGTGTACCAGTATATAATGGTTATAAAAAAGGTTAATATTATAAAAATGACCAGCCTCATGGGCTAGTATCAGGTTCCTGACTACTGTTCATGAGGTCCCGGGTTCGATTCCATAGGAATTTTCCTGTGGTTGCCCATGGTCTGGAATTTAGGTTAAGTTTAGATTAAACACTCTCCTGGCGCTTTATTATCACTTATCACCCATCATATCATCGGGGTATTGTAATTCCACCTTCCAGGTGCCCCAAGCTAAGAAATGTATTACAATTCTGCCAATGCCAAGGGAGAAAGCCAGAAATGTCATAAACGACAACCTGGTGGCTTTGGACAAAAAAATTTAATTTTAGTTTTGAAATGACTTTCTATATTTCGTGCTCTGATATCAAATTATAAAGCTCTAAATACTGATCGGATGTCTAAAAACTGGATAGTAAGAGAAAGATTGGTAGACCTAGGTTGAGATGGTATGATGATGTACAGGAAGATCTAACACAGGCTGGAATCAAAAACTGAAAATCTAAAACAAGTGTTCAAAGTGAAAAGGGAAGTCAAGATCTGACTACGAGGATAGTAGCACCAATGAAGAAGAAGAAGAAGAAAACGAAACGCTCTAAAAAGGATAAATTTATAAGCATACTAAAAATTAGCAAAAAAACCTTTGAATGGAAATAAATTAATCGTCTCAGTGTAATAAGTTTTATTTATAGTTTTTGTTATTTTTTTATTCCGGAAGACATACAAGAAACATTAACGTGTTCCAGAAATAAATGTGCCAATAATTGACATTAAATGTATTTTAATAATTTCGTACGTATGATTGAAAAATGTGTTAAGACGAGAAAGAGATAAAATATTCAGGGTGATGATTAAATTTATGTTTGTATTTTAACGTACAATATGTAAATTGCCTATTGGGATTGAACGAACAGGTGTATTATTTCACACGTGTATGTTTTTACCTTCGTTTCCAAACACTCCTGTTCAAGCAATAACAAAAGGGAATGTCGCAAACATAAAAAAAATCGTAATCGGTAACATAAACAACTCTATACATTTATTTCTTGTTTATTCTAACTGTACTTGTAAATATTTACAGTACCGTTGCTCAACTCAAGTAGATTACAGTCACGATTCGTAGTTTTCCGTATATAGGCACATTTATCTGTTGTACAGGGTATACAAAAACTGGAACGAATATATTAATTTTCTGTCTATGAGGAATTTCAGACTGTAATTTGAAAGAGAGAATCTTGAGTTTCAAAAGAAAAATAAGTATGTTACCAATTGTTAAATGTGTTTACATTTGATACTCATAATTCAGTATTAAAATGAATTACAGGTATAGGATATTATGGAATGGTTTAAGACCATAATAAGGGAATATGTTAATCCTAACTATTAAGAACTAATGAGACGTAATTTCAGAATTTATCTTTTAGCCATCTTTAAAATGTCATAATTTGGCGTTATTTTCACAGAATATATAATACCTAAATTCTGTAAATACATGAGAATAATATTCAATAATTGAACAATATGATATTCCTAAAGGAGGTCCCGGGGCATCGCATTACCTTATTGTGTTTTTATAGAAGATTTTAAATATTAATAAAAGTAATTTTAATAATATACTAATAAAATTGAAGTATTCTTCGTCTTATATATGGGTTCCTTTTCTCAAATTTTTCATACATAAATCCATTATTATTAGTCATTCGCCGTGACGTGGTCTAGTTTATTAAAGGAGTGCGTAGAAACTTCAAGTTCACGGGTATGAAACCCGACAGGATTTTTAAACAGGTCTAAATATTTTAGAACACCATGTCCCTGCGGTCTACTGAACATCTCATTAAAATGTGTGTACCATATGCATGTTCTGGGACAAAATCGGACATTAGCCTGGCTGGTTTCTCTTTCCTATTATTGGGCATCATTCAGTCGCTATAAATGGTTATCGGGAACTTTATCAGAGGAGGAAGTTATACATAACGTGCTTGTGTTACCTATAGGTGTGTGGTTGTGTGCTTGTATGGGAATATGTAGATATTTTCGTCTATGTTTCACATAATCGTTTATGATGTGTGTGTGTGTTCCGTCGTAAGAATCTCCGCAACAGTACCTCATGCCTTCTTAACATATGTAATTGCGAAGGGAGGGTTCTGATTTAAAATCTGGAGATTAAACATTGTTTACCATCGTACCTTCTAACCCCGAGATTGAAATTTTACAATTAAAATATACAGCGCCGCTGAGCATTGAACTCCGACCCGAAGCGGGCATGCTACCATGTGCTAGTGTGGTATTGTTAAAAGTATGTAATACTGGTTTTTAATTCTGCGTGAGTTTATTTATTTGTGTACTAGATAAAGTTGCTCGTTGTCCGTCGCCATGGCGTAGTCGGTAGAGTCCCTACCTTCCACTCCGGCGACCCGGGTTCGATTCCCGGCGGGGTAGGGATTTTAAAAAATCTCCACTTTGGGTCTGGGTGTGTGTGCTGTCCGTAATGCCCAATTGAGTGCACATTTCCTATTAAATCTCCACTTTGGGTCTGGGTGTGTGTGCTGTCCGTAATGCCCAATTGAGTGCACATTTCCTATTAAATAAAAAAAATAAAATAATTAAGTTGCTCGTTAACAGAAAGAGGAAGGACGAACGAAATGGTTCACGATCCTAAGTCAACGTAACAAGGAGCAAATGAAGTGGTTAGATCTATATTATGACTCATGACATTTTTCGTATAAATGCTGAAATTGAGAATAGTACTCGTATAAAAGTTTAAGTTTAGAGCATATATAGAGATAACTTTTATTTACTCATTATCTAAAAATCAATTGACAGGAATCTGATTTGTGCCGAATTTTATTAGGCCTAATATAATTATAAAAAGTTAAAATGAAAAAAAATATAAAATTAGAACTTCTAACAGCTGATGATGGGACGTGTTGCGAAAAGCCTACTACGAAGATCTTTGACTTACATTTTTATTGAGGACGACTGAGATCTCACGTAAAATTTTATAATTTTAATTGTTTATTTAGTAACATCAAAGGTGGTTAAAAATTACTTTTATAAATTTAGGCCTATCTGCCTAATTCCTGTTTAATACAACATATCTTTAAGAATCTTGGTCGCCTCACATATTTCCTTCTCATTACCTTCTGTCGGTTGTTTTCAGCATTAACCTTTTTATTCGTATTTTTTTAAGATCATATATTTTAATTATAAAATAAAATAAGTTAAAATATACCTTCTTAGGTAAAATCCGCCGTCCTCAATTTATACAATATGTAATCGTTATCCCTGTAGGCCTTTCAGAACATCCGTTCCATCTTCAGCAGGTCACTCTTCGCTACAACATCCAGTATGATGATTGATGTGGTTCTGCTACATTAGGACCAGCAGCATCAACCATCATACTGGATGTTGTAGCGAAGAGTGACCTGCTAAAGATGGAACGGATGTTCTGAAAGGCCTACAGGCATAACGATTACATATTTTATAAGTTGAGGACGACGGATTTTACCTAAGAAGGTATATATTAACTTCTTTTATTTTATGACTCTCCACCTCAACGGTTTTAACAATGCATTTTATTAGTATTGATCAAATATTTTAATTGTTAGGCGATCTATCTTGTTAGTCGTTTTTCTGTTTTCTTTCCTCTTTCTGGATTTCCTTCTACACTTCAGTTTATAGATGTTTATTATTTAACTGGAAAGACTGATTTTGTAGTGCAAATGTTTACGGGCCAGACAAGCGTCTCAGAGAAGACATGTTATATTTCTGGCTATATCTTAAAATCTACATTTCAGTGTATATGTGCTGGAACGTGTCTACTCGTCTCGTAAGGATAGCAGAGTACCGGTTTGATATAATAACTAATGAAGGTCAATTAAGAAAACTGAAATTTGGGTTGAGTGAATGCGTCACATTGTTAACCAGTGATGTGAAATATTTCAGTCAACCACAACTTTTCTATACCATCGCACCACGGATTTCAAATGAACTTAAATTGGAATACACAAATAAACCATACATGCAAAATAGTCTTCTCAATAATACATTCATTAAATCGCGTAAGAAATTGTTTGTCATTCGCTCTTAGGAAAATGTTAGTTGGAACACTTGCAATGCCCCATTTTGATTATTGTGACACTCTTTTTACAGACTTAAATATCATTTTCACTCAAGGACTTCAACGTGTTGATAATTCTTGCGCACATTTTATTTGTGGAATTCGCAAATTTGACCATGTTACACCGTCCTTGGAACAAATATCATGGCTTCGTCTAAGAGATCGTAGAACTGTCCATTCCCTATCCCTTCTCTATAAAATACTTCACACATCATCGCCTAATTATTTATCACGCCGTTTCATCAGACTATCCGACACACATAATCTTGAAACTCGATCCCATCAGCATATTGTCCTTTATATCCCTCCCTATAACTCAGTATCTCTTGTGTCAGTCTTATTTATTCATCATCTTTTACTATCTAACTTACCAAAACACTGTGTTTCTAATTCCACGATCGCCCTAGGTCAAGAGACTGTTTCAACTATAACAACCTCTCTCCAAAACCAAACTACAGAATTATTTAATAACAAACTAAATTATACACCTCACTGATAGAATTATTTTAACAATTAATAAATTTAATTATTTATGAAAATATTATTATTAAGATTAGCAAATATTTTCATTTCTCCTGTTTTAAATATTGTATAATCGTAAAATTAGTTTTCTATATATCGTTATTTTTCTTTGCTTTTATATACATTAGACAGGGACAATTTAATATGTCTTGCTTGTATACATTTTATTATTAGTTTTAGTCTTAATTTTAACTTATATTAACTGGTTGCATTATAGATCGTAATATAATAGATATTATCTTTTTGATCAAATTTTTATTTAGTATTTAATATTAGAGTTAATTGAGATTGTTATATTCTGATGTAATATATGTTTGTCCTGGTGAGTGGAAGAGAAAGTCACATGGTCTTAACTCCACCAGGCTAAATAAATCTAATCTAATGTAATCTAATATGTAAAATGCGGAATTTTATTAAAATATATAATGATAGTGCCTGACTTTGGGGTCACAGAATAGCTCGTCCGCATCGTAAATAGATGATTGAGTGTTCAACTTCGGACAAAGTGAATTATAATTTGCACTGGAGGAAAATTCAAAGCGAAATCATTTCTATCCGACGACGATTTGTAATAAAAAATTGAAATGTACTAAGATATTTAGTAGGTCTACATTAAATGTATTTTCCACTATGTTGTGCGTTGCAAATCCATATTGACATATATTTCCGATATCGTTCAGATTCCATATTCTGTAAGTGAATTTAAAATAAACTCAAACCAAAATCCCACTCTTTTATATATAAGCCTACATTCGTTTGGATTAATCTCTGTATCGAATATCTTGTAATATTTAAATATGAAAATTGCTTCCATGAAATTAGTGATCATTCGTTTTTTTTAACTCCCATAGTATATAGGGTGTTACAAGACCTTGTCAACGAACGTTTAGGAACGATAATCATACAGATATTTTTTTAGGAACATAAACTCCAAACAATTGGATTTTGAGTTTTGTGCATTTTATAATCTGTGCGCTACATTACGTAACCACGTCCCTGTCAGTTGTTATTTTACGTCATATACTTTTACCCTGTATTCACTACATCAGTTTGATGTTATGAGGGTGTCAATACATACGGACTGTGAGTTATCTGAACTGTCATTATGTATTATTATAAGTTTATGGGACATGGATGAGAGGCGCGTTGCATCTGCGAGGTTCAGTACACTAACAAAATACATGAACATCGTATACCATTGCTCCAATTCATCGACTTTTCGAGAAAATAAACCATCGTCTGTAGAATGCTGGCGGAGGCGTAATGAGAGGACACGGGTGGTGTCATGTTCAGAGATTTTAGACAGGCACACAAACCAGCTGGCGTGTTGCGGCTCATGGTAAATGTTACGTAACCTGTCAATTTAGAGGACACAGGAAGAGTGCAACCTACTTGAGTACCACCTTCAGAAAGGTCATGCACAAGAACTACAAGGTATTGCACATCATGTGAAATTAATATGAAGATTTATTCGCAGAAAATGATGCTGGCTTTTCCATCCAAGTGTTATACACAGATTACTACTTACGATTGATGTTTATTTCAACAGCACAAGATTTCACGTTTGGGACCGTAAAAACCTACATTAGATTGCGGTTCTGAATCACAAATAAAGGTTTTCAGTAAACATGCAGGGTGGAATTGTTGGAAATAATCTTCAAGCAGATTATAGTTCTGGATCTGCTGAACAATGTACCGCTTGTTGTGCATAGCATGATCGAGCCCATCACACTTTAATGTTGAAGCCCGAACAAAACTAACAGTCGCGTCGATTTTGAGGAAATTTTTATTTGACGAATTGAACATGTGGCCAGCGAGATTACTGACTTAACGTCCTCTATATTTTATTTGGGAGAATGTAAAAGTGTGACGTTTGAATCTCGAGTTTTCAACTGGTTGCCCGAATCAAAAATGTCAATCAAATATTATTCTGCCGTACTGGACAAAATTGCGGTCGTTTCTGTGAAAGTATTAAACATGCAATAACGCATAGGATAGACGGTTTTAGCACAATTTGTAAACTGTCAGAACATGCCTTTCAATAATATATGTATTTTGTTAAAATTATTTTAATACAATGTCCGGATTTTACGCAAAGCAAATGGACAATGCGCAGAACTCATATGCATCTTAAAGAAAAATCTCTACGTTTCACCTTTCTTTCCTAGGTGGTTTTATGCGAGTTCAGGTAACATTCCATATAAATGTATCAGATTTAAATTCTGTTATATTATTATAACATATTTAAAACTAAAAGTAAGGTTTCATGCAAATCCTGAAGGGAATGTTCAACACCTGAATATATACATACTTGTTGTTCATACAAGGACATGCATGCTCTCCCGGGTAGAATGTTTAGTTAAATGTCCTTACTATCACATATAACGCCAACATATGGAACAATACATACTATTTATTTATAGGACTACATCAGTACTAAACATTGCGAAGCCCATAGGAAACCTCACTTAGGACATTGCGCCGACCGGTGATTATTCCCGTGCCCACTATGCACAAAGCAACGATGTTTCCATTGGACTAAAGCAGTGATATTTTATTCTTGTAGCATTTAGGATTAGATTATGGAACTCGTATTGGCTCATTAATTATGTACTGTACTCAGAACTTCAAATATATTTCGAAACAATATATATATGTATGTGTATATATATATATCAGAGTTGTTAATAAGTCCTCACTAATAGCGAAATGGCGATTCCCCTCCTACCTACATAGAGTTGAACTTCCCAATGAAACAACACAACTGACAAGTAAGTACCTGTGTGTAACCTTGTCAACCTATTCGACCTAGGGTTGAAGAGCAGGGGCGCCTTTTCACACATAGTGAACACTGATTGCAAGCATTATATTATAGGCTACATATGCCTTGGCGCTAGCCTTAAATGCGGTTGATAAAGACTACAATTCGATAAATTCGATTCCATAATTAAATTCCTTATACAATATAACAATATAACAGTTAAAACACTAGTAAGAAAACAATTCTTTTCTGATCAGAAATATAGGCTATATACGCCTATCTGATCAGATATATATATATATATAGGCTAAATGCACCTTGATGCTAGCGTGAAATTCTATTGATATAGACTACATTTCGATAGATTCTATATCAAAATTAAATTCCTTATTCAAATTAACTTTAAATAGTGAAAACAGTAATCTGAAAATAATTCTTTATGATCAGTTTGTCTACTACCTAGGTGATAGGTATAATATTATTTTTATGCTTAATTATTTGACATTTATTAGCTAATTTAGAATCATTCAATTTTTAGCATGGTATTAAGCATGCTTTGAGAGAGCTGAATTATAAAGAGAATAATTGAAAAACATTGGTTCAGGATAGGGACTTTGGTAGTGTAAGTAAGTTTGATAGTGTTAACAAATTGGTTAGTTACGTGGTATTAAAATCTGATAAGATGAATTGTATCTTACGTCAATAAACATATCTGTCGTAATTGAAAACTTTTTAAGAATTATAGTTTGAACGCGGTGAATAGTAAATGGAACGGATTTACTGAGGTAATAATAAGAGAACAAGAAAGACATACAACGTAGGATTAAAGTTAACATGAATTTCATGGATTCATAATCCACGTTTTATATTCTTCCAAGATTAATGTTAACAAGGTCTTGAATGCCTTTTTTATAACAAATTCTAAACATAAGTTGGATTACGTGGTCTTACATTATGAAGACAAAAATTCATTGGTCTTTGAATGCTTGGCGATGACACAATCATGAGCATGACGTAAACGCTATTCTTGTATCCAGCCAAAACAGTCTGGTAGTCTGTTAGCAAAGCAAAATAACAAATAACACTCCTGGCTTGTGACTTGATTCTCTAATATTCATTGCTTGATTTATTCAATTCCAGTAAAGAATCTTCATTCACATTAATAAGTAGGTATTTAAATTGTGCGGATTTCTTAAGTAATTACTAAAGGTAAACTTAAGTACTGCAACAAAAATAATTGAAAAGTATACATCCATAGTAATTCTGCCCGAAGGCAGGTCCTTCACTGCAATCATAGCATTTTCGTGCTATGCTTACAGCTTTACTAGGGAATTGTAGGTGTGGTAGTTTCCCGTTGCTTTCCACACCGGTGAAGGATGATGATGATAAGGATGATGATGATGACCATATGATTTGGGGATCGTTTGGGCCTTAAAGTTTTCCTGACATTTGTCTTACAGGTGAGGAAAAAACCCGATAAAAAACTCACCCAGAAAAACTGCCCCGACCGGGGATCGAACCCGGGCCCGCTGCGTGACAAGGCAGCACGCTACCTCGACACCACAGTGGTGGACTTGAAGAGTATATGTATTGAAATTTGAATAGAGTGAGTCATGACATTTATTTATCTTAAGTAAAAATATGGTTATGTGTATTGTGCCTTTTTTTTAATTTAATTGTTTCTAGGAACACACTGTAGCATGAATGTTTAAGGCAGTACGCTACAAGCCGGAAGGTCGGATGTTCCAGTCCCAGTGCGGTCAGGATTTTTAATCGTATCTAAACGTAATAGCGGAACTATGACCCTAGTTTCGCTCAACCTCTAATGGAAATATATATCAAGCGCTTGTTCTGGGGGTAAAGGCGGCCGTCAGACAGGGATGTAAATCCCGCTGATATTTCGTGCCAATTGCCTAAAAAGTTATAGTTTAACCTCCTATTACCTCAAGGATTTTCTGAGGGCTGCAGTGGGATCACTTTTCACTAATCGTTTCTATCCTATTTTTAGTGTTTTTTCGACAGAAGTTGGCTATGTGCTGGTACCGGATATCTGTTTTCCATTCTCCTCATCGATATCCCTCGTACAATGTACTTGCACTACACACAGCCACTGAAATATTCATTTATATAACACTCCTTTCATATATAATACAAGTTTACATCCATATAAAATTGGTTAGTCAAAGTGGGGCGTAAATTTAAAGTAGGGTAGGCCTATATGAACGTCACCTATTCGCCGAGTGCTCTACCTGAAGCATGGAAAGTGCAGTACGCACATGACATAGGAAAAACACCCCCCCTCCCACACACACACACACTTTTTTCTAGTGCACACTCTCCCTATGGGTCTTACAAGTCAGTGCTCTGAGCACATCGCCTTTAGGTGTGGAGCAAGACCTTTAAATGGTACATTAAACAAGCATTAATTTGACCTTATGTCAATGATTAGAAGTACCCCAGGACTCCAACCGAAGAACGGAGCAGAAGACAAGTCAAGAGACATATACCCAAGATGAAGATATAAAAGTTCTTCCCCTTTCAGGAAACGAACCCGCGTCATATATTAGATGAGTGACGGTACATCATCAAATAATGTATAAATAATAATAATAATAATAATAATAATAATAATAATAATAATAATAATATTGCATTTTGGAATTATTACAAATTTAATTTGTCATGGGGATTGTTTTAAATTTATTTTAAGATTAGAAGAATAAAATAACACAATGAATATATAGCTGATTAAAAATTGGTAGTACATTTAAATATGAATTGTATTACTTAAATCTATTATTTTACATAATCAATACCTTGTTATGAATTAAAATTACATTCAATACAGAAGTTATATAGTGCAATAGAATCCTCAAATTTATACGTGTAACCTAAACCAAATTAAATTCTACTTCCATTGAGGAAACCTGATACCTGATGTTAGCCTATACTTTAACATAAGCGACAAATGAGTGCTCATATTTCCGATCAATTAATTCAGCAAAATATACTAAAAGTGTATTGATTATTAAATATCAACTAGCGAATGAACGTATTCAGTGTTTTAATTTATGGTAAAATCTAGGCAAAATGTATTATAAAAATGATCAACCCCGAACGAATATGAACATTTTTTCGCGGTTATAGTTTTTTTTTAATATTTGAAGAAATATTTGGAATACATAAGTAAATAAAGATAAGGTGAGTGGAATTGAGCGATTGAAGTTATAATCGGCTCTAAAGATACCGAACAAAAATGCAGGTGCCTCGTTAGTACGACGAAAATCTGTAAGTAACCCCGCAGAAGAACATTATTCTCTTATTGACCTCTACCGTGAAACCCTGAGAACTGATATCACTTTGTTTTTGTGAAATATGTGTGAGAGTAATATTATATTTACTTCCTTACTGACTCGCCCGGGTAATCGAAGAATATTGAAAAAATAAGCTGGTCGTATCCCTGGTTCATTATTAAATTCATAGGTGACACACTAGACTTACAAGATGCTATATTTCAAAATCTATCACTCAAAGATTATTTTCATTTTAGAATTCTAGAATTTCTAGAATTATTCTATCAATTTATCATCCGATCATAATGTCACTCAAAGAGAAAAAGATTATTTAGCGAATAGCATTTCGGGTCCCCAGCCACTAAAGCCAGGATTCCTTCTAATGTTGAGTGGATACCAGTTTCATATAATGACAGGAATTTCATGATAAAATGTTTTCTCACAAAGAAACTCGAATTAACTTATTTCTGTGCCACAGACCGGTCGACCATTGTCGATGAAAATTGACAAAGGATATTTTTCAGTACGCTCAGAAAGTTGATTGCAATAAAATAATAATTTGTATTAAAACTAGCTAATACTCGGTGTGCGCTGTTACTCCTAAATAAATGTTAATGTGTTTTACCACCGGCCGTGCGCTGTTATGCTTGCTTGGAAATCTGCTTATCCGGATATTCTTGGTATCGATGAAAGACAAAAATGTGGATAGTATTAGGTTTGAAGAGCTAATGTTAACAATGCAAAATTTTAAAAACAAGAAATCACCTGGAGCAGATAATCTAAACATATAATTATTCAAATGTGCATCGATTTAATTTATTGTTAAATTTATTGAATATATAAACCTTTGCTGGAAAACGGGTTCTCTTCCGGATGAATGGAAGGACGCAATAACTGTTCCGATATTTCAAAAAGGAAACAGAAGAGAATGTACAAATTATAGAGGAATAAGTTTATTAAATTCAGCTTATAAGATATATCCAAAAAATTATCATACAGAATAAATAAAATAGCTGAAACAATATTACGTGAGGAACAAATTGGATTTAGAAAGGGTAGGTGAATAATAGATTGCGTTTTTACAATGGCCAAATTCATAGAAAAAAGAAAGGAATTTAATTTACCCACGTATATAGCTTTTGTTGATTATACTAATGCATTTGATAGTGTAAGTAGAAATAAATTATGGAATATATTAGAAATGAATGGAATTCCTCAACACCCTATAAGAGCCATTCAGAGTTTATATGTAGAAACAAATTTCAAAATAGACTGCGGAGATAAAATTAGTAAAGAAAAAATATAAATAAACCAGGGAGTAAGACAAGGGTGTCCGTTGTCACCCGTGTTATTTAATTTATACTTGGATCATGTCATAAATGAATGGCAAGAACAAATTAATATAAATAGTGTATTGACAACTCTGCGTTTTGCAGACGATAAAGTAATAATGACAGCATCATAAAATGCTTTACAATTCCTTTATACTTTAATAATATCTCTCTAAAATAAAATTTAAGAATATCTACATCTAAAACAAAATATTAGCTCCGAAAGAGAAATGTTCAATAAGAACAAAAATAGTGATAAACAATGTAATTATAGATCAATTTCAGAATTTTAATTATTTGGGATGTCATTTAGGTAATGACAGAAATTTAGATAAACACACTAAAATACAACGATTCAATTATCTATGTGGCACAATTAAACGTACTTTATTGAATAAAACTAGAAAAGAAACTATTTTAAAATTTTACAAAGTATTGGCAGTTCCATCTCTTATATATAGATGTGAAACCTGGACATTAACAAAGGCAGATAGTAAACAAATAGAGGTTGCAGAAATGAAGATGTTGAGAGCAATAGCAGGATACCAAAGGACCGATAAAAAGAAAAACGAAGATATAAGAACAGAACTTAATATATTTAATCTCTGTGAAAGAATAAAATACTATGAAAATGCTTACCTTCAGCACGTATTACGTATGAATGAACAGCGTATATCAAGAAGAATGTATAAATATAAACCAAAAGGGAGAAGATTGCTGGGAAGACCATTGAAGAGATGGAAGGACCAATTCGACCTATAATGAGATCGGAACAGGCCATTGGGCTTATTCCTTGTTGTTGATGATGATGATGATGTGAGTTATCCATAGAAGATACATATATGGTGTTGCGGACGACTTGTAGAGTTTTTGAGATATTCAATTCTGTGTACATTAATTTGGTGTATTAGTTATTGTTTTGTTATTGTTTAGGCAGCATTTACGCGTCAAAATAGGGACTTTATTTCACGTTTTTCACTACAAAAGGTGATTTTTAGGGGTGAAGGGTTTGCGTATTACAACTCTCTTATAGACTATGTTCATCCCAGGAATCTCCTGAACATTTTTCAAAACGCCCCATCTCAATCGGTTGAACTGTATAGCAGAGCACGCTTATCCAGGAATCTACTTATCTCGATCTTCTTGACATCAATAAAATACAAAAATGGTTATTGTGAGTTATCCGTAGAAGATAAATATATGCTTTCGGGGACTTTTATGTAGAGTAGTTTGAGATATTAAATTCTTTGTACATTAATTTGGTGTATTTGTTATGGTTTAGGCAGCGTAAGCCAATTAAGCGTCAAAATAGCGACTTTATTTCACGTTTTTCACTACAAAGGGTGATGTTTAGGGGTGAAGGGGCTGAGTATTACAATTCTCTTACAGCCTATGTCCATGCCTTGAATCTCCTGAACATTTTGCAGAAAACCCCAAATCGAATCAACGGTGTGACCGCGCATTAAGTACGAACAAACATACACTAATTTTTATGTATTAGATATGGTTTTGTTACTTATTCGTTGGTATAAGGATTTTTCGATATTTATAAGAAATAATTAAAGTGCCTTTGTACAATATTCTTTGAAGTACAATATTATATTCCAATTTTGTCTAAGTATGAAGAAAATGCAAAAATATAATAATGTTTTACTTGTTGTTGCTAGAAATAGTATAACAGCGTTATAAGTTACTATTTACAAGTATTAATATTTTTCGTCACAACTTTTACATTCTTCATTTTTATTTTATATTGTAAACGGCAACGAAATATTGTACCTTAAATAACACACCTAAACGAAATTGTAATACGAAATCAATTGTAACCGACAAATTTTAGACTTTTAACGTTTTTATATTTTGTTCTAATTTACTTGTAGGTTATGATCTCAATAATTTCTGTTTTCCACAACATAGTAGAGATAATATAAATAAAATGCTATGCAGAGCTTAACAAATATTTTTTCTGTTACTGACTATGTTATTTCAAGTAATGTTTAATACATTTTTTCACTGAAAATGTTGCAAAATAATACTTCCATAATTTTGCCAAGTTAAATGAAGAGACTTGAAGTTTTATTTCATTTTATTGCCTCAGTATCATTATTTAAAAAGTAATAATGCAGATAGTGATATTTCAATATTTGGAGCACATAATTTAAAGTTTACTGCTTTTCTCATGCCATTTAATTTCCACTTCTTGAAATTAATAATGGCGGAATGTGACATTCAGTGATGTTAATATGGAGAGACATGCCTTCGTAATGAAGCTCGATGGAGCTCACCTTTAGAATATAACCCAGCATATTTTACGATCACAACTTTGCTGTGAGTTCAGTTAATTTCTTCAGAACTACATTAAAGCCTCCTTTCCTTTTCCCTTCGGCTTGTACATTATACAGCCTTAGAGTTATTTTATAAACCAGCATTTTGATATTTTAAATTGATAAATCGACTTGAATTACTTGATCTTTTTTATGATGGCAGATCAAAACATATTTACTGCTTTAATAGTAGACTTTCTGTATATTTATTCATGTATTTGGACTAATGTACTTAAGAGCATTTGCCCATATCTTCAATTCACCAGGGCAAACATATTTTACATTATAATACAACAATCCCAAAATTATAATATTAAATACTAAATGAACATTTTACGTAACTACTACTACTAATAATAATAATAATAAATAATAATAATAAATAATAATTTTTATTATTTTGTAACATACTAATGCTAAGGATAAAGAATTAAAACTAGTAACAAAAGGAAAGAAAGAAAGACAGGACCAGACAACAGGAAACCCAGAAAGAAAGAAAGAAAGAAAGAAAGAAATGAATTCTAATACACATGAGAAAATTTACTTGGTTAAATAATGAGATGCAATACTTTAATCTATCGGTAATAAAATAGTATTAATATTGATCAGTATTTTAAGCTGATTTTTATACGGACTATAAAATAAAATAAATTGGTAAAAGAATGTCACTAGTGAGGCGTTTATGTTAGTTTGTTATTAAATAATACGTCAGTTTCTTTTTGAAAGATGTTATTAAGTATTACTTGGATGGGAAAGATCGGTTAAATTTTGGTCAGAGGGACTAATTCAGGCTTGAGGTTATTTTACGAGCCTGAAAATCTTAACTTTCGGGACCTAGGGCTTAGAATTCCTCCCGGAGGACTAATCCCTTGGATTTTTCCATTCTATAAATTCATTAACCCTGGTCGGATTTCAAACCACGACCCAAGGAAATAACTACTAGATCACCGCGGCTGACTTTTAATATAGTGCTCAAACAAAATTCGCTTCCGCTCTATTCTTAAAGCATATTTATTATTTTGAAGACTAACGAGATTTTTAAAAAGTTTATTTTCAATCTTCGCTCAAATTAATTTTTATTTTACCTTTTATAAAAGTTGTTCTTAAAAATTTAATATTAGCGATTTCGTGAATGGTCCATTTGGCCTTATATTCGTGTAAAAGTCCGTCGTGCTGGCTCAGATGGTAGCTGAATAGCAGGCCCGTATTCGTTACCCGGTGGAGTTGAAAAATGTAATTGTTAAATTAATTAATTTAAATTAAATTAAATTAATTGTAAGCATTTACATTTCGGGACCAGGAGACGTGGTGGTGTACAATTGTTAATCGCTAGATTTTGCAAAAAGAATCCTGCATTAAATTGCAAATCTCTCCGCAGTATATATTATGTTGAAACGGTATATGGTTCTGTTGATAATGATTCGTCCGACGGACGGGAAGTTAACCTGGCGGCCACCTTGTTTCTTTTCAATACGAGTAGGCTACTCGTATTTACCGGCATCGGTTTCGACTTCTTTCTCGTCAACATCTTGGCTCATACAACACACTTTAAGTACACGAACATAAACACACACTCATCCTAAGACTCCTCTCTGTATACAATACAAGAACATATCATCTAGGTAAAATGGTCTGCGTAAATTGAAATTAGACCACATTAACGTCATTTATCCACCAGTGGCGGAACGCGAATTACATAAAGTGGAGTGGGTGGCATTAGAACATACACATGTGTCAAATACTGTCAAACTATAACATCTTTCAGGAAAAAAACTGAATAATTTCTTTATTCACTAACACAAACACCATTCTAATAGTATTCGTTTGACAATTAGTAACTTATTTTTACTTTATATAATAAAAATAGTATTAATATTTATCAAAGTTTAAATCTATTATGTATATATGTGCACCGCTGTGTTTTCGAGGTAGCGTGCTGCCTTACCACGCAGCGGTTTGAAACCCGGTCGGGGCAGTTTTTCTGGGTGAGGTTTTTATCAGGGTTTTTCTTCACCTGTAAGACAAATGTCAGGGAAACTTTAAGTTCCAAACGGTCCCCGAAATCATGTGGCCATCATCATCATACTTATCATTATCACCATCATCATCCTTCACCGGTGTGGAAAGTAACGGGAAGCTACCACACCTAGAATTCCCTAGTAAAGCTGCAAGCATAGCATGAAAATGCTATGATTGCAGTGAAGGACCTGCCTTAGGGCAGAATTACTATGGATGGATATATATATGAAGCCATAGATTTTTTTCCTACTTTCTTTGTACTTTTTATCTATAGGAGATAGAAACTGTTGTTCCTTTGAGTACATATTCTTTTATTAGTTTTAATTTTAAGTATGATTAAGTTTATTGTGTTATTAGATCTTACTTTTATAATTGTTCAGTTTGTCCAAATAATCATATAGTATCTAATATGACTGTTGTTTCTTATTTTAATGTAATATATGTTTGTTTTGGTGAGTGGAAGAGAATTTATGTATAGGCCTATATACATATACAAAGCGATAGATTAATTCATTAATTGTATTACTTTCTTTGTATTATTTCATGTAGACCTATAGCTTATCGGAGCTATTCTTTCTTTGTGTTTATATTCTTTCGTTGGTATTAATTTAAAGTTTATTGTGTTATTATAAAAGAATCTTACTTTTATTATTATTCAGTTTAACCGAATAATCGTTTTATATGTAACATTATTGTGATTTCTGTATTTAAATATAACATATGTTTGCCCTGGTGAGTGGAAGAGAAGACCACATGGCCTTAACTCCGCCAGGCTAAATAAATAAATAAATATTCGTGTAAATCTATCCCCTTCTTCGTAATAGAATTTTGATACTAGCCTTGCATTTTTCTGTAAGGTAATATTGCAGTTTGTTCTGAAACTTGCTATGAAACAGAATGGAAAGGCTGAAGAGACTGTTAGCAAGAGGCAATTATTTGGTTGCATGAGACGCTTGGCCAGTTCTGAAAGGCTGTCTCGGCACTTGACGATGGAGCCACGCGATACGAGTATCAGCGGTTGTATAAAAAAACGATATCGTGTCCTGACTTGAAAGCCATTCACTCAAAATAACATTCCATGATGGCCGTGAAAACTTTTATTATGAATTGAATCGTTATAACTTTTATAATAAATAAAAACTGACTGTTTGTAAAAAAAAATAATCCTTGAGGTAAACTGCAGTAGAAGGGCCTGAGATAGATGGACAAATGCTATTCATAACTTATTAAAAATAAGTTTCGATATAAGGAAACTTTTCTAAGAGTTATTTCAATCTATCAAAAGATAAAATTAAATTTTAAGTGCCACAGATTGTATTTTGTTTATCATTTCTCTACGCCAATGTTTGTGATTTGATTTAATTTGATCAGTTTCTACTTTTGACTTCATTTTTGGGTTTCGCGTGAACTGTAATAAAAATAAATATCAGAAATTTCAGTTTAAATTTTGTCAATAATATATTTTTATTATTTATTTGTAAAATAAATGTTTAAATTTAAATTCTCCATACATGTAACATTATCATAGGATTATATATAAAAGCTTGTAAAGGAACATATGTAAGGCCTCTATAGGAAATATATGTTTCATTTATAGTTATAATTTTCTTTTTTCTTTTCTTATTTTCTTTTCTCCTTTAATAATGTTCTGTTTTTTAATATATTGTCATAGAAATGCTTATTATTTTGGGTTGAACATGAGTTTGTATTTTAATCCCACTCTTTAAATAAGACAGTAAGGTAAACGTACCGCTAATAAACACTGCATTAGTAATTGGCACATTCACACCAAAATGTAATGAATTAAGTTCTCGCGGGAAGAGCACAGTTGAACTCAACGCAGTGATACAGACCACACCCTCTAGGAGCCACTGCGCTCAGTTCAACTGTGCATTTCCCGCTAGAAACTTATTTTTCACATTTTAGTTCGATAAGTGTCAATTATTAATGCAGTGTCTATTACCGATACGTTTACCTTATTATTATTATTAGTATTATTATTATTATTATTATTATTATTAATATTATTATTATTATTATTATTATTATTATAATTATTATTATTATTATTATCATTATTATTATTATTATTATCATTATTATTATTATTATTATTATTATTATTATTATTATTATTTTTATATCAATGCCACGAGATTGTATAAAACGATATTCCTGGCATTCTCACCTTTACACCTTTCAATGGCGGAATTTCAAACTACTTTTGAAGTTGGTGCGCCTAAGAACAGAGTTATGTTACTCCGTTGATATTATGGGTGAAAAATGATAACGATGGACCAGGGAAGTCCTTAAACCTAAACGTAAGGTAAATTCCATACTATTAGCAACCACAAGAATATCCCCATTTAAGGAAACTTTCCTGTGGTCTGAACGGGATGGAAACCAGGACCTCGTGAACTGTAGTCATTCATGCGGTCTCACCGTAAGACCTTGATGTTTACTTTTATTTTTATTATTATTATTATTATTATTACTTGGAAGTCGTAAGTTGAAAATTATATCTGTATTAATTTGTGGAGCCCAAAAAGGATGAGAAAAACAAGGATTTAGGTAGAATTTATGGCACAGAGATGCAGTTTTAAGGAAGCTTTCTTGGAAAAGAACAAAAGAGACAGAATACAGAACACTCAAGCAAGATACATTTTTAAATTTGGATAAAATACAAAATGAAATGGAGGATACTAGAATAGGATGAATGGCCCACGTTAAAGAAAATATAACTAACTGAAAGTATCAAGGCAAGCACTGGAATGTAGAACAGAAGGGAAGAGACCAAGAGATCGGCCGTAATATAGATGAGAAAAACAAGTTATGAATATTGAGGAAACAAAAGTTAAAGGAATATAAATGATGTAAACGAAAACATGTAATGACCGAGAGAGTTGGGGGCTTTTGTCCAATTCTCAAACTCCGGGACAGGACACGAAATTAGACGAAGTAAATTAAGCTTGAAAATTAGAAGATTGAAAATTATACCTACTAGTGAGATTACTTAGAAATTATGTGGTCCAACTTATCCATTCATCCATAGTAATTCTGCCCGAAGGCAGGTCCTCCACTGCAATCATAGCATTTCAATGCTATGTTTGCAGCTTTACTAGGGAATTGTGTAGGTGTGGTAGCTTCCCGTTGCTTTCCACACCGGTGAAGGATGATGATAATAATGATAATGGTACGGATGATAATGATAAGGATGATGGCCATATGATTTCGGGGACCGTTTGGGCCTTAAAGTTTTCCTGACATTTGTCTTACAGGTGAGGAAAACCCCTGATAAAAACCTCACCCAGAAAAATTGCCCCGACCGGGGATCGAACCCGGGCCCGCTGCGTGACAAGGCAGCACGCTACCTCGAGACCACAGCGGTGGACTGTCCAACTTATAAATAGTATATATTTATTTTGTAGTATTAAGTTAAAATAATGGCAGTTCATCGATATGCCTATGGTTAATTGAATGAAATTTTGTATTTAATCATGAAAAGTAGAATTGAATTGAAAGAATAATTAATTTGAACAATCGTAAAGTAATTGAACTGCTAGTCAGGCGTTACCCATTGTATTCGGCTGACATCTGAAATTACCGAAAATAGTTCACAGGAATTAGAATTGGATTGGTGGAGTTTGATTACAGAGTTTAGAGAGTGAGTCCATTTGATTTCTCTTTAAATTATCCACTCTATAAATCGCTTTGTAGAAGCAGTATAGCTGAGTAAAGCATAAGATTTGACACTAATTATAGGAGACATTTGTATTTTAAAAGTTTAAAATTATAAAATTATACCTGATATCTCAGTCATCCTCAACTAGAACTTCGTTTAAAAAACTTAGGTAAAGACTTTCGCAAACATTGTCCATCTCCATATGCTAATAAAAGTAGTATTTATTTTCGTTGATTATTCTATATTGGCTATATAGAGAGTTATGATCACTGGGCATGTTCTCATTTAATACGATTTCGTTCTTGTCTTCTTTCAGAATTTCATTTTCGTTCAAGACTCAGATCTCTGTTACAATTTCATAATTGAAATATTTTTATAATAATAATAGTAATAATAATAATAATAATAATCATAATAATCTTAATAATATTGACATTATTTATTTATAAAAACGAAATTTACAAATTATATATAATTAAGAACGTTTTCTTGGGTTTTACGCGTCTTGGATTCAAGGTTGGCCTCTGGCCACTGATTCCGACGTTTCGATATAATCCCACATGCCATTATCAAGGAATGAAAAAAAATATATATGTATATTTATTTATTTATTTATATTTATAAATTATATTTGGGATCATTTCGAAGTATCGGAATCATTGGCCAGAGGCCAACCTAGAATCCAAGACGCGGAAAACCTTTTTTAATCATACTTATATCCGCGAAAATCTACTATATATATTGTAAAAAAACAAGCCCTATATTCGTATTCGGCGTAAAGTTGGATCGGGAAATGAGATTAAACCCTGTTTTTATTAATCAACCACAAGGAAAAAGACAAAGAGGAAGAACTATAACAGGGTGATGATATGATGTGTACAATTATATTAGTAAATGTAAAATCACAAGATGGGATGTTAAGGATAGACACGATTGGAGAAGACCAATGGAAGAGGCGAATGTCCGATTCGGATTGTAGTTCCATTTATTAATGACATGATGATACAATCTTAGAAGGATGCCGGCCGACTCAGCCTGTCACACCATCACAGATTAAATTAAATGGAAATAAATGGACAAATCAAATGAAAAATAAGAAATTAATTGTATAAATATTTTATTAATAAAACGTTTATTGCTAGATTTGATTGAATAATTTTCCACAAGAAAGAAGACAATTTTAAATTGGAAAAAGTGGCAGAATCTGAAGAGTGTGATTAACTTATCCCTAATTTTATTTGAGGTAACTAATTATGGTTGAATTTACTTACTTTAAAATTATAATTTCCAGTCTATCGTTTTACCTTAATTTTGTAATGGATGTTGTGTTGGAATGTGGAAGCTGATTCTATAAAATGATTTTATTAAAACGTGAACGACATCTTGAGTAGATTTTCGTGCTTAGTTAAATTAGACGTCAAGACTAGTTGAAAAGCTGTCCTTTACACAATTCCAGATTATAAATAAATAAGTTCTCCCATCGGTGTACGTTTTGACTTCAGAAATACAGTGAGCTCGAGGATATTAATGATAGAAAACCTCACTTTGCACTTCACGTTTACGGAAGTCCATTGTTCCACATTTATTTCCAAGTATCTTTTAAGTTTTAAATAGATTAAAGGTTTTAGAAGTTTTATGTAATGAAGGGGAAATAGGACAGCAAGTAGCTGTGGTGATGAGTTTGGGGCGGGTAAGAGAGAAGTTTACTAGCGGTGAGCAAGATTCTAGTAATGTGACCGAAACGATCGTGGAGTAAGGAAAATTAGGAATATATTGAATACAATATAAAATATAATTTATTTTAAATTCACTTTTTTTAGGGATATTCCAAACTACTGTGGTTCTCCTTCAACACAAAGTGATTTGTCGCCAGAGGTTTTTGTCTAAAGCTTCTTCCCTCAAATCTCTAGCTTCTATATTTCTCTTCACTCCTTCTATCCAAACGTTATCTAGGACTGCCTCTTTCATTTCTTCCATTAGCTTTCCAATGAAGAATTTTCTTAGGAATTCTATCTTCTTCTATTCTTATGAGGTGTCCATGCCATTTCAGACTTGTTCCTTGTTTCGTCTATTTTTTTCTTCAACTTGCATTATTTCCCTTATTGTGCTATTTTTGACACCTATCTCGTCTTGAAATTCTTGACGATCGTCTACAAAAATCAATTTATATTACTAATAGCTTGTTGGCTTGTTGTCTACATATTGTCCAGTTTTCGGACATATACAATAAAATGCTTTGTAATAGGGCTTGATATATAGTTTTCGTCGTTCTGCATACCTTTTACTACTCGTTTGTGCTAGCTACTACTACTAAATTCACTTGCTCTTTTATTATTATTTTCGCCCTCCCTCATTTTTTTAAATTTTCCTGTGTAGCCTACAGATGGATGGCCTTAAGCCAAGGAGGGAAAATTCCAAACCAAACAACGGTATGTCTCTTCTGATTTAGAGAGCATTATTTTAGAATCATTGTCTAAGATACCACAGGAATAAACACCTAAGTCCAAAGTGGAGATTTACAATCCGTTACATCCTTGGGAATCAGATCCGAGTCACCGCTGTGTAAGTTTTGAGACTACACTGCCCAATCTCCGCAATGAAATGAAATATACACAAAATGCAAAACAGTACAGATGGAGTAGAGAAAATATAAATATTTCGGCATGGAATCGCCTTAATGGGCCATGTAAATCTATTAATATTTCAAACGAACGGAGAGATATTGAGGGAAATAAGTCGAACGTCACAATTTGGGAATTTATAAACTCCACCAAATGTAATAATATAATAATAATAATAATAATAATAATAATAATAATAATAATAATAATAATAATAATAATGCTTTATTTATTCTGGCAGAGTTAAGGCCATAAGGCCTTCTCTTCCACTCAACCAGCACAAATACAAGTAAGGTCGACAAAGAACATGTAAAAGTAGTAATAGTAGTAGTAATAGGACTTTATTTGACTAAAAGTAAGATATATACAATGTTATTTACAAATATGGGTCGTATGAGCAGTAAGCCGTACGTGCTGTTGACAGTCCGTTACAATAAAGTAATATTTGGTAGTAGTATAAAGAAAAACAAAAATAAAACAATAATATTACAATTACATAAAGACAATACAATAATATTACAGTTACATAATAATACAATAACATTATACATTAAGTAAGTTATGTAGAATTATTAAGAATTAATGGTATTGCATTTTGATAACGTATTTATTCATGAATGAGTGATGTTCTTATTTTCCGCGTTTTGTCCAGAAATTTACCCAAGTTTATCCAATTTTCTGGGTTTACCAGTAAACGTATTTACAAAGAGAGAGGTTAGACTAAGGTAAAAAAAAGAGAGACAGAGAAATAAGAGAAGAACTTAGTGCATGGAAGATTAATACTCGACACGTTAATCGAGATGAAGAGATAATTAAAAAGTAATCAGCTGATTTTGCACCTGAATTTGTATCTGGGTCCTTTATAATGCGATTCACATACGGTAATACAGTACCATAACGTTCGGTAACACAGTAGAGATTCGATTAAATCACAACAATGTGTATAACTAACTCTGTAGCAAGATGGAAGTTTACCCGCGCTCCTAAAACCGATGAAATGTGCACTCCTACTGTATTTTAGTACTCTGTTTAGCATTTAAGCACACTCACTTGTCTGATAATTTTATCATGAAACTCCGACAAAAGTTGCAGTAACAATGCCCAACATTTACTGTCTAAATTTTAAGCATATATTGGAAAGATTCGAGACCATACCATATATTGAAATATACTTCTAGTAATGAAATAGGTAGAGATAATTCGAAAAGTGGATTCATTCAGTCCCGCGCCGTAGCCGAGCAGTTAAGGCAGGAAGCCTTGGCGCAGAGCTACGGGACTTGCGCTGGTTCGAGTCTCCATGGGGGAAGAAATTTTCTCATGGTATTTCGGCCAGTATGGGACCGGTGCCCACCCAGCATCGTGAGGCAATTGGGTAGCTACAATAAGTAGCGGCTCCAGGTTGAGGAACCAGCTATAACGGCTGGGGGACTCGACATGCTAACCACATGTCACCCCTACACTGGCTGTTGATCATCTACCTCTGTGACTGACACATGTGGATGTGAAGGGCCAGCAGCCGGCTGGTAAAAGGGCAACCGCTGAAAAGTGGAAAGACCCTCAATCGGAATCGGATTCATTCAAATTTCAAAAAAAAGAGTGTTGATAATATCCAGAGCAATATATTGAACAAATCAAAGCACTCGTAATTATAATCTCTCTCACAATTGAGGATGCCTAATTTAACTAACTCACTGGCTCTATCGAACTGCAGGTTCTTGGCCGTATGGACGTAAGCTCCCCATACATTCTTATCCTGAACTAATGTTTTCAAATCATCCCATGTATATTCTACTTAGCTCAAATCATTGTTAATGCTATTTTCCCATCTAATTCTTCGTCTACCAACTGTGCGTTTTCCTTCTTGTTTTCCAAGTAGTTTCGATGTACCTCTTTAATTCCCTATTCGTGCCACATGTCCTGCCTATCGCAGTCTACGAGACTTAATTTTTCTTATTATATCTGGTTTCCTATAAATATCATGTAGCCCACTGTTATGTAGTTTTCTCCATTCATCTGTCTGTTCATCTCTCTTTGGTCCAAAATATTTCCTAAGAACTTTATTCTCAAATACTCGTAATATTGTTTTCTTCCCTTAAAGTAAAAGTCGATGTCTAGAGACCAGAATAATAATTTAATTTTCATTAGTTAATCGAAAAAGTTTTTTTTTAAGTATGCATGGTTTAAATATCTCGGGTGGGAGTGTAAAGAGAGATATTTCTATCTCGGGTAGCTGGGTAAAGAGAGATAACTCCAACATATTGAATTAAATGAGTTATCTAGATAGAGGGAAATTTTATTTGTGTGTCATAAAAAATAATGGGCAAAGCAATAACTTATTGTGGCATTAGTATACTTCATGGTAAATCATAATTTTAGATTTTTGGTGTGTAAAAGATAAAAGATGGAGATATCTTCACACACTCGCCCGAGATAGAGATTTCTCTTCTTCACACCCACCAGAATTATATATCTGATTGAACTAACACGAAGATACTATAATAATAATGATATCAATATTCATCTTTTATTTATACAGGCAGAATTATGCCCATAAAGCCTTCTCTTCCACTCAACCAGCACAAATATACAAATACATGTTTACAGTACAGATTACACTGAGCAACAAAAAATAAACTTTCTTTGTCTCAGAAAGAAAATAATATGTGATTCTGATAGTATTGTTTCTCCTGAATTCAAATGTTATATCGGTTTTACTCCATCACGCAAGGTTTCCGAGAGACAGGAATTTATAGTTTCAAACAATTTAATATTTTCTACATTCGTAACTACACAATATTCGAACATTTGGACTCGCCTAGAAAGTAAGGAATTACGATTTTCTGTTATATTTCGCTTGTGGAGCATCCGTCTTGGTGTTCCAACAATAATCGGCCAGCATATTAGGATTCCATTTGCCTTGATATCTCTTTTTTTTTCCATAGCTGAAATATTCTGAGTTAGCTCATTTGGTTTTATTTTACAGTGGACAAATGGACGAAAAAAGTTTATTAAAAATAATTATTTAAATCCATAATTTAAATTGAAATAAAAAACTGTGGGTGATGGAGAAATTCCGAATACATATTTGAAAACACGATAAAAAACTTCATTAAGTACAAAAATCATGTTGATCAGTGTTATTAAAGCACAATGTTAATTATAAAGGCTTAAAACTCCCGGAATAATTATATTAAAACAATTAAAATATTTGAATTAAAAAAGTGAATATCCATACTATTGATTTTGGTAATATTATTGTAACATATTACTGAATTGTCATATGGATAATTTGTACTTGTATGTATTTACCAATCTTATTGCCGCTTCGCCAATCGATAAAAATTCTCGGGACTGTAGTCCTAGAATCGACAAATAAATATATTATAATGATTTCGTCTAACTTTTATAGTAAAAATAAGTTATATATATTTGTAGATCACAGCGCAGTACTGCGTAAACACAGAACCTGAATAATGTAAAATGCCTGGAAGACAGGGAAGTTGGTAGAGAAGTTTTAAAGCTTATCTTTCAACATTTAATATAAGATTTTTAAGATTTAAGATTTAAGATTTATTTAGCCTGGTGGAGTTAAGGCCATGTGGCCTTCTCTTCCACTCACCAGGACAAACATATATTACATAAGAATATAACAATCTTAATTAACTCTAATATTAAACACTAAGTAAAAATTTGATCAAAAGATAATATCTAATATACATATTACGATCTATAATACAACCAGTTAATATTAGTTAAAATTAAGACTAAAACTAATAATAAAATGTATACAAGCAAGACATATTAAATTGTCCCTGTCTAGTGTATATAAAAAACAGGAAAATAATGAGATATAGAAAACTAATTTTACGATTATACAATATTTAAAACAAAACAAATAAAAATATTTGTTATTCTTAATATTATTTACATAAATAATTAAATATATTAATATTGCTAAAAGAATACTATCAGTGAGGTGTATAAGTCAGTTTGTTATTAAATAATTCTTTAGTTTGTTTTTGAAGGATGTTATAGTTTGACAGTCTCTGACATAGGGTGGAAGGGAATTCCATGTTTTGGTAAGTGACACCGTAAAAGATAATGAATAATATACAGTGTGATGAGGCGGGATATAAAGGACAATGTGCTGATGGGATCGAGTGTCAAGATTATGTGTGTCGGATAGTCTGATGAAGCGGCGTGATAAATAATTAGGCGATGATGTGTGAAGTATTTTATAGAGAAGGGATAGGGAATGGACAGTTCTACGATCTCTTAGACGAAACCACGATAATTGTTCCAGGGACGGTGTAACATGGTCAAATTTGCGAATACCACAAATAAAACGTGCGCAAGAATTATGAACACGTTGAAGTCTTTGAGTGGAAATAATATTTAAGTCTGTAAAAAGAGTGTCACAATAATCAAAATGGGGCATTGCAAGTGTTTCTACTAACATTTTCCTAAGGGCGAATGGCAAACAATTTCGTACACGATTTAATGAATGTATTATTGAGAAGACTGTTTTGCATGTATGGTTTATTTGTGTATTCCAATTTAAGTTTTTGTCAATAAATACTCCTAGAATTTTTACTGTCTCACTATAAGGGATTTGAACTCCGTTTAGTGACACATGCGAAACTGTGTTTAGGTTAATTGTAGATAATAGTCTCTGATGACCCATAATGATTGATTGTGACTTTGTAGGATTTAATTGCAGTCCATATTTAACTGTCCAAGTCATTAGTGAGTCAAGATCCTCGTTAATTTTGGCAACAGCGTCATTTAGTGAATATTTGTCTGTGTGGATGTAGATTTGCATGTCGTCTGCAAATAAATTATGTTTGCAATGCTTTAGGGAGTTAGATATGTCATTTATGTAGATTGAAAAAAGCAAAGGTCCAAGTACCGAACCCTGTGGAACCCCAGCTTTACGGAAGGACCAAGAAGAACATAATGTATGATTTCCTATAACAGATTGCTGGCGCTCATGAAGGTAGGAATTGAACCATTTCGTGGCACTATCAGAGAGTAAGAGGTTTTTAAGTTTATGCAACAATAAGTCCAAGTCTACCGTGTCGAATGCTTTACTAAAGTCCAGTAATGTAAGAATGGTAAGTTTTCGATTATCAGCAGCTTCGCGTATGTCTTCGCAAATATTTAGTAGAGCAGTATTTGTATTGTGTCCTGTCCTGAAGCCTGACTGAAATTGATCTAGAAGGTTGTAATCATTTAGGTATTCAGTCAGTTGTTTATGGACTAATCGTTCCAGAGCTTTTGAAAGAGTAGGTAAAATGCTAATGGGTCGAAAGTCGTTCGGGGTTGAGGGCGTTTTAACTTTAGGCAGTGGACGTACGAGGGCTTGTTTCCACAATGAGGGATATGTAGAAGTTTGTAGTGAGGAGTTAAAAATATGAGTTATAGTAGGTAGTATAGCTTCGATTATTTTATTCAGTAAAGTAATATTTATACGGTCAGTTCCTTCTGCTTTGGTTTTTATTCGCATGATGGCTTTCTTTACGTCGTAGTCTGTAACATATGAGAAGTGGAAATGTTCTCTGTCGGGTTGATTTGTCAGTGATAATTCATTTATTGTTTGTTCTTTATCCTTTGGAGTAGTAGTTATACCTGTGAAGTGATTATTGAGTGTGTCCAGGGAAACAGGTAATTTGTCTACCTGTGTGTCTTTTCTCCCAATTCCCATTCTATTCAAGTTTTTCCAGATTTCTGAAGTATTGGTATTTGTTAGGTTGTATAAATGTCTAAGTTTGGCGTTTCTTATAGCTTGATTTGTCTTGTTACGTAACTGTTTATATTGAGTGAGACTTGTGTCTGTTTTGTTGAGTCTATATTTCTTATGTGCTGCGTCTCTATCAGTCATCAAGTTACGAATTGAAAGAGTCATCCAGGGTGCAGGGCGTCGTTTCACGAGTTTAGTTTTTGGTGGGGCATGTCTGTTGTATAATTGTAGTATAAAGTCATTTAGTGTCTCAACTTTTTCATCTACAGAATGCAGCGTCCATATTGAATGCCACGGCATCTGCATAGCTTCTTCAATTAGGGTTGCATTGTCTATATGTTTTAAGTCTCTATACGTAATAGTCTTTCGAGTCGGTTTAGGGCACTGCAGTGAATATGCTAAGAATATAATATCATGTGCTGATATTCCCGGGGCTGGCAGTTGCCCGTGAGTAAGTACTCTGTCTGGATTATTAGTTGCAATTAAGTCAAGTAACGTCTCAGAGTGATGAGTGTGATGTGTAGGTCGTAGGGGTAGGAGTGTCATATCACAAGCCTGGAACGTAGCCATCAGTTGTTGTGTATGTCTGTTATCAGTGTCTAGTATATTTATATTAAAGTCGCCCATAACGATAACGTGTTCATATTGTATTCGCGCGTTTTGTAAAGTGGACTCAATTTCAGCGATGGCTTTTATTTTAGGAGGTTGGTATACTACACAGAGAAGACATTTTTTGAAACTGACAAATATTTCTATGAACATAATTTCGGCAGATGGTTCGTTATTAGATAGATACACAATTTTAGGAGTAAGGTCTGTTCTAACGAAGGCTCCAATACCGCCCCCGCGACTGTAAACACGATCGTGTCTAAGAAAAGTATAACCATCCATGTCAATTAAAGAAGAGGTAATGGTGGGATTTAGCCACGTTTCGGATATGAGAAGAGCATGAATATTTAAAGAGAAGAAAATAGTTCTGATCTCATCTATATGTGCAGTAATACTCTGAGCATTGAAATGGGCTACCTGCAAGGAAGTAGGGTATGTGGACAAAGCTATTTCTAAAGCATTCCTTGAAGTAGTGGGGTCGAGAAGGGGAGTGGGAAGGTTATTGTCCTGTAGCCTGTCAAAGACTGTCAAAGGAAAATCATCATTTAAACGAAAAATGGTCGTAAAATATTTCAACAAACTTACAAACTAAACTTGGTATCACGTCACTAAGAATATCTTAATTTTATGTACTATTAATAAAATGTTTAAAGTGATAACTGTCGGTTATTCACTGGCCGTGTTTGCACTAATTATATTTCTGAGGCCCGGAGAATGATGCGTTTGTTATCTCCTTCTTTAACATGGATTGCTCCGTCAATTGTCCACACATTTGTTACACCATATTTGGTGATGCATTCTTTTAATAGCTTATACCTCATTTGAGTTAAGTCTTCCCTAATTGTAACACCACTCCCTTTCAGCTGTTTTTTGTTCTGGAAAACATCTCTCCTTTTCCGATAGCTTACGAATTTGACGATAACCGGCCGTGGCCGGTCCGCCTTTCTCCCCACACGATGACTCCTATCTATATCGCATGTTTCCAATTTAATACCTATTTTAGACGCCACATCGATAGCTATTTTGTCTGTATCCTCAGCGTCCATCTCCGGGATGCCAAAGATACGTAAGCATTGGCGGCGTTGGTACTGTTCAAGGGAATCAGTTTTTTCGCACAACAGTTGTTCTAGTTTCATTATTTTAGTATCCCTTTCCTGTAACGACAGCTCCAACTGTTTAATGACCTCAGTGTTCCGATCTATGGTTGTTTTCAACTCACTCACTATAGCCTCACGCACCGAGTCCTTTAGCAGCTGCAACATGGCAGGGTCCCTCAAACATTCCTGCATCACACGCTTTGTCATTTCTTCTTTATTCTCGTCGGAATTCTTTGTTTTGCGTGGCGCCATTATCACAGAATAAATGTACACACAAATAATTTCAAAATATCCTATACTACCTGTAAAACACAAACAATCACCTGCTGAAAACTGTGCAAAAACACGAGCGACCAGTATATTCACTACTCACTGTCCGCCATGACACTTAATATACGGATCTTGGAAAATTGATCTCTGCTAACTGTTTGTAAAGTTTACAGAAATAAGTTTTTCAAGAATTATTAATCGTGCGCGATGATTCAAGCTAACGTATGGAACTAAAATTTGAGAGAATTTGAGATTAAATCCCATATTATATGAACTTAAAATATTTTAATTATATTATTTTTGGTCTGGGCATCTTACCTCAATATTAATGTTGATTTGTTCTTGGACATGTTTCAAACAACATTAATATTGAGGTAAGATGTCCAGACCAAAAATAATATAATTAAAATAACCTCAAAATATAACTTCCTAAAATTAAATATTAAAATATTTTTCTTAGAAAAATATTGAAATTAATTGGCAATATTATGCTGAAGTATTTATTTGAATAAAGTTCGTAGGATTTATATGTTTAATCATATTCTCGCAGAATATGTATCCGAAATTTAAATTTAAAAATTCAGATTTCAGGTCTGATCCTGAAATTAGATTTCTGTTCGTTCAGAAATATTTTACTGTCTAATAAACCTATGTATCGTTCACAAACAAACAAAAAATACAAGTCCAAGAAAATCTGTACTGAATTTTCAAACATTGTAGTGGATGTACAATCGCATTTTCACCATACATACTTTTACAATGAATGAAATTAATTACAAATGTGTAGTCGAAGACATAGGGATTGAATTTTAAACATAAATGTATTAAAATAGTCGGAGGTCCAACATGATTTCTCAAAAGAGAGGTCCTGTGCAGATTGCATATTTATTGTTAATCAATTTATTGGAAAACGAAGAGAATTTAATATACCAGCATGTATGTGTTTTACCAACTACAAAATAGCAAGTGACAAAATAAAAAAGAAGGAACTTATGGAATAGCCTATAATGTTAAAGAAAGGAATTCCACAACACTTAGTAAAAGCCATTCAAAGCCTGTATACCGATGACAAAATTTAAATAGAAACACATAATACGAAATACTGTACCAAGGAAATCATCTGTGGTGTCAGACTTGAGTGTCCATTGTCACCATCACTTTTTAATTTATCTATTGACAACATTGTAAATCACTGCAAGAATGTTTTAATAATTAATTTTGAAATAAACAACATTATTATTGATACGTCCACCGCTGTGGTCTCGAGGTAGCGTGCTGCCTTGTCACGCAGCGGGCCCGGGTTCGATCCCCGGTCGGGACAGTTTTTCTGGGTGAAGTTTTTATCGGGATTTTTCCTCAGCTGTAAGACAAATGTCAGGAAAACTTTAAGGCCCTAACGGTCCCCGATATCATATGGCCATCATCATCAACATCCTTATTATCATCATCATCATCATCCTTCACCGGTGTGGAAAGCAACGGGAAGCTACCACACCTACACAATTCCCTAGTAAAGCTGCAAAGCATAGGATGGAAATGCTACGATTGCAGTGAAGGACCTGCCCTCGGGCAGAATTACAATGGATTATTGATACAATATTATTATACAATAAATAAAGGAGTGTCGAAAATACATTGAATAAATTCTCATATATGTGTGGAAAACTGTATTTTGACTAAAAATAAACTTAAAAAAAATAAAATCCCCCAAATGAATTTCCTGAGACATGTAGCTGAATATAATTTACAAGATAAAAATATAGTAAATATGTTATGAATGAGCTTAATATATTCAACATAACAGATAAAATTAAAGAATAGAGACTTAATTGGTTCGACTACATTCAAATAGTCCACCGCTGTGGTCTCGAGGTTGCGTGCTGCCTTGTCACGCAGCGGGCCCGGGTTCGATCCCCGGTCGGGGCAGTTTTTCTGGGTGAGGTTTTTATCGGGGTTTTTCCTCACCTGTAAGACAAATGTCAGGAAAACTTTAAGGCCAACAATACGGTCCCCGAAATCATATGACCATCATCCTCATCATCACCATCCTTATCATTATCATCACCATCCTTATCATTATCATCATCATCCTTATCATCATCCTTCACCGGTGTGGAAAGCAACGGGAAGCTACCACACCTACAATTCTCTAGTAAAGCTGCAAGCATAGCATGAAAATGCTATGATCGCAGTGAAGGACCTGCCTTCGGGCAGAATTACTATGGATGGATGGATGGACATTCAAATAATGGATCAGGAACGAATAACAAAACATTTATATATAAACCAGACGAGTGTTAGGTTATGGGACGGCCAAGAATACGGTGGGGAAATCAGTTTCCTGCATGAGACCGGAATTAACAGTTTGAAGATCAATCCGTGAAGAAGAAGAACAACAACAAAATGATGATGAAATAGTCGTTATGAGAACTGAGATTTTTACATATTAGACTATGAATATATCCGCATTTGTTTGAGGATAAAGTCATATTATCGTATATTGTATAAAAGATAGACACAGGAGTGGAAATTTGAGGTCAACTGTAATTTATAATGAAAGATGAATTGGAAGTACAAAACAAAAAGGATATTAGAAGAATAACATAATATAATTAGCAAACTATGATGCTAAATCACAAGGGATGGCCGTTTTAAACCGCATTCTAGAAGTATTTTAAAAATAATGTACATTTCTCTAAAATATCTTGTGAGATAGTATTTAGTTATAAAATATTAGGAATAAGTAACAAATCATGTTTTATCAAATGAACGTAATAAAAGTTAATGAAGAAAGATATTACTTCAAAATATATAGAATTTAAGTTAACTTAGTTTTATTTAATATATTTTATCGTGGCTTCTTTAGTTGAATAATATTCGGGATTTTCATCATTATCAGCATCAAGAATTAGACCTTGAGAGCTGTTCCGATCTCAAGCTGGAATTGGTCTGTCCATCTTTTACTGGGTCTTCTAACATTTCTTCGTCCTAGTGGTTTTAAATGAAGAAACTGTTTTTTTTTAAATTCTATTGTTATCCATTCTATTGATGTGGTCCATCTATTCATCTCTGTATTGTGCAATTCTATCTAGTAGTTTGAATATATTTAGTTCACTTTGTATATATTCATTTTGTTTACGATCTGTTATTGTATAGGCAGACACACTCCTCAGAAACCTTACTTCTGACGTTTCTATTCTACGTTCCTTGTTTTTGGTTAAGGCCCAGTGTTCCGATCCATATAGTAGTGTTGGAACCGCCATTGTTTTATAAGATTTTAAAAGCGTCACTTTTCTTGTTCCTTTGAGACTTCGTTTTATGGTGCCACACACATAATTAAATGTATTTATTTTGTTTTCAATGTCTTCACTTTTTCTACATGACACATTGTATCTCAGGTAATTAAAATTGCTCACCTGTTGTATTATTTCATTCTCTATTTGAATTTTTACTCTTAGTGACTCATACCCTCGGAAAGATAAAAGTTTTGTTTTTAGGGTAGATATTTTAAAGCTGTATGTTTCACATATCTTACTTAATTTGTAAATTTCCCTTAATTTTTAAATAATTTAAAATGAAATATGATGTGTATATATATATATATATATATATATATATATATATATATATAAAGTATAACTAGACATTTTTTTATTTATTTTTTCCAACCTCTACATCCTGCAGATGACGATATACTATAAAAGTACTATTACTTTTCTTAGTTTTATAATAATGATTGTTTTCATACCTTATTAATTAACATTGTATATTTCTGCACAATTTGTAATATTTTAAATCTGACATAATTTAAAAACTTTAACATAATATGAAACTAGATATTATTGTTAGACATTGAATGGAAGTAGATATAACATTTTTCATCTAATAGTCACTTTTGTTTATAAAAATGTTCTTTCTCTGATTACATCAAGGTAAAATCTCAGTTTTCTAGTGACACTATTTGCTCTATTAATTTAATTTATACTGTTGAAATGTTAGGCTGTCACTTAAAGTTGAAAGTTTGTAACCAAGGAGCTGCAGATACGAGTATCACTACTATAGACTAAATTCTCGTGTGGGTGTTATATATAGCTATAAGTTAGGATAAAAAGACTTTGGAAAAACCTTAGCGCAGTAAAGCTGTGTCCGCGAGAAATCCTGTGGATTCCCTGAGGACTTCTGTGAGAGTTATGTTATAGTCCTGGATCACTGCACATTTTGAAGAGATGGTGCACTTAGCCATAACATAAACTTCATTTCGCATCAGTTACCAAGTTGGATCAAAGCAATAAGTATAGTTTGCATTTTACATTCAAACGTAAATTGTAATTTCTGTTAAGTACTGGATATTAGATTCATGATGTGTTCCGTTGAGGTTTATTCAAAATTAATATAAAATTATAGAATATTCACCTGAAAGGTCCGTCTCCTCAATTTAATTATCATTTAACTGTAGCGCTTTCGGGACTTGTCCCATCATCGGCAGGATTCAAAACTAGTGTTTCACTGAAGATCTGGTAGAGGGGGTTGCATGTATTGGGTTCGTTTTCGTTTATCAGGCTGTCGTTGTGAGCTGCTTTCATGATTTCCATCTCTTCGAGTACGTTTATCTTCGCTGGATTATTTTCTCTGTGCATCACTGTTAGGGTGTTTTCAATATTTAACATGCGATAAAAACGTAAAAATAGCATACAGATCCAATAACAAATTAAACAACATAATAAACAATAACATTGAAGAAAATAACATTTTCAACAGCAAAGGAGTTTATAAACTGACATGTAAGGACTGCAACAAATTTTATATAGGAAGGACAAACAGGAGTTTTAACATCAGATTCAAAGAACATTTTCGAGACTTCGTTCACGCAGAAGGTAAATCAAGCTATGCAAAACACGTTATCCATGAAGGACATCGCATGTTAAATATTGAAAACACCCTAACAGTGATGCACAGAGAAAATAATCCAGCGAAGATAAACGTACTCGAAGAGATGGAAATCATGGAAGCAGCTCACAACGACAGCCTGATAAACGAAAACGAACCCAATACATGCAACCCCCTCTACCAGATCTTCAGTGAAACACCAGTTTTGAATCCTGCCGATGATGGGACAAGTCCCGAAAGCGCTACAGTTAAATGATAATTAAGTTGAGGAGACGGACCTTTCAGGTGAATATTCTATAATTTTATATTAATACTGGATATTACTTTAAATAATTTGCTGCAGTCAATATTTATTGTTATTTTTTGTAATTACTACTGACATAGGGCACGAATATGATTGGAAAATAGCATTAACCATAATTTGAGGGAGTTTAAATTATTCAAGGAATGTCTGTAAAATATTATGTCAAGATAGGGATGTATGGAGAGTTTATGACCGGATGGCCATGAACCTCCGGGTTCGATAGTATCATTTAGTTGATTAGTTACTAAGAGAAGCCGGGTTTTAATCTATGTATTAAAATTGGGCTAGTCTTTTTATCGATGATATGTTGATCTGCGTTCAGAAAACTTTAATCCAAATTAAAGAGCTATAATTGATCTAACTGAAGCATTAAGTACACACGCATAGAAAGGTGATATGTGCGCAATTATTACCTATCTATTATAATGGCAATCTCACACCAACAAAAACAAAAAAGGTAATCTGTGTTAAGAGCACATTATTAGATTACTGTAATTCCTTTCCTTTGATTTCTATTTTAAAAAATCACATTATTTTTATTCACATAACTTTTATTTCATTTTCTTCACTGAGGGGAATTTTATTTTCATTATGATTTTATGACGTATAGAGTTGGAAGTAATACAAAGTATAAGTACGAGTATATATCCTCGAATTATTACTTTCTTGGAGCAAATACAGTAAGAGAGAAAAAAAAAAGATAGTTAAATTTTCGATCTACTGAGGTTCCTGTTTCCCTAAGAACCAAGTTATACATAATTATTAAAATGCATCGTTTGTTATGATGCGAAGAGTAATGACTCTAAGAAATTCATATATAATGGTTCGCAAATATATTTTTTCCGAAAAAAAAAGTAATTTCCAAAAAACGGTTATTTGTGAATGCTTCATAATGAAGGAGTGTATGTGTGATTTTTGCACTGTGTGTAGGGAATATGTAATAAAAAAATCATGTTTTGTTTTCGATAAAATAATGTATTGCCTAAAATATTGTTCTTTAATAATGTTTATTTTTCTATTAAATTTAATTAATTCTAAATCCGACCATGGGATTAAAAGTACAAAAACAATATATATATATATATATATATATGGTCGATGATTTTCTCTGACTATTTAACTCATGCCCCAAATGGGAGTCAATGACCAATGATGTTACAATGATTTTTTATTTACAACCAATCACAGTCTTATTTCGCCTAGAATTTACCAACTGAAGTTTATCATAATAAAGAACGCACCTCCTTTTTTAACATTCTGAATAGGTCATAGCATTATTTTGCAGTGACTGACTCACTAAGAAATACGGCTACCAGATTGTATATATAGTGCATGAATGTCAACACATAGCGCATGCCGGGAGTTAATATAAAAACATTTGTAGCAATTGATTATACCACCAAAAAAAGAAACCACTGTTTGCACTTTCTTAAATGTATTTTTTCCCAGAAAAATATAATTGTCATATTTATATCATAGGACATCAGAAATGAATTAATATATAGTTTGATGTGTTTCATTTTTTCTCCACTAGAGTGCATTCTTACAATATTGCGTTCCTTTGGCAATAAATAATATGATCTGGTTGCAGTGACGAACAAAAGAAACAAATGAAGCGTACCAATCGTTTCTCATGTTTTGAAACATCTCCGTTTACATTAAATATATAAATATTTTAAAATAACTATATTTAAATGATGATTTGTGAGTAAACAGCTTAATTTTATTCGTTAAATAGTCCTAACAAATGCCACGAGTGATTTCCAAATTATCGATAAATTCACGACTCACGAAGTGGCATTATTTATGAAAAATGTACAGAATTAGACCTACATTATTCTTTTAATGATGGTGAGTAGGGCCTACTGGTTGATTTTTTGCACTACATAGGGGACGTGAAATGGAATAATATATATTTCACATCACGTATGTAGGGCACAAAAATCACATAGTACTCAATATCATTAAAAATAATGTAATAATGCAATTCTGTGCTTTTTTCAGAGAAAATCATGGACCTTACATTTGTGTTCTACAGATTATATTTATCCCAAAGAATTTGAACTTAATATCTGTGGACTCTATATATAAATTCGTCCATATACGCTGTATTTTAGTAAAATGTAAAATATGTACTCTCCATGTTTGATAATTATCAACGTATATCCAATGCGACAATTTTCTAAGTCTTAATAGTGTACGCTATGTTGTGTTTTATAAATAAATCGCTGTTTAACGAACATTACTTTAACATTAATATTACCACAGAATAAACATTTATATTCTGTTGTGTATACAAATATATTTTAGATTGCTCTTTTATATCTCGCATTATGGGCGATCAATATAAGACATACTTTGGGGCCGAGCAACGAGATACCTGCTGGTTCGAGTAGGCCTACTAATGGGAGGAAAATATTTTCTCATGGAATTTAAACAAGTGTAAAGTACCAGTCTCATTAAGTAACGTAAAGAATTTGGGTGGCTGCAATGATCATGTCCACGTTTCAATACAGTCTTGTACCATATTCTGTCAAAATTGTTATAAGCCTAGTATTTTTTTAACGGCGATTTTTTTTTCGATTATATGGAAGCGAAACATGGCCTCTTACTTTAAAATAAATGAAAGGATTAGGAATATTTGAGAATAAATTGCTTAGAAAAATTTTGGATACATACTATTTATAGATTATGAAAAGACATATGATAATATAAACCGAGATAAACTTTGGCAGATACTGCATGAAGAACATATAAACTCACATGTAATACGAGCCATACAAAGCTTATATCAAAATTCTAAAATCAAAATTAAATTACCAGATGGAGAAATAACAGAACACATAAACACAAGCAAAGGTGTTCGACATGGATGTGGACTATCTCCACTCTTATTTAATATATATATTAACAGAATAGTGCAAGAATAGAAACAAACAGTAAATAGTGGAATTTCAATAACTGGGAATAAAATAATTCAAACAATATTATATGCTGATGATCAAATAATATTATCAGATTCCGAAGATAGCTTACAAATAGCAGCGTATCAATTATTCAAAATTGCCAGCAAATATAATATGCAAATTTTCACTTCTAAATCCAAAACAATGGCAATGTGTGGAAAAAACATACAATGGGTGAAAATTGAGATTGATAGAAAAATTATAGAACAAGTGTCAGATTTCTCTTACTTAGGAAGTGTATTTGCAGAGTATAAGAGTGACATTGATTCAAAATTACAAAAAATATTATAAAATGAATGGGGTAATACGAAGACATTTTGGTAAACAGATGAGGACAGAGACAAAACTAAGATTACATAACATCACATCAAAAGCTGCTTTAAAATACGGAAGTGAAATTTGGATTTTAAATAAAAGAAACTCTCATAAACTTGAAGTAAGCCAAATGCGCTTCTTACGATCATTGTTAGGAGTTAATAGACTGGATCACCAAAGGAAAACTTGGAGTAACAAGTTTAAATGAAGATATACAAAGATACCAACAAGAATGGAAAAATAATCTGAGGAGAATGGCAAGAAATATACATCCAAAATTGGCATCCAATATACCCCAACTGGACATAGGGACCAAGGAAGACCAAAATATCGGTGGAAAGATCAAGGTTTACCGTACAGGCCACATGGCCTAAAACGAATTTGTTCATGATGATGATGGTGAAAAATTTTGGGACAAAGAGAGGCAAACAGACAGATGATTGGGTTGAACTACATAACAGTGAGCTACACGATCTTTATGTGAAATATGATGTAACAGTGATAGTTAATTTCAGTAGATTGCGATGGAAAATACACGTGACACGATTGAAAAGTGAAAAAAGGACAGATAAACTTCTTCTAGGAAAACCAGAGTAGATAGGCTAGGAATTATTTGAAAGAAACGATTATACAGGGAATATCTGCAAAATGCTAGCTCAGGATTGGGATCTTGGAGAGCGACCGTGAACCTACGGGTTTGACAGTACCAGTTAGTAAGATAGTATGTGGCAGCTCCAGGTTGAGAAACCCGGAAATGACGCATTTCGACTTAATGACCACATCTCACCCCATATTTGCTCGACGATTGACACACATGGATGTGCGCCCTATAGCAGACTGGTAGATCAAGGGGATTCTCTGTTTTTCGCGTCTTGGTGTCACTCAGTTGCTATTTTAGGGAAGCGCATTGGTATATATATGTATGAATATTTTATTAATTTAAAACCACTCGCCTGCTCTGTTTAGGTTTGTATTTTCCCTTATCAGGTAACTAATAATGGAGTTCGCGTTCTATTTATCGGGAATGTGAGCCTGTAATTGTTTACATGTTTACATTCTCATCCAGGCAGACTGTGTGGTATATTCCAATTATAGTACAACACAATAGCAACCATATTATAAAAAAATAACACAACATGAATTATTTTGAATTGTCATTAGCGTTTTCATCATCATCATCATCAGCAGCAGCAGCAATCACGGATTAAGCCCATGTGACTTGTTTGGGTCTCATAGATTCTCATTCAAAAAGTTGAATCCATCTCTTTTACGGTATACCAACAATCCTGTCCCCTTTTGGTTAGTAACTAAGTATAATTTTATTGTTTATATGCATTCATCTTTCATTCTTTGACTATGCTGTTTCCAGTTTTTTCTAGATTCTTTTATTTTATCAAAAAGTTTAAAAAACATTTTGCTCTTTTCTAATATCTTCACTTCTTGTTTTATCTATAGGTTTGCAGCCAGCTATACTAGCATTTTAGTTATGTTAATTCTTTACAACATACATTGTAGAAATATAAATTGTATATTCTTACTGTATTCCCTGAAGACATAGATTACCAAAGTATGTTCCGCGTTTCACCGCCTATCCGCCAAAAATTATCAGTTGACCGGCAGAGTCCTAATATTCTTTAATTCATGCTATGTCGAATTCGATAAGTTTGCATTAATAAAATGAGTGTGGAAAATGAACTATGACAGTTCTCAAACACTTTGGTACTTGCAACTTTTTCCAACATAAAAACTAAAATGTAGATTGTGGTAATTAATTTTAACGATAGTAATATATGTACGAACGAGAAGCATGATTTCCGAACCGCATTCCTTATATTATTATAAATATTAAACTTTATATGTACAGCCTTTGAAATTCATGACGCACATACAGTTTTAAAGACTCAGAACGAAGCCAGTATGCATGATCAGAGATCAGCTGTTTGATTCACAAGTATACAACAATTTTAGAAATTAAATTTGTTCTATTTCGTTGTGTGTCGTGCAATGGAAAACAATTTCATGTAAATAAGTAGTGCGGTAGAATACTGAAAATAAAACAAAGCAAAAGAAATTAAACAAAAGAAAGAAAATTAATTGAAATAAGGACGAGAGAGAGAGAGAGAGAGAGAGAGAGAGAGAGAGAGAGAGAGAGAGAGAGAGAGCATGGCAGTAGGATTGAACACGCGACCTCTTGCACGGGAAACAGAAGCTCCCTCCACTAGACCACAACCATTAGAAATTGTCGGTATGAAGCGATGCAGTACTTCAGGACTTACTTGTGTAATGAAATTAGATATTAATTTAATTTAAATTAATCAGACGGATTTTATATTAGTAATGGAAATAAATAATTTTATTATGCCATGTATTTTGTAAACAATATATATATATATATATACATACATGAGCTGCTTCCTTTAACTTATATATTTTCATATATTCCATTCCATAGTAATTCTGCCCGAGGGCAGGTCTTTCACTGTAATCATAGCATTTTCATGTTATGCTTTGCAGCATTCCTAGGGAACTGTAGATGTGGTAGCTTCCCGTTTCTTTCCACACCGGTGAAGAATGATGATGATTATGATAAGGATGGTGATGATGATTGCCGGCTGATTTTCGGTGACCGTTGGGCCCTCAGCTTCCTGATATTTATCTTACAGATGAGGAAAAACCCGGAAAAAATCTCACTCAGAAAACTGTCCCGACCGGGAATATTTCCATATATATATATATATATATATATATATATACAGATTCATTCATATAACGAAGCACGGTAACATGTAGGCATTATGAAAATTAACGACATTATTAAATAATATAAATAAAAAATCTATTTGATCAGAATCGAACGTGGGCCCTCGTCGTCGGAAAAAGAGCATCTTACCGATTGCTCCACTGAAGCGAACGGTAAGAATACTGCATGAAGAGAGACTTCGCCATCCGCTTTATACTGAAACGAGTCAGAACATGTAACAACGTACTAGTGTGAATAGCTCTTCAAAATTCTAACTTTCCATCATCAAGTGTTGCGCCATAATTTTTTTCAAAGGCTGTACATAAAACTGCATACATACTTCATATTGACATTTTCCTGAGGGAAAAATAAATGTTGCGCGCCGCCAATAATTAACTTGACATCACGAGAATTATTGAAATAATGTTATCTATATAAGATCTGCTCAGTATAATATTTCAGTTAAACATATTAATCTATCTTTTTCCTGACATCTGAAATAATTCAACGAACAGTTGTAATAAACAAATACATCACTACAAATATGTTTAATATGACATTCTAAATGGCAGCCCTGAAGTGAACATAATAATATTATATTTTACGTTATATATATATATATATATATATACATATTTATGTACAATTATTATATTAATTAACCACGTTAAGCAATTCAACATCTTATAAAATATAATATATTACGACACAAGTATAGAAGACTCTTTACATATTCCTTAAAAAATTATATAAGCATTTTAACTTAGACGTAAAGCATCGTATTCCATTCTTGTATCATATGTTATTATGTAAATAATACAGTATATTATTCTAAAGTGTCCTAAGCAGCGATACAATACAGATATGTAGGCCTCATATTGTGTATTAAGAGTAAATTTAATATAAATCCATTTTATTTTAAGTACGTGTATTCTTTGGGTGGAATAAAAAAAGTGTCAGCAACATTTTGGTGCCAAATAAATACCTTTCTTAAAGAAACTTCAAATACCATCTAAGTCAATAAATATCTGGCGTACAGGTATAATATTTACCTAGACTATTTAACTCACGCCCCAAATGGGAGTCAATGACCAATCGCGTTTCAATTAATTATGTTTTACAACCAATCACAATCGTTTTTCCCGATATTTATCAATTAAGTGTATCATATTAAAGAAAACTCTTCCTTCTTGCAAGCTATTTATTAGTTTAACCTGTATCTGTCCATCTATGTAATGGAATCTTTCAACACGATTTTCACCCACTTCAAAAACATTGGATCGACTTCAAACTTTGTCTACTTGTAAAGGACCATTGACAATACAATGATTTCATTTTTTGTCTTAGATCCTGGGTAGGATCATCAGGACATCAAAAAAGTGTCGTGTATCTATGTAACGGAATCCTTCAACACGATTTTCAACCACTTCAAAACATTGGATTGACTTGAAACTTTGTATACTTGTAAAGGATCAGTGACAATACAATAATTTCATAATGTTTATTTCTAAGATCCTGGCCAGGATCATTAGGATATCAAAGGTGTTTGTGTAATTATGTAACGGAATTTTTTACACGATTTTCACTCGCTATAAACATTGGATCGACTTGAAACTGTATATACTTGTAAAGGACCAATGACAATAGAATAACTTCATAATTTTTTTCTAAAATCCTGGCCAGAATCATCAGAAAATCGAAATAATAAAAACCGGTATAATAGGTTGCGGATTTATCAACTTTTTAGTCAGTCGTTATAAGAGCTCAGTTGGTAGAGCGGTGGACTATAGTGGTATATAATTTCAGTAATCCATAGGTCGCTGGTTCAAATCCGACCCGGATGATTTTTTTTTACTTGTAGCTCATACTACAATGGTATGACTTTAAAGATATTTACATTTTTATCTCATTCTGTAAAATATTAAAACTAAAAAATAAAAAATAAATAATAGTTTAAAAAACTAAAACAACACGCTTTATTAGAAAACCGAACTAAAAAATGAAAAATAATTTTAATTTCCAACACGCTTGGGATAAAATTAAAGTGGTCAACAAAAAAATCATCTCCGAACACATATAGAACAGAAGTAGAGTTTAGATTCGAGTTAACAGGCAATAATACCAACACCTCAGGGAGAAGGTGTTGAAGTCGCAACTTCAGGAGAAATTGCTGAGCTACATAGTACATCAGGTCGCTCAGTCCTGATGACCCCACAGTTGGTCCACGGGCTCCTTGAGCCTAGCCGGGAGGACTGCTGTCGCAGATTCACCGACCATTTCCCTGTTCTACCTCAAGGGATGCATCCTTCAGCCGTTGTGAGACCTGCTAGGGCTTGAATCCTCAATTGGTCCACGAACCCGTAGGGTGAGCCGGGATCCAGCACAGTTGCTGGTCCGAGCCGTGTCCTGGTTCGCCCCCCAGGGGCGTGTCCCGTTGCCGTTATGGGCCGGCTAGGAGCTCGCAGCTCGCAAGCTCCCACAGGTAAGCAAATAGTACGGCAGAGCGCTCATCTCCTGCCGAACTCACTAATTGTTCCCCGGGCGGCGGATAGGGGAACGGTCGGTGGTTTGCTTGCACTCCTCCCGGCTAGGTCCAGACCGGACCCGCGGGCCATTTGTGAGGTCGTCAGGACTCGAGCGACCTGATGCACTACATAGCTCGTGCTGCGCCCACTTCAGCAGCAAATCGCGTCCCCTCGGTGGCGTAGTGGGGAAAAGGTCGGTGGATCTGCTAGTCAGTCCTCCCTTCCAAGTCCGATGGACTCGCGGACCATAAGTGGGGTCAACAGGAGACGAGCGCCCTGTTGTACTAAAGCTCAATTGCCCCGGCCCACAACGGGATCAGCGGCCGTCGTGGCGAGGCGGTGGGAGATTGTGGAGATCAGCAGCTCCCTTTTCTTGGTTTATCCCGAGGACCTTTGTGGGGGCACCATGGGCGATGAGCTCCCTGGATGCCTACATTGCTCAGTGGGCTGTCTCACACCAGCGGCACGACTAGGCTTAGTCTTGCGAACGGGCTGGTTGGGACAATACCGGGCGTAATGCTGGGAATTACCACCAGGTCGATAAGCTCGAGAAAGGAGGAAGCGCGGTCTTTGGAGGAGGGCTTAGCGCCGACTCTGGAACCGAGTGACCCAAGGACAATCTGTGAGGTCGTCATGAGTTGAGCGACCTGACGTACTATAGCTCAGGCTGGACCCACTTCAGCAACCAAACACGTCCCCAGCTGGTGCACTGGGGAAAGATCGGTTGATCTGCTAGACAGTCCTCCCGGTTAAGTCCAAGGGACTCGTGAACCATTAGTGGGGTCGGCAAGAGTTGAGCGCCTTGTCGTACTAGTTGCTCATCTGTTGGAGCTTGCGAGCTCCGTGCTGGCCCACAACAGCTGCAGAAGGCGTCCCTGGGGGCACACCAGGGCTCGGCTCGGACCAGTCCAGCGGGGAGCTACTGTACTGGTTCCTGGCTTGGCCTACGGGCCCGTCGACAAACTGTGGGGTCGCCAGGAGATGAGCACCTGGATGTACTAAAAGTCTCACACTGTTGGGCTTGTAGCCCTAGCCGGTCTCACAACGGCTGCAGGACACGTCCTGGAGGCAGAACAGGGGAATGGTCGGTGGATCTGCGACAGCAGTCCTCCCGGCTAGGCTCATGGAGCCCGTGGACCAACTGTGGGGTCATCAGGATTGAGTGACCTGATGTACTATGTAGCTCATCAATTGCCCAGAAGTGCAAACTCCAACACTCTCTCCCTGGAGTGTTGGTGTAAGGACCGAGAACTTGAACGTGGACGCGAAGTTAGGATAGGGAGGACTAGAACTAGGACTTGGGAGTATGGTCATGACGACCGAGGTATCCCAAGGGGTGGACGGCAGGGCCTAGATGTCACTCGCTACGGTGGCCAGGGAGGACTGACTAGTGGATCCACCGAACTTTTCCCCACTCCGGTCATCTTACACTTTCTATCTATCTATCTTCGGGTTTTTACAGCTGCTGCTGTCTTCCCGTGCCAAACCTCCAAAGCCTACGGTCTTGGGCATCTTCGATGCTTAGCCCTCTAGCTTGCATTACTGTCTTCATGTTTTGCTTCCATGTTAACCTTGATCTCCCTCTTTTATTCTTTCTGTTCGGATGCCATTCATATAGTTGCTTCGGCCATCGCTCATCTTACATTCTTAAGACATGTCCTAACCACTTTAATACCTTCTCCTCAATTCTTTCAATTATGCTTTCTTCTGCTTCCATTATGTTTCTAATTTCCTTACTTGTGACATGTTCTAATCTAGACTTTCTGGCACTTCTCCGTAAATAATCCATTTCTAGAGCTATTAGTCTATTCTTGTAGTACTTATTGATTGTCCATACCTCACTTCCATACATTGCAACAGATTCCACCAATGTTTTACCAATATATTTTTTTGTGTCTTTCCAAATATGCTTATCCCACCATATGGAATTTAACGATGATATTATTTTGCTACTCAATTCAATTCTATGTTTTATGTTCTCTTTGCCTATACCTTCAATTTTATCCATAATTATTCCCAAATATTTAGTTTGTTTCACTTGCTTTATTTGGATTCCTTCTTCCAAGATTAAATTTTATCTTGGTTATTCAGGGCAAGCTCAGTAGTCTATGGTACAAGCTCGACAATCTGAATAAATAGTGGGACCGCATCGCCAAAATTTTGGTGCAAGTTTCATCTTGATGAATGATAACTCTCGTGTTCATCGTGCTGATCTCGTGAATATGTTCCTTGAGCGTTCTAGGATCACCATACTGAAAATGGCCTGCATATTTCTACGACATGAACCCAATTGAACATGTGTGGGATTGATTGAAACGAGCTATTGGATGTCGAGTATAACCATGCACTCTGTGCCTTAGGCAGAATTGCCATCGAAGAGTTGGACAATTCAGAGCAAGGCTGGGTTGATAATCTCACCGATGGTATACCACAATGGATTCAAGTCTGCATTTGACCAAGGGGAGGTTCCTCCACGTATTGGCGTTGATCAGGTGTGATGTGAAATTCTCAATGGTAAACAGACAATATCTTCTTTATACAAATGTTCACCTTTTTGTGGTCTGCAAACTTTTGAAATAAATATATTCTCATGCCTCAGAATTAATTCTTGTTTTTATGCCATGTATTTCATAATAAAGGGGCGATACAAAACTTTTGTTGATGTGTGTGTTTTGTTTTGTTTTAGTTTTAATCTCTAGGATGTATTCTGATTTGGCCCGCATCCATTTCCGAATAACTCGGGATGGAGTTCGCTCTTATGTAATATTTAGTTATAGGTCTTTAACACCGATTTCGTTTGATGAGAAGTTTTAGGAATGTTCATTGGATATGATCCAAATATATCATCGACTCATTAGTATTCAGTGATTCGCTTCACAATTAATAATGTTAAACCAGAATTCATTTATCGCATGAAGGAATGTGACCTTAGCTTCAGGACTGACGAAAGTGAATAATATATACATTTAATTGATTTTGCAATTTTAATCCCATTCTATTTATACATTTAATATAATGCGTACTTTAAAAAAACTGTTAATCGAAAATACATGCGAGTATTCTTCTTTTCTTCATTACTTATCGTAGGTAAAATTTCATTAATGGCTTTAGCGGCTTCATGTCTTGCATAGTCTTTATTATTTATTTGTAATTTATTAATTGCTATTTCACTTTCGATTGTCATATTTTCTTTTATCCTGTTGATTTTGGTTGTGGGGAAATTGAACTTATATCCATTTTCAAGTATTTTAGTTTCATCTTTATTTAATGTTAGTTCAGTTAAATTTATTAATCTTCTATCTTCCGTAGACCTGTTGTGATTGTATTTATAGTTCGTATTATTTTTAGTTGGGATTAGTTTTTTAGTTTCTTATTGATGGATTGGTGCTTTTTTTCCATAATTTTTTGTTGTCTTCATGTATCTGTTTTTCGATCATGTACCAACAATACATAAAAACAATAACCCAATGCGGCCAGTAGTCAACTGCATAAATGCCGATAACTACAAAATTTCCAAATTAAGTGCTCAAAAACTTAAAAAAGACATAACATTAGAAGATAAATACACAATAAGAAATACATAACAGACAAGCTCACAAGTATAGAAATAAACAACAATACAAGAATGGTGTCATTTGACATAAAGAACCTGTACACTAACATTCCAATCAACGAAACTTTAAACATAATAAAACAAACTAGGAAACTGTAACCTGAACACAGCATATATAAATCAACTATACACGGCCACAAATACTATAATGAAGTAAAATATTATTTCCAGTTTAATAACCAAATATATAAAACAGAAGATGGAATCTCAATAGGATGTCCCACATCAGGTATAGTGGCTGAAACATTTTAACACGATTTGGAAAATAAACATTATGAAAAATTAATAAATAATTTCAATATAAAGCTAATTACAAGATATGTGAATGACGTCATGATAATTTATGAAAGTGAGAACGCAAAAGAAAAGGAAATATTACTACAACTAAACAATATGCACAATAAGATAGAATTCACAGAGGAGATAGAACGTAATAACAAAATAAATTACCTAGTCCTTACCATAACGAAAAACATAGAAACTAAGAAACTTGAAATTAGTATTTTCCGCAAATCTACAAATAATATATTCACAATCAATAATAATTCTATACACCCATACCAACATAAAATCAGCACATTTAATAGTTTAAACAAAAATGATAACAAAGAATTAGAATATGTTAAAAACACGCCAAAATGCAACGGTTTCAATAAACAAATCATTGATAAGCTAGTAAACAACAAAAAAAGAAAAAAATACATAAATAATATTACAAAACTTGAAAGAGAATCCGTTAATGATAAAACATGGGTAGCTGTAACATACACAGGAAATGAAACCACGAAACTAGCTAGAACCTTGAAAAAAATAAATAAAAACATAAACATAGCCTATAAAACCGAAAACAAATTAAACAACATAATATAAATGACATAGAAGAACACAACAAATTTAATAATATGATAGCCTATAAACTAACATGTAAAGATAGTATTAAATTTTAATAAGGAAGGACGTGTTTTACTTCAATACAATATATAAGGAACACCTGAAATATTTCATGTACGCGGGTGGTAAATCAAGTTATGCGAAACATATCACCAATGCAGGTCACAGAATGGACATAGTAGAAAACACTCTAACGATAGTCCACAAAAAAAAAAGCAATCCAGCAAAGATCAATACATTGGAAGATCTCGAAATTATAAAATAAATAAACAACACCCTACTTCTTAATGAGAACGCAACTCAGTCGTACAATCCGTTATATGAGATCGTCAAAAACAAGTCAGTTGCTACTAAAGATACATCGAGTCTACAACGCCTTAACCAACAACAACTAGTAGCAGATACGCACCCTGCTGATGATGGAAATTAACTTCCGAAAGGTCGCCATATATTTTTTTAATATAATATTTTAACTCAGTTGAGGACGTCGGCACCTGCGAAAAAGGTACATATTTTAAGTTTGTATCCCATGACTATTCATCTCAACGAAATTTGATATGAATTTTATTAGTATTGATAGCAAGCAGTGCCTACAAGTAATTTTCATGTGGAACATACATATGTTATATCTTTGGCTCCCAGGGATGACGAAAGCGGAGATAGTGGTCACCATATACAAGTCAGAAATGAAGTAAGAAAAATGCTAAATACATCTGACGATAGGTTATTTACAAAAGAAGAAATCGGAATGGTAATTAAAAGAATGGACGGCAGTAAAGCACCAGGTGAAAATGGAAACATGCCAATATTATACCAATTATAAAGCCAGGAAAAGAAGTCACTGACGATGTATCAAAATACCGACCAATTAGTCTCCTAATGTAACAGCAAAATTACTAGAAAAACTATTAATAAATCGAATAATGCACCATATGTACAGTAACAATTTAATGAATCAACGGCAATTAATCTCATTCATTAATTCCATAAAATTAGGCGAACTTTAGAACAAAATAAAGGCAATTCAACGAGCAGAAAAAAAACAAGTGGCCATAGAATATTAATTATAGGAAAAAAATTTATTTCTTTGTAAATAATTTTATGTAAATAAAGTTGTAATTTAAAGCATGTAGTATTGCATTTTTTGTTATGGAACATGCTGAATAAAACAAATGCATATATTATACATTAACTTGACTATTTAACTCACGGACTGATAATCATGCCTCTTCCTGTTCGTAATGAGATATATCATCGCAAATCAACTCCTTTGACAAGGATATCGATTGAACAAATTACGATCGATATGGCACAACAAGAAATGCCAAAAGAAAACAACTTATAAAATTACCAAAAAAAAGTTCTGTTGCTCTAAATAATTTATTACATGTTGTGTAATGAATCTGCATTATTGTTAATAGTTATTTCTCATAGAATCATCTGTTATTGATTTTTCCCAAGCCCAAAAAAGATTTAACAGTAAGGATATGTTATTTATAAATATATAGCCGGCTTATAAATCGCCCGAAAGTAAGATCGGAATACAATACCTCACATTTAGTAAATGTTACACATAAAAATGTATTTTTAGATTCTGATGTTGAATTATTCGCTAAATAGACACTCCAAATCCAACGCGAGGTTGAGGTTTTCATTAGACAAAATCACTAGCGAGTTAGTCGCTCATGATTTTTTCAGAAAAACACATCTTGTTAGATAACTGTTGATAATTTGTTCATAGAATTGATGATATTTTATTGGAATCGCATTATGAATAAATAACATACTACTTTACTGAAATCCCACACATGATAAGCCGCTCCTAATATTAATTTCAGCATGGTTGTCCAGACTATAAATACGATTCTTTATAGCAATACGATTTTTTTTTGTAGAAACACAGCTACTTTATTCATAACTTGGGATTGTCTGTACCAGAGAACTAATTTCGCATCTGTTTCCAATGGGTTCAAATCCGGCCAAGGTAAGAGGAATCTTTTTGGGATTGGAAATCTTCAATATGGTTTCCTTAGAAGGAAACACCCTAAAGGCTTGACATATAAATAAATAATAATTAACCTCAAACATGAAATAATACAGGCGTATGATCAAAATTCTTTAACCTTTTACGTTCAGATTCGAATTGCTAATCTCATAACCTAGATGTTAAAGAGCGTCTTTCATCATCATCCGGTATCATGGCAGCTGCCGCCGTCTTCCGGAAAACAAATGCCATTCCTCTTTGTCCATCCATTGATCTTCCTCCAATCCTCTGATATTCATAGCTGCTTGTACCCCTTCTGTCTAAGTTTTCTTCGGTCTTCCTTTCTTCCTCCTTTCTATTGGGATCCATTACATAACAATTTTAGGCAATCTTTGCTCTGGCATTCTTTTGACATGGCCATACCACTTTAAACTTTTCTTTTCTATAATGTCTATGATGTCTGTCTCCTTTTGTACACCCATTATTTGTCTTATTTCTTTATTTCGTATTTTATCCATTCTAGATTTTCCAGCTGATCTTCTTAAAACAACCATTTCTGTACTTAAAATTATTTTCATTTTCCTGGTAGGAATTTACCAGACTTCAGCACCATATGTTAAAATGGTCTGATTTATGGTTTGATAGATTTGTAATTTTCTATAAAGGGTGTCTTTAAATACAAAAATAATACTAAATAATAACCGATGATTTTTTTCTCTGACTTGCACATATAATCATTACAGGTTTTTATTTAATTTATATAATTGTGGTGATAATTTAATTATACTTTTGAATTTTCATCCAAGTGTAAATCTCTCTCTTGAAATAATTGAACGTCCCTAAGTGTATGATCTTATGTGAATCTAAGCTGTTTTTGCAGTTAAGATGATCATAAATATAATTTAAAGCTCTAGAACTTCGCTTATGGAGTAAAGCTTGTGAAAAGAACGCCACATCTGTGGTGGAAGCGATAAGAACGGAATGGATTTACAACTTTGTTAGTGCTTTCATGTTGCTCCGCTACGGTATATCAGAAGAATGCCGGTATTTATTTGAGTTAAATTTTTGTTAACGCATTAACACAGTATGATTAACAAGTTCTATAGTGGGTTCTATTGGGCTGTTGGTTAACATGCTCCATTCTATTTGAGAGTTCGCACATTCAAACCCAGTTTGGTGGATGAATATAGGATGCAAATCTCGTAGTTGTAAGGCACATAAAAAGATCCTGGAGGCTGAAGTAAGAGGCCTTCAAGTAATATTTGTTGGCCCTTTCACTAGATATTGAAATTCGACGCTTATGATATAAGTTTTTTAAAAGTGTTTCGTTGAAAATAAAATGTCATTCGTATTATTAAGTGATTTTCAGATTTTATTGTAATTAGGTCAGCTGTGGTGTCGGCAAAAACGTCGCTGCCTCGTACGCAGCGGGCCCGGGTTCGACACCGGTCAGGACAAATTTTCTGGGTGAGTTTTTTTGGGGGGGGATTTTTTCTCACCTATAACACAAATTTCAGGAAACGTTAAGGCCCAAACAGTCCCCTAATATCAACTGACCAACATAATCATCATCATAATCATCATCATATTCGCCATGTTCGGTTTGAGTGTGCGTATGAATGCTGTTTTTCGTCTTAACGTTGTATTGTCTCGGAGAAGGCCTTGACAATGAGTCTATCACTCATTCGGGGAGGTTCTCCATGTCATTGTGTGATCGAAAAAAAATATGTGTATGATCCATAGCTCAAATCCCTATCCCGACAGATCCTATTACAGTAATGCTCGGATGGCGTGTCGTAGGTAAAAGGTCCTGTAAAACGAGAGGTTAAACACCTTTATTGGAATAGAATTTTAATTAAATCTGCTTTTATTTTTACTTTAGAAGACAATGAAGAGAATGTTCTGTATATTGATCAGAATTACTATATAATCTACTGACCACTGATGGCAGAGGAGTGTATAATTTATGTTACACCTTATGCACAAATCTTTCTCTTTGAATACATATGTATTAATCTGTGAGATGATATGTCAATATTCAATATTCTAATAGATTGTGAAGCAGAAATGATATATTTATACAGTAATAATGAAATTTCATTTATATTGAAAGAACATTTTTTAAATTAAATCCATTGCTGAAAGTATGTTCCCTGAGGGAACGTGCACATTTTATTTTTCCATACAGAGTTAAACGCTTGAAGAAACAATTTTCCTAGCATAATTTTATCCTGATGTATTCCATTAAAATTTCCAAGCCTCCACTCCAAGCGTAATATGTACTCAGCTGTGTATATAATCTCAATAACAAAACTAAATACCAATCGTACAATATTCAAGAAGATTGTTTAGAAAGGCAGGGGTACGGTTACTCCTCCTATTTTTGATCTTCTTCCATTATTCAAACTGCATAAATATATGTACAGGGAGATGGAAATTGGGACGACCTAAACAGAATTGGAAGAAAATTATGTCTAAGAAGGCTTGAAAGGGAGAGGATTATAAGAGAAAGACTGCTTGAATAGAAGTGAATTTAAATTGAGAACAAATAACGCCAGTAGGATAATAATAATATTAATAATAATAATAATTAATAATAATATAATTTTTTATATTTTTTTCCTAAATTATAGTAGATTTTTCCTTCAACCTAAAGTATTTTTATTCTTCTAAAAAATCCTGCCTTGCGTATCTTCTTCTGTTAATTCCATTTTATTCATACTCCCCCTTATCTAATCCGTTCATTATTCCTTTACATTTTCCCTTCTGCCTTCAATATTCCATTCCAAAATCATTTTCGGAATTGTCTCTTCTTCCACTCTTTTAACGTGTCCAAACCATCTATATTTTTGTTCTTCAATTACTTCAAGAATATTTTTATCCATTGTGGTTTTTAATTCTATCCATTCTTGATTTTGGAGCCGCTCTAAGTCAATAGTCCATTTCTGTAGTCAATTATTTACTAGCAAGTGGCTAGTGTCAAATTTTAGCTCTATATAGGCTAATATTAAACTAAAACCAATTAATTATAAATTATTATGTTTGTGCAATTTACAATATTTTGCTCCAAATAACTGAATTCATAACATATATACACACACACACAGAATATTTAATGTAAGGAAAAATATAAGGTATGCAATTGCACTGGTTGTCACGGGAAAGTATTATTCAAATAAAATGGTTTAATCAATTCCGAAGAATTAAAGCTATTTCTGAAAAATGTTTAGAGATCTTTACCGATCCTATCTAGTAGAAACCGAAAATGATCATGACCAAAGTTTAAAAAATATACAAATTATAGCTATATATTTACATATCACTATGTGTGCGTATGTCCGTTAACATTGTAGCAGCCGCAATTGTTGTTTCTTCGAAACTAAACTTGGCATATATCAGTTGATTAGATTAATTAAGGCCGAGTTCGTTAACCAGCAAAATCGGGTCATTAGGTGCAGAACTTCACCTGAAACGAAAAATTAAAAATCGCTCTAGTCATTGCAATTTTCGATGTTTCACAATGAATCTCAGTATATAGTATGTTAATGAAAAGTGGAAGATATTTTCCAAAAATCTGCGAAATCCGACCATTAGATCTGAGGGTTTACTAGAGACCACAAATTAAAAGTTTACTCAACCGCCAGCGTCATGTTTGGTTCATCTCAATGTATACCATACATTCTAATTAATCTATAAATTGGTATGGCATCCTATAAGATACGTTAGTTTAATTTATGTAATATTCTAATAAAGTAATACAAAAATTAATGGGTAAATATCTTTAAATTGATGTCAAATTATACAGCAATATTTAAAATGGTAATAACTGAAGTTATGCATAATAATATTTAAATAGGTTATAGCTTAGTTTTTTCGTAATATATTTACATTGTGATCCGACACTTTTCAATAGACCTAAGAAATTGAGTTTCTGTAATTTAACAAATGGAATAAAAGTTCCGTAAGAAAAACATAAATTCGACTTTCTCAGGAAATCGTAAGTTTACACAGTTCCTGCATAACGAACTTTTTTTAAATTAAATTTCTTGATCATCCACAAAAGACATGTTCGTAGACGAAATAACTTATAAAATCAATCATATAACCTACAATAAATCCTTGCTTTTATAATTTTTGTACATACTGTAAAAGTAAGAATTAATTTTATTATTCATAGGAAAATAAATTTCAACGACGCAGCGTGATAAATTGTTACCCTGAATTTGACATTCGTTCCATTGTCCTAAATTTTATGCATAATTTATCAGATTAAGACAACTTTAACAGTTAGATGATAAAGTTTTCGCTTTGTATGACATTCTGGAACAATGATGAATTAAATAAAAACTTGTCATATTTACGGAGTCATTATTATAACATTCTTCATTGTGAAATAACTTCTGAATTTCTAATACAAAAGTGTTTTGTCAGTACACGTTTTATTATACATTAATAAAGTAATATTAAACATTAATTATGTCACGTAACGCCTACAAATATGATTAATTCCTCAATCAATTTCGATCAGAATTTCACTAATTTCATCCTTTCAATACAGACTATGTTGAATAAAAATATATTAATTTCTTCTTTTTCTTCTTAAACTTAATTTGTAGGATTTACATCCTGTTTATTTCCAAAATCACTCCTCAGAGGAAGACGTACTGGATGTACATTCACTGTCTATCCAACTCTTGGCAGGTCTCCCTCTTGTTCTTCTCCCGTCCATTCGTCTATCTTCTTTAGCTCTTTTTGCAAGCCGGTTTTCTTCCATTCTTTCTATATGACCCTTCCAATATTTTCATCAATCTATAATAAATTCGATTATGTCTTGAATATGGCGTTTGTCCCTAATTTCTGTGTTGTGTATTTTATCAAATACTGTTTTCCCCTGAATAGTTCTTAAGATTTTCATTTCGCATGTGCTTATTATTTGTTTAGTTTTTGTTGTATCAGCTCTAGTTTCTGCCCCATATACGATAACTGGTCGAACTATCGTTTTGTATATGCATATATTAACTTGCAGATAAATAATTTTGCCTTTAGTCAGTCATATTGTAATGCTTTCTGGACATTAGAATTTTATCTTGTCGAAAATTTGGGGACGCGTGGATCGATATAAATTACTGCCTTCTAAATAAGCACAAAATTGTGATTGCCAAATATATTTCTTACAATTTTTTAGCATTAGTTTTACTAAGGGTTAATCTCGGAATATCAGTATTACAACATTAATTTCTTATACAATGTGAAATTCATTTTTTTAGTTATCTGTAATTGTCAATAATACTACAAATTCGTGACTCCATCTACTCATCTTTTGATTGTCCACATATAAATTTGATGATTGATATATCGGGATTAAATGATATGGATGTAAGTGAAGCTACGCCAGCAAACACATTTTACATTAAATTTCTCTCTGTTTTATAAAAGGCTCGAAATTTATGATATTTACATCAGTGGGCCCTATATCTTATATTTCGATTATACTCATATTTGGTCTTCTTCGAAATTCTGTTATGAAAAAACAGATGAAGGTTTTCAAGCAAACTCCACAATATTCTATCATTATATTTTTTCACCGTATTATTTACGATATTGCACAATGTTTTCTTATTTAGTAAGTTTAACTTAGTTTCCATTCACTATGAGCCTAATTTCTGCGCCAAGTAATGTGTTTCTACACAGAGAATTTTCAAATGGATGTGCTTTCAAATACAATTTTTTAACGTAAATGTAAATCTCTGAGACTAGGGGAAGACAACTTTTAATTTATCTCTGAAGATATTCCTATCCATAAAAATGTATCAGCAGATAAATCCTATCAACCTTGAAAGAAATGGACACCGCGGACTTGGATTTATAGGCGTGAAGTGTTGTCGCCAGAACACCAATATCTCTTGCCACATTATTTATTAATAAATATGTAAACAAAATTGATCTGTCCATTCTGAAATAACATTTTGATTCAAATATTAATGTTTATGAATTTTTATTATTTATTAGACATACGATTTTTTACTTAAAATCAAAATTTTAGATTTTGAGAGTTAAACATAGCAGTGAAAATAAAATTGTAAAAAATGTATTTTGTCTACACCGAAGTTTATTATAAAAATAAACTGGCTCAAAAATTGATGGCATGCATAATCGTTATGTAAATTCGTGTTAACGTCCAAGGTAAGAAGATTTTTAGTAGTAGTCTGTGATATTACGCTTACAGCACAAATGTGTACCCTGGCTCATTCATCTTCTATTAATAATTCTCCATCTATTAACATGGTATTGTACTACCATCAGCGGTTGAAATTGCATTTCTTGAACACTTGCGGATGATATGAGTTTATTCTTGTTTGAGGAACATGAAATGTGTGAAGGTGTACATGAAAGGAAAACCGGTTGCGTGCAGAAATCCAATCACTAAATGCGGGCAGGTTTCAAGGGGCCGTGTCCCCATATAGCAGAAAGTGTATTCTCCTGTGGAACTCTATTGTGTGCTTAGGCCCTCACTATATTATAAGCTTTGTGAAATATCAGGGCTTTCCAAAATTATCTACATTATTGTGCCATATATCGTCTTGACATTATTTCACATTGTATTCGGTAGACATTTAATATTTATATAAACGAGATTCTTAACGTCTCAGGCCATTAGCTTCGCGATTCTAAACTGGCCGTGAAAGGGCCAACAAATTCTCTGAGACCCTGATTATAAGTTTACGGTTCTTTTAAGGAGCCCGTGGATTTACTTATCAGCCCAATAAATCCTTGCTTAGGAATTTATCGCATTGTAAAGAAGTAAAACGAATTTATTAAAAATGCAAACCTCAGATCTAAATGTTAAAATGTACCCAGTAGTCCATCTGGATGGATTCACTATGCTTGAAAAATTATAATGTTATTAGGAGGTTCAGAAACCTCAAACAGAAATCTACTTTATATACTGTAGTTAATATAGTATCCTCTCTTTTATGGGTACTTGATATAAAATACTGATTTAATTTATTGGATTGCGCTCTAGAAATGTGAACGTGTTAAGTCTATTTCGTTGATTTATTCTCATAAAAGAACATCAAGATTAAATATCAGACGTCTGAACAAAAATGTTCCAATCGTATTACACCCGCTTTCACTAATGATGAAAATCAAATCACCTCATAAGAAATACATTGATTACAAAATATTATATGGACAGATGAAAGGAGAAGACTACACAACAATGAACTACTTGGTCTTTATAGGAAACCAGACATAATAAGAACAGTTAAGTCTCGTAGACTGCGATGGGTAGGACATGTTGCACGTATGGGGAATGAAAGACTTGCATGGAACTTCTTGTAGCAAAGCCAGAAGGAAAACGCCCAGTTGGTAGACCAAGAATGAGGTGGGAGAATAACATTAACTATGATTTGAGGGAAGTAGATTATGCAGGGAATGATTGGAAAGCATTAGCACAGGATAGGGATGTATGGAGAGCTTATGTCCGTGCGGCCATGAACCTACGGGTCCGAAAGTGCCAGTGAGTAAGTAAGTATAAAATATTATACACTATACAATATTAGAGAAGCAATTAATGAATAGGCTATGTACCATAAAATATTTTTCTTTTTATTTTCTCGATCAAAGATAAGGCTGCTAAACGTATTTCTAAGGTAGAATAGCCATTTCATTTCCTGCGTGGTCGTGTTATGTCTCTTCTTTCTCTTACCGTGTAATCCAATGTTAGTCGTGGATGTCGTGAAAGCGGCAACCTCGGAACATGTTACCTCCATTAATTTTGCCGTTGTTTTATGTATTCTACAAACTTACTTTCCTTAATTGTATTCCTCGATCTACCTCTTGTAGTCATCCCGAAAAGTAATTTATGCTGTTTCGAGTCGCTGTTTGTCACGTCCTCGCATTATCCAGTATATAAAAACCGGTAATACCGTAATAGAAAACCTTCTCCTTACCAATACAGAGATTGTGCGTCAGGTTGGTTACCTGTCCCCGTAAAAAAACATACATACTGTAAAGGCTAGAAAAGGATGGACCCAGAATACTTCACTAAATCGTAACAGGCTTTCGGCCATAAACTTGTTTGGATGATGATGATGATGATGATGATCTAAAGGCTAAACAGAGAAACGGGACTGACTATTCTATTGACAAAGTTTCTTACAAAGAACTGTCAACAATTGCATGTCGAAACTTACCGTAAAATGTCTCCCAGAAAACGTTTTAATGTACCAAGGGTTGTTCAAAAAATTAACTGTAAGGCACAGAAATCGAACCCAGAATCCATCAGTAGCATCCCAGTATGCTAAGCAGATAGATTGCCCTTTTACTACCTATAACAATTATTATGACAAGTTCAAACATAAAATCATGATTAATTATTAGCTTTACATTCCTGTTTCAATAGAGCGATGTAGAGTGCGGCGGGGCGCGGAGCAGACGGCAAATTGTGGGGGTCAGATATTGCATTACTTCCCTGTAGTTTAAATGAGAGTTTGGCCCTGGATTTCAATGTCCTGCAGTTAAAAGCAGCAGTTTTTTAACTTTTTATTTATTTTTTATACGTCCTTTATATATCACAACGTTTCTCTGGGAAAAAAATCAAGGTAGGTTTCGGCCTGCAATTGTTGACAGTTCCTTTGTAAGGAAAGAGAGAAAAACAATTCTGGGTCATTTGACAATACTAATCTTAACTACGGTAAATTAAACAAAAAAATAGATACATATAACTAACTAACTCATTGGCACTATGGAACCCTTAGGTTCATGACCGCGAGGACATAACCGCTCCATACATACCTATCCCTAGCTAATGTTTTCCAACCATTCCCTGTATAATCTACTTCCCTCAAATCATAGTTAATATTATTCTCCCATCTCATTCTTGGTCTACCAACTAGGCGTTTTCCCCCTGGTTTTCCTACAAGAAGTTTCTATGCACGTCTTTCATTCCCCATTGGTGTCACATGTCCTGCCCATCGCAGTCTACGAGACTTAACTGTTCTTATTATATCTGGCTTCCTATAAAGACCATATAGTTCACTAATAGAATATATATATATATATATATATATAATTTATATATACATTAAAGTCGGCCGCGGTGGACTAGTGGTTATGCTCCTTGCCTCTGGTCCCAAGGGTCACAGGTTCAAACCCGGCCGGGGTCGATGGATTTTTAGGACGGAAAAATCCAAGGAGCAAGTCCTCCGGGAGGGACTTTAAGCCGTGGGTCCCGAGTCTGAAGATTTTCAGGCTCGTAAAAAATCCTTAAGCCTGAATGAAAAGGCCTCTAAGCAAAATTTACCGAATTTTCCCGTCCTAGTACTACCTTGGTTTCCTAGATGTCAGTATGAGGCAGAACGCTGACCACGTACCACTCAAAAATGACATCTATACGAAAACAAGTGTAACTAAATTAGTATGGTTCAAATTCTTCCCTGTAGGGGAGAGCGGTTAAATCTCTGTAAAGGGAAAACATAGGCTTACAATACAAATATATACATTAAATAAAAATTATCCGAATAATCCAAGCGAATAAGGTGAGATATCTAGACAGCGGTACAGCTTGTTTAATATGCGGAATAGATTTATTTTTTAATATGAACAAACTCGTCCTCATCTTACGTCCCTCTGCGTGTTTGAAAAATTCCATGTAATATCCTTTGATATTCAATTAATGGGCTCCCTCGAGTAAATATTTTTATCCGTACCACATAAATGCATCGTACAAGTTTGTGACTCGATAATATTGCCAATGCAAACATTTCTAGGGGAAACAAGTAAAAGAAACGCAAGTCAAAACTGACATTTTACCCTTATATTATATATTTATTTCCGCTCCCGTGGAAGCTACATGTTTCACTCAGATATGGTTTATTTACGCTTTGGGAGAAGAAACTTTCCTATCTGTTCAATAATTTCCGATATTCCAGTGTTTTATTTTCTATTAAAGATACTAAGCTGTGAATTTGAATTCGAAAGGAAACAAACTTCATACTTAAGACATGTATTTCCAATTCTTAATGTATGTGCAGTGTAGAAGAGAACTTTACCAGCAAACTTTTACAGATCTTAAGGGATCTTTATCTGAGTGAATTTATGTATGGAACCCATGGTCTCCTGTGACGTATTACAGAGTAATACATGTGTACGATATGTATTTAGTATTTATCCGTTAGTATTTATTTAGAATTTCTTTCGGATCGAGGTAAGATGGCTTCTTATTTATAACAAAGTAAAAAAAAACTAACCCGAAGTAGATATGAAAATTCATAAACTGCAATACAAATAGTACAATTTTAATGATCTTGAAGTAAATGAATGATCGTGAAGTAAAACCACAGCCATTTATGAATACTATGTACAATGTATATACAAAAATATATCCAAACGTTGGTGTTCATATAGGCCTACTTTTTACGAAACAAAATCACTGCTTTTTAATTAAACCGAACTTTAATTGAAACAATATAAAACAATAAATTCGTACTTGCCGCCATTTTATATCTGATTGGTGTCACAGCTTCCTGTAGTCTTAACTAAATTATTTTCGGCATTTAACGTATATACATTGGCCAGACTGTTAACGTCAGTCAGTTGTTAATAATGAACGCAAATATTTTTAACAAAGATATTATTTGAGTAATATTTATTATTTGGAAAACACCATCGTGCAAAAAATAATGTACAACACACGTTTGTGAAGTGATTCTCAGCGTCTCGGAATTTAAAAACCTCGCTATCTCACGGTTTTTAATCATTTCATCGCTTGTGTGAAAACATCTTCCTAACCTCTTATTTTAATATACAATTTTGTTAGATCGATTTAAATTTTGATATGTTTAATGTATTCTTATTTTAAATGAAAAAAAAAACAATTTGAACATAGTGGATCGATTTCCGACAATTTACGGATTTCAATTATTTTAAGAGACTAAATTTAAAATTAAAAAACAATTAAAAAAATAATATGGCTTTGTCGAGGCTCTGCTTTTTGTGTAAAACACGTGAAGGAGGTTGTTATAGATTAGCTCTTTAACGGGTGGAGAGCGTTATATCTTAGGAGACTTAAGTTGGTTATAGTATAGCATCCAGGGGACCATTAGTTAGACTTGGCCAAGAGATAAAACCTCCATGGTTTTCTAGCAACGTGCATATCTCTCCAGCTGCATAAGCTACCGGCGAAGATCACCTTGAAACTTTCCAAATGTGTGTTACATTATATATCCACTATGGTGCTTTGTTCGATTTCAGCTGAAGGCGATAGGAATTGAAACGACCTCTAAACACCTTCCTTTATCTCCTTTATTTATTCCCTTTTATTCTTCTAGTATTTGTGTTCAACGTTTTCTTGTGAGGTCACAAAATGTTATCGAAGTTACAGGCGTATTCTGTTGTTTCTATACTCTAATGCTGACATTCGATTTTTATGGTTCTAGGTATTACTTTATTCATATTCATCGTGGATTTTAATAATTTTGCATTTTAAACATATCAGCATTTAAAAATTATGAAAATATTTATTTAAAAATTCAGAATACTTATAAACAATAAATTACTCTACGATATGTAAAAATAGTGAATTTCTCATCACACATCCGAATTTCTAGCACTAGTGAATCTACCCCAATTTTTTAATGGGTGCAAAATATAGTGAAGTGTATACTATATAACCTCTCCCATCTAATTCCCAACCCCACCTGCTCGTGGTGCAACCTGCCTAAAACAAACGGGTTTCTGGGGACCGAGCCGCGGCGGTATAACCGTTCCATCAAGATACAGAATAAATGCTGTATCATAATCGCGCCTGTCCAGAGGCCTAAGATGGCAACCCTACCACTGGACTTTGCTCTCTTCAGGCCAGTATCCTGTTGTGAGTACTTACCTTACTAAGAAGTCTCAAAGAAAATATTAAAGGTCTGCTCTAAATGATGATGACGCAAGCTTGTTAAAGGAGACAAATTGGAAAAAAGAGAAATATAATGGATTTTGCTACTTGGAACGTCCGCAGTATTACTCATAAATACGATCAATTCAATGAAAACTTAATCAGAAAAAAATCATATAGCAGTAATATCAGGCATTTGACAATGTAAATAGAAACATATTATTAGAAATCCTCAAATATGATGGAATCCCAGACCAACTGATAAAAGCTATATATGATATTTATAAAGACTATTTAACTCATGCCCCAAATGGGAGTCAATGATCAATCGAGTTTCAGTAAATTTTGATTTACAACCAATCGCAGTTGTGTTTCACCTGAAATTTATCAAATAAGTTTATCATATTAAAGAGAGCTCCTCCTTTTTTACATTTTGAATAGGCCAGAAAATTATTTTGCAGTGACTACCTCTATAAGAAATACGGATACCAGATTGTATATATGGTGCACAATGTAACCAGATACTGCTTGCGGGATATAATGGAAAACCACAATAAAGAGATACCACTGTTTGCACTTTTTTAAACGTATTATTTCCCAGGAATTTATGTTCCAGGAGAATATACTTTACATCATAGGACATCAGAAATTAATTAATAACCTATAATGTTGGTTATAAACAGTTAGATGTTTCATTTTTTCTCCATTAGGGTGCATTCTTACAATACTGCAATCCTGTGGAAATAAGTAACATAATCTGGTTGCTATGATGAACAAATAAAGCATAACAAACGTTTCTCATTTGTTTTCAAACTTTGCCGTTTACATTAAATATATAAATATTTTAAAATAACTACATTTAAATAATTATTTGTGAGTAAACAGCTTAATTTTATTCGTTTCATAGTACTAAAAAATGCCGCTCTTGATTTCCAAATTCTCTAAATAATTTGGGAATCACTCGTGGCATTACGTATGATAATTACATCCAAGTTAGGATTGAAAATAAAATCTCTGAATGCAGACCAAATTGATCAAGGAGTTAGACAAGGATGTAGCTTTCACCAATGTTCTTCATAATATGTATGAACTCAATTATTAAAGAATGGAGACTACAACCACATGACAGATTACCATTTAATAGATTATATAATTTGGACACCCTATTATTTGCAGATGACATTGTGTTTACAGCGAATTCAGAAGATGACCTACAACGTTTAGTCCACTCTTTTCACCAAATTGCAATAAACTACAATATGGAAATCGCAACAGAAAAATCTAAAGTCATGGCTTTCCTTGGAAAATACCCAGTTCACAGTAAAATTGTTATTGATAATAAAATATTAAAATAAACTAACACATTTAACCACCTCGGATACCAAGTTACATACCAAGAGGAAAACATTTTAGTCAAAAACAATATAAAATTTAACAGAATGACAGGAATTATGAATAATATTTTCAAGCCAAACACAATACAGCATCACACACGAACTAGAATTTATAAAACGCTGGCCGGACCAAAATTATGTTACGGCATTGAGGCCTGGATAATTCGCAGTGTAGATGACCAAAGACTAACTGTGGCAGAAATGAAATTTATGAGACGTACTGCAGGTTACTCAAGAACAGACCATAAAAGGAAGTATGAGATTCTCAAAGAATTACAAACAGAATCAATCATAGAATATGTACAAACATACAGAAACAACTGGAAATCTCACGTAAGAAGAATGAGCAGATCAACAATATCACGCCAAATCTTATATTACCAGCCATCAGGCAAGAGATCTTTGGGAAGAACCTACAAACGTTGAATTGAGACCATAACAGACCACTAGGTCTATCACATGAAAGGAAGAACAAGAAGAAGGCTAATTCCCCTTAGATTGTCAGAATTAAGACATTCCGATGATAATCGTATATTTTTAAAAACTTAAAGTTTTAAATCGTACATTTCACAACATATAGCTCTGATCTTTTTTTGCCTTGTTCGTATATAATAATTCTTCAAGCTATGTCTACAATTGGATATTCATGCAGAAAGGGCACTATTCCATTCTGTTCTTAAGTAATTGAGATTTTGTGTTAGCAATATCTGTATTCGTACTTGCTTCTATTCTCAATAAAAAACTTATTTTTGGCTTCGCAGTTGTGAGGATAAGATAAACCTAATATTAGCAATATTCAAGAAACATATGCGAGTTTGAAAACAGAAAAAGCCAACTCAAAAATCTTAATTTCATAAAATAATGGACTGAGGCTCTTTCTGCATGAAGCGATCAAATTTTAAAATTCGCAGAATTACTTGAGAGACTTGCGCCCAACTTCTCCGATATTTTCTTAGATAATCACATTATTATTATTATTATTATTATTATTATTATTATTATTATTATCATTATTATTATTATCATTACTATCATTATTATTATTGTCATTATTATTATCATTATTATTATTGTCATTACTATTATTATTATTATTGTCATTACTATTATTATTATTATTATTATTATTATTATTATTATTATTATTGTCATTACTATTATTATTATTATTATTATTGTCATTACTATTATTATTATTATTATTATTATTATTAATATTCATGAATTTACTTGTCAGTATTTTTCTTCACACTCGTAGATTCACTGAGTTCCTGTTCACGCATAACCTCCATTCAGTATGAGTCGCCAATCACTTCTACTCATGACCTATTCGTATCTATCTATGTACGCGTGAGTCCAACTATTTGGAATCTGGCCTTGCCGGATACTCGAGACTTAGAGAAATATATATTTCTAGAGTCGAAAACTTGAAAAGCCGATTCTTACAGAAAGCGATGTATAGCCGCATCTGAAAGGTAGTAGTAGTAGTAGGACTTTATTAGACAAAAAGTAAGATATTTACAATATTATTTACAAATATGGGTCGCACGGCAGTAAGCCGTACGTGCTGCTGACAGTCCGTTACAATAAAGTAATAATTGATACTAGTGTAAAGAAAAATAAACAACAAAAAAAGCAATAACATTACAATTACATAAAGAAAACACAATAATATTACAATTAAATAATAATACAATAGCATTATACACTAAAAAAACATTAACATTACAATTACATAAAGAAAACACAATAATATTACAATTAAATAATAACACAATAGCATTATACAATTATACACTAATTAATTTATATATAATTGTTAAGAATTAATAGTATTGCATTTTGATAACATATATTTATTCATGAATGAGTGTTGTCCTTATTTTCCGCGCTTTGTCCAGAAATTTACCGAGGTTTATCCAATTTTCTGGATTTACCAATAACTCGTAGCATGTCAATCTTTCCCGATTTGAATTTAGAAATCTTTTCGGTAATAACTGACGTCTCCAATATTCTAAATCATTACATTTTCCTAATATATGTATATCATCTTCAAAGTTACCGCACATTGGACATATTCGCATATCGTGATCGTCGCTAATTTTTAGAAATTTTCATGCCCCTAGCCTAAACCAAGCAAGCCCTGATCTCTCCTTAAATCCTAGGTTGAGTATATACGATTCTTTTCCCCAGACGTGTTTTAGATCTCTTTGTAAACACAGTGAGCGTTTTCTTGTACATTCGGCGAAAGTATCTTGTCGGTTTATATGTAAGTACCTCCTCCTTATTTTCCTCCACACGTTCTTGCGATTTTCAGTCCCTTTTTCCCATATCCAGCCCATCCCAATCTTTTGGAGTTCTCTCCTAACCTCGTCTGCCCAAAATTTAACATCTATGTTTTTAATTTGGTGGTCGTAACAAATTGCTCTAAGCATTGTTTGTTCACCTTTGATTACTCGCAACTAGTATTTGAGTACACGAATTTTACAGTTAATGTCGTCCTGGAATGACCCGAATTCATATAAAATTCCACAGTTAGAAACGGCCTCACTAAGTCCTGTAATAGAAAATGCGTATATACCTTATTTAGTGCTTCCGTTCTTTGGAAACTCCAAATCTCACTACCATAGTGCATTACTGGCCTGACCATCGCTCCATACATTTTTTCTAATGTGCTGACTGGAATATCAGGCACTCGACCCAGAATACCGAGTACACTATTAAGTTGTACCCTCCCTTTAAATAATGCTATATCAATATGTTTTTTCCACTTCCCGTTCATTTTCAACGTCGTGCCAAGATATTCAAAATGTTTCACGTTTTGAAGTACTTGATCTCTGTATTTCCATTCCTCTGCTCTACGATAAACCGTCCCATTTTTAAAGGTCATTGTTTTTGTCTGTATTCAATGGGCATTCCTGACTCTTGAATTGCGGCTTATAAATCCTTATTTTTGCGAGACTTGAAAGTTTCGCTGCAGCCCATGAAAACTCAAAACGAACAGTGCGGAGATTTACTTCAAACTCGTCACAATATGAATATACCTAACTAACTTATTCACTGGCACTATCGAACCCGTAGGTTCATGGCCGTGCGGACATAAGCTCTCCATACATCCATATCCTGGCCTAATGTTTTCCAATCATTCGCCGTATAATCTACTTCCCTAACATCATTAATGCTATTCTCCCACCTCATTCCTGGTCTACCAACTGGATGTTTTCCCTCTGGCTTTCCTACAAGAAGCTTCCATGCGCGTCTTTCATTATCCATTCGTGTCACATGTCCTGCCCATCGCAATCTACGAGACTTATCTGCTTTTTATTATATCTGGCTTCCTATAAAGACCATGTAGTTCACTGTTATGTAGTCTTCTCCATTCACTTGTCTGTTCATCTCTCTTTGGTCCAAACATTTGTTATACGAACTTTATTTTCAAATACTCGTAATCTCTTTTTCTCCCTTAAAGTAAGAGTCCATGTTTTGCATCCATATATTGTAACTGGTAGAATAATAATTTTATATGTTCAGTTTAACGTTTCTTGAAAGGAGTTAGGAAGTCAGTAGTCCCTGTAATGCTTAATAGTATGGATTTCCGGAATTGAGCCTATGTTTAATTTCTTTGTGCATCTCATTCCTCTTTGTGATTATTGTTCCTAGGTATCTCAATTCAGCTACCTCCTCAACATTTCACTCATCTGTCATTAGCTGTCCATTTCCATTATATAATATATTTCTATGTGTGACATATATTTAGTTTTGTTGTCTAGACGTAATGCTAGAAGGAGACATTGAGGCTCCGGAGATAAGAAATGTTAAAGACCCAGGCCTGTTGTATGCAGATGATTTAATTATCTGTTCCAAGACAATCAAGGGATTGCAAAGAGGTCTTGACCTACTGGAAATATACTGTAGGAATTGGGGATTGACTGGAAATGTTAGTAAGACAAAAACAATGACCTTTAAAAATGGGACGGTTTATGGTAAAGCAGAGGAATGGAAATACAGAGATCAAGTACTTCAAAACGTGAAATATTTTGAATATCTTGGTACGACGTTGAAAATGAACGGAAAGTGGAAAAAAACATATTCATATAGCATTATTTAAAGGGAGAGGACAACTTAACAGTGTACTCGGTATTCTGGGTCGAGTGCCTGATATTCCAGTCAGCACATTAGAAAAATGTATGGAGCGATGGTCAGGCCAGTAATGCACTATGGTAGTGAGATTTGGGGTTTCCAAAGAACGGAAATACTAAATAAGGTATACACGCATTTTGTATAATACATTACAGGACTTAATAAGACCGTTTCTAACTGTGGAATTTTATATGAATTTGGGTCATTCGAGGACGACAAAAACTGCAAAATTCGTGTACTCAAATACTGGTTGCGGATAATCCAAGGTGAACAAACAAAGCTTAGAGCAATTTGTTACGACCACTAAATTAGAAACATAGATGTTAAATTTTGGGCAGACGAGGTTAGGAGAGAACTCTAAAAGATTGGGATGAGTTGGATATGGGAAAAAGGGACTGAAAATCGCAAGAACGTGTGGGGAAAAATAAGGGGGAGGTACCTAGATATAAACCAACAAGATATTTTCGCAGAATGTACAAGAAAACGCTCACTGTGTTTACAAAGAGACCTGAAACACGTTTGGGGAAAATAATCTTATATACTCAACCTAGGATTTCAATAGAGGTCAGGGCTTGCTTGGTTTAGGGAACTTTGAAGATGAGATACATATATTAGGAAAATGTGATGATTTAGAATATTGGAGACGTCAGTTATTACCGGAAAGATTTCTAAATTCAATACGGGAAAGATTGGCATGCTACGAGTTTTTGGTAAATCCAGAAAATTGGGTAAACTTGGGTAAATTCCTGGACAAAACGCGGAAAATAAGAAAAACACTCATTTGTGAATAAATATATGTTGTCAAAATGCAATACCATTAATTCTTAATAATTATACATAACTTAATTATTGTATAATGCTATTGTATTATTATGTAATTTTAATATTGTTGTGATTTCTTTATATAATTGTAATGTTATTATTATTTTTTTCTTTATACTATTACCAATTACTACTTCATTGTAATGGACTGTCAACAGCACGTACGGCTTACTGCCCGTGCGACCCATATTTATAAATAATATTGTGAATATCTTACTTTTTGTCTAATAAAGTCCTACTACTACTACTACTAGTACTACTACTACTAGTTTTATTGATATTTACTTCGAGTCCCAATTTTTTAGTATTACTCAATAGTGTGTGTGAACCAACTTTAGTACCTTTGTATCTGCCTTTGCTGTTAATGATCGACCATGATCCGAGAGGCCTCCAGCTATAGTCTTAAATATTTGAAGTTTAGGAAGACGGTATCTGAAGAGGTTTAGCCTGTTAATTTTTACAATTTTATATTCTTTTATGATTTTATATTTGACTAATAACTTGAAGTTTTATCAGCAGTTTTTAAGTTAATGTTTATAGGCTTAATTAATAAAAAACATCTTTAACACATGATATAATGTCAAGAATATACAGCTTCTAGCATATGTTCAACATTTCTAGAGGTCATATTACTTAATATATTGAAGTATATCTGTAAACAACAGATTACTTTTTTTTTTATTTACGCTGTGGGTAAAATGCCATTAAGTTCTCTTTAGCAAGTTGAGTGAGTGTAGAGAAGATGTTGTATGCATAAAATTAGGTGCACTTAATAGCTCTTTGTCTGATTGCAGCAGTATTTGAGGCTCTTTGGACCATCCCTTTGGGAATATCGTATACGTTGCGATGTTTCCCTCTTTTAATCCCCTTAACTGCTTGGGCACTTGAAATCTTAAGCCACTAGGGGCAAAGACTTAAAGAGGAGACGGAGTACGAGGGAACTAGCTTTACGTGAACAAACCTCTAGCTCGTTTTCTATACTTTAGCTTATTTCTAAATCGATATTTGAAGTACTCTATAATTTATAAATAAAAGAGCTTAGTTAAAATTTAATATCCAATTTAAGTATAAGTCTTGGAAATAAATATATTTTTCATTCACTCAGAGATAAGTCAGGAAGTGGGGTTGAAAGCATTTTTACACTCGAGGGTTTACACTTTCTCATGATTTTTATAGTGAATTTTAATCCTTAATTAACTAATTAATTTTTAAGGACTCTTTCTCCAGTAATATACCTGAAGATTAGTTTTGATGTATGCAGGCATGAAATTTTATGTAAAAAATTAATTTGGTGAGGATGTGCACGTAGATTTCTCATATTTTCCACGAGTGAGGAAAAATGTGACATCATGGTGCCATTTATTCAGCTTTTATGTTTCATTTGTACACACAATGTCCATTTAAACCTATTAGTTTATCTATATTTTTGTCTTCCATTGAATTCGGGTTTTCCTCCTCGGATTTCATTTTACTCCGTTCTTCTTCTGTTATACTTTTCTTTAGGGTGAATCGGATGTTCAATGAGAGGGGGGATTGAATACAATGCTATTTAATGATAACATGGTATAATGTCTAAGATATCGTGTCTTAGAGAAGAGCTACGGGGAGGGGCGATGCTGGTTTGAGATCTAACTCACTCATTTGCACTATCTAATTCGTAGATTCTTGGGTGCGAGGATATAAGCTCTCCACTCAGATCTGTCCTCAGCTAATATTTTCCAGTGATCCCTGTATAATCTGCTTCCTCAAATCATTGTTAATGTTATTCTCCCACCTCATTCTTGGTCTACCAACTGGGAGTTGTCCCTCTGGTTTTCCTATAAGAAACTTCCAAGTCCCCCTTTTATTCCCCATTCGTGCCCATGTCTTTCCCATCGCAGTCTACGAGACTGTTTTTATTATATCTAGTTTCCTATAAAGATCATGTAGCTCACAGTTAAGTAGTCTTTTCCATTCGCCTGTCTGTTCATCTCTCTTTGGTCCACAAATTTTCCTAAGAACTTTATTTTCAAATAATCGTAATATATTCTCCTCCCTTAAAGTAAGAGTCCATATTTCGCATTCATATAATACGTTATAACTGGGAATATAACAGTTTTATAGATTTTGAGTTCAACATTTTTAGAGAAGTTGGGAAGACAAGAGTCCGTGTAATGCATAGTGGCACGCATTTCAGAATTAAGTCTGTATCTAATTTCTTGTGTACCACATTCCTATTTATACTTACTGTTCCTAGGTATTTGTATTCAGCCACTTCTTCAAAATTTCAATCATTTGTCATTAACTGTCCATTTCCATTATCTTAATATATAAGAATTTCGTGTTACGTTGTTTGTCCGCGATGAAATTCTAAACTACTGAACCGATTTTAATAAAATTTTGCACACTGTGTGCAGTTTGATCCAACTTGAGACTAGGGTAGTTTATAACTAAATTTACAGTCGCATTATTTTTTATTGCAAATTATTTATTTATTATTTAACAAAGAGTTATAATTATATCTGAGTTCCATACGATTCTAACAGATGGCGGTGTAAGGTAATTTGGTAAGGTATTGGTTTATTATTTAACAAAGAGAGATCCAGATGGCTGTGCTTTTTGTTGCAACCGCGAATTTCAATTGAATTACAAATATTGATTATTTCACAATTTAAGTGTGTTCAGTGTTTATTTTATTTTCAATATTATTAATTTCGCGTGTAAGTATTATTTTTAAGTAATCTGGCTGAAAACAGCAACTTAATTTAAATTTTTAACGTAAACCTTAGCTACAGCAACTCGTGGCCGGGACTTCTAGTATAATATATTTCTTTGTGTGAACATGTATTTAGTTTTATTGAGGTTCGATATCTAATGAGAGAAAAACATTTATCATCAAATTTCGGTTAAAGTATATTAGGACCCGGAGCATCGTGATTAATTTTTGAAACTACAAATAAGTAATAGCTTCAAGTTGAAAATATCAGCTATAATGGTTGGGGAACTCGCTATGGTGATCATAAATCACTCCTAATCTGGTAGGATAACACTGGTTAACATGATTTTTGTCTCATGAGTATCAATAGTTGTACATAATGCAGTTTTATAGTGTTTTCAAATATATATTCGGAATTTCTCCATCACTCACAGTTTTTTTTTTCAATTTCAATTAATTGATTTAAATAATATTTTTTTTAATAAACCTAGATGTCTTCATGGAAAATCTTGGCGCAGTGAGCGATGAGCTCGGGGAACACTTTCATCAGGAGATTTCAGCTATGGAAAAGATATATCAAGGCAAATGGAATCCTAATATGCTGGAATATTATTGTTGGACCATCAAGAGGGATGCTCCACAGGCGAAATATAGCAGAAAATCGTCATTTCTTACTTTCTAGGCGAGTTCGAATGTTCGAATATTGTGTAGTTACGAATGTAGAAAATATTAAAGTGTTTGAAATTATAAATACCTGTCTCTCGGATTCTTGCGTGATGAAGAAAAACCGATATCAAATTTGAATTCAGGAGAAGAAATACTATCAGACTCACATATTTTTATTTCTGAGACAAAACAAAAGTTAGTTTTTTTTGTTGCTCAGTGTAATCATCCATCTGTGTGATTACATATATTGATATGAGACCAGTGACTGGCTGGTAGATCCAATGATCTTCTAGAGCAGCCGCGTTGTGGAGATATAAGAACTTATAATTGCTAGTTATATATTTTTTCTAGGATAGTTTCTCCATTATATATGTTTCACCATTCTGTCACGTTTAGAACTTGTAACCAGCTACTCTTAACAGCTGAATCTCTCCAAACGAATTAAATATATATGGTTACATTGTTTGCTTTGGTCTCTGGTCTAACTGTGACAATGCAGGACAAATGTAATCTCCCCACAGTTTGTATTATTGAGTGCCTAGGACTGTTATTGAGGGACATGCTACCTCATTGATATCTCTCGCTGGCATTATATATCTCCAGAGAGGTAAATTTCCCACTCCTGCAACCAATATCCCTGACCATTCTATTTCGATCTCTCTTAGTACTCTATATAACGAGCTATGCTGAACTTATCTTTCTGCAATTATATTCCTGCGTGTACCTAATATACAAGGTGCATCATATATTAGTTAACCGAAAATGCTAACACAAATTTGACTTATTATATCCTTATATTTGTCATTTATGTTTAGCGCAAGTTATTAGATTGAATTTCAGTCGGTTGCGTTAAGATACCTTGTTCCTGAAAATTGCCATTATTATATCGAATTTCTGACCATGCCGCAACCATGTGCAGTTGGTACCTGACTTAATCCGCAACCTTTATTATGACACTTTCTCTGTGTTCTACAGTAATTGAGGAACGTCACAATATTTAAGTGTGTACTTGTCGCCTGCAGATCTTGGAGGTTTAGATGCGACTCTGTTTTGTGAACCGAACTTTGTACATTCCAAATGTATGCCGATAGATTTGATTGACTGCGCGAATTGAAGTACATAGCTTATTTCGCTATAGGGAAGATAAAGTTTACAGCCCGTGTCACTGCAATTTATGAAACAAATCTTCATACCAAAGGATGTCAAAGTAAATAGTAACAAATAAACATGTTGATATAAAACTTAGTGTGTGTACTAAAATAGAACAAGAAGTTCTGTCTTTAATCGACATATCGCTTCTCTGTTTCAATATTAATACATATTAAAATATGTAATTTTGAGATACTAGGATATATTGGAGAAAAATAATAATTCAGGCCTACTAGAACATTTTAATTAGCCAATAAAATTAGCATAAGATAACAATTATACGAACATTTAGGTTTCCATAATCAGTTTCCATAATCACCATATGAAAACTAAAAAAAACTAAACCCTCAAAAGCTCTTTTCTGAATTAATAATTTTAAAATGTCCTAAGAAAGCAATAGAGCAACGATATAATCTTATGCAACTTTATTATAAGTAGGCTATATTAAAATATAAAATTATGGATATTCACCTGAAAGGTCCGTCTCTTCAACTTAATTAGTTATTTAACTGTAGCACTTTCGGGACTTGTCCCATCATCGGCAGGATCCCGAAAGCGTTACAGTTAAATAACTAATTAAGTTGAGGAGACGGACCTTTCAGGTGAATATCCATAATTTTATATTTTAATTTTGAATAATACCTCAACGGCACACATCATGAATCTTATAAAAGTTGACTATAAGTATATTATTTAATAATAATAGTAATAATAATAATAAAGTTCATGGTAAAATTCCATTTACATATTAGTCTCAATATGAAAGTTATAATAAAAAATTAAAAGATTAGGTACCTTGTATGTTCTGTCTCCTCAACTAACACAATTTTTAAAACACTGTAGACGTTTCACGACCCGTCCCATCGTCAGCAAAGGTTGTTTTGCTATTGGCTTTTTCTCATTATCTTGTATAGATAAGGTATTTAACTTTATAAATTTATATTATAATTTTGTCCACCTGTATGTTCTCTGGATAGCGTCGCTGTCTCGTTCGCAGCGGGCCCGTTCTCGATCCCCGGTCGGAACAAATTTCCTGGGTGACGTTTTATTCGGGGGTTTTCCTCACCTATGAGACAAATGTCAGGAATCGTTAAGGCCCCGAACATCTTCTGGCCATCATAATCATCATCATCATCATATTCGCCATGTTTAGTATGAATGTGAGTTAGAATGGTGTGTTTCGTCTTAATGTTGTGTTGTCTCGAAGAAGGCGGTGGCATCACTCATTTAGAAAGGTCCTCCATGTCCTAGTGCGGTAAAAAAAATAAATGTGTGTGTAATCCATGGTTGAAATCCCTCTATCGACAGACGTGTCACTGGAAGGCCCGAGTGCAGGTTGTATTGTTTCGAAGAAGGCGGTGACATCACCATTCAGAGAGGTCCTTCATGTCCTAGTGTGGTCAAACAAATAAATGTGTGTAATCCATATTTGAAATCCCTCTATCGACAGACGTGTCACTGGAAGGCCCGAGTGCGGGTTGTATTGTTTCGAAGAAGGCGGTGACATCACTCATTCAGAGAGGTCCTTCATGTCCTAGTGTGGTCAAACAAATAAATATGTGTGTAATCCATAGTTGAAATATCTCTCTTGACAGATGTGTCACTCTAAGGCCCGAGTGCAGGTTGTATTGTCTCGAAGAAGGTGGTGGCATCACTCATTCAGTGAGGCCCTCTATGTCCTAGTGTGGTCAAAAAATAAATATGTGTGTAATCCATAGTTGAAATATCTCTCTTGACAGATGTGTCACTCTAAGGCCCGAGTGCAGGTTGTATTGTCTCGAAGAAGGTGGTGGCATCACTCATTCAGTGAGGCCCTCTATGTCCTAGAGTGGTCAAAAAATACATATGTGTGTAATCCATAGTTGAAATATCTCTCTTGACAGATGTGTCTCTCTAAAGCCCGAGTGCCGTATGGCGAGAGGTAAAATTGCAGTAATGGAATGGACTATAATAATTTTTATATTGTAATTAATGATTACCCAATTAGAATCTGTGATACAGCATCTAAATACAACTCACAACCAATGGCGATTTTCAGTTGTTTTACTTCATTTAGAAATAAACTTATCCCAATGAAATATTATTTTGGTATCATCACAAATAGCATCAATGCTATTTCCACAATTTTATTTAATAATCTTTCCTCTAAAGTAAATTTCTTTGTTTTTATTCTGTTCTTATTTACATAAACTTTAACATCTAATATGATATTGAGTCTATTTTTTTAACGAGAGCATGAAATGACGAATATGTTGAAATGATTAATAGTATTATTTCCAACTAGCATTTGCTTTTGCAAATGAGGAAATTCAGAAAAAAAATCTCAGGCAGGTTAGTCGTTCCTGGGGTTTGAAATCGGGAACTTCCTATTTATAGTCTCAAACCTAACCACCTGAGCCAAGCCGTTCCTATAATTTTGAATTATTTCATAAGTCTACTTTGGTGGCAGTTACATTATATCGGGTTACGTAGGCCTACTTTCACAGCGCCGTTTCGCTCACATAAAAATTGTCCCACTGTCTACAGATAAGAAAAATTACAAACCAGTTCAGTGGTGTGTCTTTCCGAATGCGTATTATGTGGTAGAAATATACTGGTGATATAAAATGGATTGTAGCCCACTGATCAAACTTCTTGCCGTTTATGTATTCAACTAAGGGATCAAAACTGTACACACATAGAGGCGCGCGCATAGTAAGTATCTTGACGCTGGACCCTGCATTACTTAATGATGTCTAAAATTTTGTGCTGTAAGAAAATATCTTTTCTGTATATTTTATTAAATTTATAGTTTATAGTTTTATTTAACTATAAAGTAATAGTATTTAGATTTTATTTACAATAAGAGAAAACTTATAATAATGCTATATCATTACACTACCAGAAGTTTTGAAACAAAAACAAAACAACTATCCTCAGGGGTTGATTACACCAGCTTCCTCTCTTCTGGATTATGTTACAGTCACACACACACATTAATTAGCTGTGTATCATCATAGCTGTTGGTAATTAAAGGTATGGCGTATGTTGTTTGAATATATTGCAGTATCCCTATGACGCCATTATTGCAAATTCTCTGTAATACATGTACCAGTAAATAACAAATATGTAACAAATTATAACTTGTGTTTGTTTCTGGATTGCAAGTGATCTTTTATAATAGATTATGCCTGAAACTGAGTTGAATCTTAATTATTTCCCACATGCATTGGTTTTATGATCAAAACACTGTTTTTATAACTATTTGTTTTTTTCTTAATTTGTTACATAACTTACCCTCTTTTAAATATGTAACATATAAATTGAGTTCTGTGTGTGCTACATATAATATTATATATTTTATGTATAAGCTTATGTTAATGATGATCATCTGATTTATTTTGTCAATTTCTCTATTTGATTTTATTATATTTATTATTTCTTTTTTTAATATCAAGTGGTTATGGTTAACATATACAGGTTTAAAAATACAAAAAACGAGCTAAAAATCCTCAAAAAATATAAAATATCATATATAACGAATAATAAACTGAATAATATAATTGTAAAAAATAGAAGAAACGGACATGTATATGAGTAATGGAGTTTATAAAAATTAAGTGCAATAACTATTACAAATTCTGTATTTGCAGAACTACAAAAAATGTATCACAAGATTTAATTAATATTTCAGATACTATGTAAATAATGAGGGTAAATCTTGTTTTTCTAATCACATAACAGAACAATTTAATACAATAGATAACGTATTATCGATCTTACACAGAGAAAACAATAAATTGAAAATCAACGTTCTCGAAGAGATCAAATAAAGGAAACCACATACAAAATACCTTTTATATGAAAATACACCCTCTTTACAAAATCATTATTAACAACAGTCAGTACACAACTATAAAAAGAAGATGAAACATTGTTTTCCAAAGGCTCTTATAAAAGTATACTGCTAATATTTGAGAAAGAGTCCACCGCTGTGGGCTCGAGGTAGCGTACGGCCTTGTCACGCAGTGGGCCCGGGTTCGATCCCCGGTCGGGACAGTTTTTCTGGGTGAGGTTTTTATCGGGGTTTTTCCTCACCTGTAAAACAAATGTCAGGAAAACTTTAAGGCCCAAACGGTCCCCGAAATCATATGCCCATGGCAATCATCACCATTCATATTCATCTTAGATTAAGCTCAGGATTAGGGACTCTCCTGGTGCACCACTATCATCATCATCACCCATCATATCATCGGGGAAAACGTAACCCCGCCTTCAAGGCGCCCCAACCTCATAAATGGGTTACAAGTACGCCATGCCAGGAGAGAACACCAGGAATGTCGAAAGACAACCTGGGTCATTTGCAAATATATATATATATATATTTGAGAAAGATTGAGAATACGGTATTAATTCATAATTTAAAAGCTTTAAATAACATTCAGAATTATTAATTTATTAAATAATCAATTGAGTTGGTGTTTACTTGATGAAAATCCATTTTTATTTAATTAATATTAATTTATTTATTACTAATTATTAAGCCTGAAAAATTAAGACACAGATAAAGACACCTGTAAAGTTAGCTACGTCGAGTCTATATAGGCCTAAGTAATGCTATTTAAAACAACTAAGACTGGGAGAGGGAAATCAGCAGAAAACGCTACACCTGATTCAAAACATTAGTACGTAGCATATCCCTATCAGAATGTTTAAATAACTTGTTCTTAATCCACTGAAAACGCTGCACCTGATTCAAAACACTGTACGTAGTATATTCAAAGACAGCGCTAAACATATCAAAATACCCGCCTTCACGCCTAACATATATACTGACTGACAAAGGAACCTTGTTCATAGAAGAGCTCCACCTGGACCTTCTCGTGCCGGCAACAGATGCCTACAAAGAACTGCTGAGGGAACTCAACGAGAAGAGAGAACAGATATGGCCTGAGTTCTACGTTACGGATGCGATGATCTACAGGGAATGGACAACAGCCAGATACGACCTCAAACATACCGTGACAAGAGTCGCGGTCCATGGTTTCCACCACAGGATATGCCAACAGTGAAGCGCCATAACCCAGAAGAAAAGTTGAAGTGCAAACTATTTGGGTCGCACTGCGACCGATATCGCCTATTACAGTGTAAAAATAGAGGAACCTCGATAACAGACTTCTGTAAGACATGAAAACAATTCTTTCTACATGGCCATTGGTTGCAATAATACCTATTATTATTGTATTCCTATCTGAATGTACAAACAACTTGTTCTTAATCCACGCACCTGATTTAAAACATTAGTGCGTAGCATATTCCTATCAGAATATATAAAAAAACTTGTTCTTAATCCACTCAACAGGGCTTTTTTAAAGTTTCAACAATACCAACTAACTGCCACTATTGAGCACCTAGGTTCATGGTCGCGCGGACATATGCTCTCCATACATCCTTATCCTAATGTTTTCCAATCGTATCCTGTATAACTACTTCTCTCAAATCATGGTTTATGTTATTCTCCCACCTTATTCTTGGGCTACTAACTGGGCGTTTTCCCTCTGGTTTTCCTACAAGAAGCTTCCATGCTCCTCTTCCATTCCTAATTCGTGTGTGCCACATGTCTTGCCCATTGCAGTATACCAGACAAATTTCAACCTACGATACATTAATGTATACAATCTACCTTTTCCGTGGTCTTCTCGTTGTCGTTTGCCTTGCATTAAGGTTTTTTTTTTTTGCAGTAGGCTATATAGTGGCAATCTTAATTTTCTCTTCTTCCTAGATGTCCAAACTATTTTTATCTATTTTCAGATTAGTTATTTCAGAAATAGTAGAAATAACATGTAGAAAGAATGGAAGAGAGTAGATTACCAAAGAAAATCTTACATTATAATCCGAGAGGAAGAAGAGATCTGACGTCCTCGAAAGAGATGGTCTTAGATATATTAGTGAAGACGGAACAGGAAATTAATATCTAAACCAGGAAAGAAGAAGAAGAAGAGGAAGAAGGGGATTATTTATTTTTCTACGTTTAATATCTACTTGTCTGTATCATAGATATCATGCCTTGTTTTGTATTAAATTTCAAGCAGAAATTTCATTTCTGTGGCCTGAATTCTGTTCAGCTCCTTTTTTTAATGTCCAAATTTTGGATACATATATTATAATTTATTTGAAGTATGTTTTTTTTTTCGTTTTAATCTTCCTTTTAAGGAGTACATAATCGTTCCAAGTTTATTGTTTGATTAAGTGTTAAACTTTTGAACTTTTGTCTATTTTTTTTTTTACTTTTATGCGCAATGTGGGTGATAAAATTATTGTTAAATCTTGGATGAATTTCATAAGATTCAATATATACATTTTCATTGCATAAATGTTGCAGGTTTCTCTTGGCTTGCGGGGCTTTGTTTGAATCATGAGCTCAGAAGTCGTTATGGCTAAATAGTTGATTGTGTTAAGCCCTTGCAGTCGGTATACAAAGTGATAATAATTTAGTGGAGACGTGTTTGCGTGCTGGGAAAGATCCATTGTCGCGTGTGTACTTGCAATTTTTATCACGTCTTTCAATGATAATACGTTTGGAAAGTCCCTGTTTGTTCACTATCAATACATGTTACTGCTTCACATAGCTGGAAAACTGAATATAAAAAATCACAGAACTGATATTACATTGATATCGTAGAATAAACAAGTGAAATGCTATTATTATTTCCGTACCAGCTTGTTTTCTCTATCAGGTTACATAGACTGTTTCACAATAAAATTCACAGTTACAAGAATATTTTCTCGTACTAATTCAAAATATCTTAATTTAGATTAAAAAAAGAATAATCTTTATAGATAGCATGCTGTCATTAAGATGTATAAAAATTAGCCGCTCTAAAAATAAAGATAGAATAATTAGTACAATTATAAGGAAGAAGCTTCATCCAACCATTCTATTCAATAATAATCTAATTTCAACTAATACATTTCTTGAAGGAGGAGATTCCGTATTAAATTATCATAATAAATTAATCATAAAGATAGGCCTATATTTGGTATAAAATTCAATAAACCTTTATTCATATATATATATATATATATATATATATATATATATATACACACATTAAAACGGGTCCACCACTGTGGTCTCAAGGTAGCATGCTGCCTTGTCACGCAGCGGGCCTGGGTTCGATCCCCGGTCGGGACAGGCTCCTGGGTGAGGTTTTTTACGGGGTTTTTCCTCACCTGTAAGACAAATGTCAGAAAGCTTGGGGCCCAACGGTCCCCAAAAAATAATCCGGCCATCATCATAACCCTTACCATTATCATCTTTCACCGGTGTGGAAAGCAACGGGAAGCTACCACACCTATAATTCCCTAGTAAAGCGGAAAGCATAACATGAAAATGCTATGATTGCAGTGAAGGACCTGCTCTCGAGCAGAACTACTGTGGATGGAATTTTAAAAAGTACCGCAAAAACTTGCAAAAACATAATTTCACACTTGTTACATCCTTTGCTCAGTATAGAATGGATATGGATAACATCATAGAGTTTGCGCTGTATGCATGTATGTAGGCCTATGTATATACTCCACACGTCTCGCATGAGAACATGGGCGATCACTAGCGGGAGTTTCTTAACCAAGCTAATTTTATTACGTTTATTTACCTACGTGTGTTAACCAGTGATATGTGGGTTAGCACATCGCCTCAATGAGACATCTCGAAAGCAACTATGATTGTTAATTACTTGAATTGATGAAAGTCGGTTATATTTTGCTCAGAGGCCTTTATATTCAGGTTTTGCGGTTGTTTTACGAGCCTGAAAATCTTCATACCCGGGGTTCACAACTTAAAATCGCAGTCTGAGGACTCTTTCGTTGGATTTTTCCACCCGACCACGCCCGGGTTTGCCACCCTCGTGACCAGAGGCAAGGAACATAACCACTAGACCTCCGCAAAAGCGAGAATTTAAATTAAGTAGAAAAAACTCAAAAACTTATATTGAGGTAGGCCTATATATATATATATATATATATATATATATAGAAAGTATTTTCCTTAACATCTAAGAAATTAGCGTCGCAATTTCAAGATTGGTGTTAAGAGCTGAAGAATTGTTCTCATACTGTTTTATCCCGAACTTAATGACCTTTTTTGTGCCATATATATAGGAAAATAGAAACAATGAATCCCATATATATATATATATATATATGGGATTCATTGTTTCTACTTTCCTTCAGAAGGAAAAAATACTCCTAAGGCTATCCGCTCATAAAGTGATCCTCATAAAAATAAAACAATGTGACCTGCTCGCTTTTCATTGCTAGGACACCAACATAGTTGTAAAAGCAGTAAGTACGCGAAAAAAGTAGTTCATTTCATTAAATTAAAAATATGTCCCCTGAATGGTACTTATTTGTCGTGAATGAAAACAATAATATTCAAAACATATAAAATATTCTAAAATATACCTAATCAGTAATTACAACTTAAAATATTTTATTACTTATGAATAATGCATTTGTGTCATGCTTCAGTCGATTCTGATGCAACAAAATGGCTGAAGGTGTCGAGTTTTCTGTTGCTGTGTCGCCATCTAAATTTTAAAACACAAGTCTGGCAAACCTTAGACTAGTGGTAAAAAAACGGTTATTTTAAATGTATTTCAGAAGTTGAATAAAAAATCTCACCGGCTTTCTTGTAATCTACCCCATTCAACGATCACGTGTCTTATGTGCTTCACACGTGCTCCCTGTCAATGTGTCAGTAATTGTGGCGAGAATGGCGGAAGGATACAATTGGCGGTTGTTTCTGTTTGGATCACTCTAAGAGCGAATAAGATATAGTAATCACTTTCTGAAAAAATGAATCGGCCACGGTCGGGTTTGAATTCGCTAATCAGACGCGAGTACGGTAATCATTTGGCCACCCAGGCAGACGACTTGGATTGTCTTCAACCTATATTTCCCGATAAACTAGCTATTACCGTACTCGACTCTCTTCCCGAAGTGCACGGGTTCAAATCCGGTCGAGGTCTATAGATTTTAAGGGCGCTATATTTTTGCGAATATATTCTTTTGGAAAAGACGTAAGACCGTGGATTTCGTGCCATAGACTTATTGCATGTAAAGACAACTCAAATCTGAGCCTCAGTGCAAAATCACCTTTTTTTTCGAATGCAGAAGATTATCGTTAAATAAGAAGATACTTACTTACCTACTCACTGGCACTATCGAATCCGTAGGTTCATGGCCGCGCGGACATAAGCTCTCCATACATCCCTATCCTGAGCTAATGCTTTCCAATCATTCCCTGTATAATCTACTTCCCTCAAATCATAGTTAATGTTGTTCTCCCACCTCATTCTTGGTCTTCCAACTGGGCGTTTTCCCTCTGGCTTTCCTACAAGAAGCTTCCATGCACGTCTTTCATTCCCCATACGTGCAATAAGAAGATACAAGACTCACTTTTTTATTTATTTGTGAATGCATTAATAATTATTGGAAGGCGAAATAAGAATTGTAGACAATTTACCTCATTTATATCAAAGATTTACTTTTCAAAACTATAAATGTGGCAAATGTCAGGAAAATGTATTACGAAATAGACAATATAACTAACTCACTGGTTCATGGCCGCGCGGACATAAGCTCTCCATACATCCGTATCCTGAGATTTTTCCAATCATCTCCTGTATAATCTACTTCCCTGAAATCATGGGTAATATCACTCTCCTACCTTATTCTAGGCCTACCAACTGAATGTTTTCCCTCTGGTTTTCCAACTAGAAGCTTCTATGCACCTTTTTGCATTCCCCATTCGTGCCACATACACTGCCCATCGCAGTCTACGAGACTTAACTGTTCTTATTATATCTGGCTCCCTATAAAGACGATGTAGCTCACCATTATTAAGTCATCTCCATTCACCTGTCTCTTCACATCTCTTTCGTCCAAAAATGTTCTTAAGAACCTTTTTCTCATAAACTTGTAATCTCCTTTCCTCCCATGTTTTACCTAGATATAACTTGGGAGAATAACATTTTATTTATTTTCAGTTTAATGTTTTTTAAAGGAACTGGGACTGTAACAGATCATCTGACTAACATAATAATTATCCATATCGTATTTGCCATGTTTGGTGTGAATATATTATTAATCGGTGTATCGTGTCTCAAATGTTCGTATTGATTCGGAGCTAGCCTCAGCTTAGAACTTCATCGGAAAAGTTCTCAATTCCTTTTACGATCAGAAGTGTATTATTTAGAATCAAAGTCCTCTCCTTACAGATTCCTATAAGGTCCAGGATATGTAGGAATCGCAAAAGTCCATATAAATGGGGAGCAAGAGGGGAGTGAGATAGAGAGAGATTTAAAGAAATCACCTCATGTCAAGTTATATTGAGATGTCCCAGGATTGCGGGACTGCTGAAACATATGGAACTATTGACGAATTTAGTGAGATTATCTACTGATAATCAGGACATGATAAATTAGCTGGCTTTCCCGGCATACAATTCTTCGAATATAGATTATTGATATTGTCATGATATAATTTCGGATATGTAATACATTTATTTTTTGTGTGCTCTTTTCCTCAGGAAACATTTATACTATCCATTTGAAATTTCAAATTACTGTGTTGGTCCCGGTGAGCTATTGGTTACCTATTTGATGTCTTATTCCGATTCGAGGATTTAAACTTGGGATTTTAATAATGTAGTGATAATGATTATAAGTTCATTCGGAAGGAAAGTAAAACCTAAAATTCCACCACATACAAAATCCCCAAGCCTGAAATAAGAGGCATCTGTGTAAAATCCATTTGCACTCTGACCCCCAGATTTAATTGCGATTTTAAAAGTTAAAATGCGGAAAAATGTGCGCTGACGCACTTTACAGAGTAGGTCATTATGGCATATAGATACGTCACATATAGGCCTAAATCCAAAATAACAAAAATGCTCTGCTTAACCCATTTGCCTCAGAAGACGAGGTACACTCGTCGGCTGTTAAATGGCCTTCAACTCAGAAGACGAGGTTCACTCGCCGGCTGTTAAATGGCCTTCAACTCAGAAGACGAGGTACACTGGCTTAATTCTGCTGTTATATATTTTGTAATATTTTGTAGATCTCGTGGCAGGGTAATCTGTTGTTAACATTTATGAATAGTAGAGGAATGTGTGTTGGCTTTCACCCTTATTGAGATCTCAAGTATCGTTATCTTTTGTTTGTTTTGAATGTCTGAAAATAAACAATATAATTTATGGCGACTTAAATGCGGTTTTTTGGGAAATGCATTGAGCGTTTAAACCTGAAGCGAATGAGTTAAAAATCCACACTTTAGAAATTTTCTGGACAAATATGTGATGCAACATTTTCAGTATAAGTCTACAATTCGTAAAGAATTCAATGATTTATAATTATATTACAATTTCATTCCAATATTTATAGAATATGGAGGCTCTGTGAAGGTGCGTCAGGCGTGGTTGGTCGGCATTCTTATCGTTCCCAGACCTATAAAGTATAAGAACTTCATCTCATCTCTTTCCACGATCAGACCATGAGTTGGAAACGCGTTGAGGATATTGTTTATAGTTTATGCATTTTGATATTGAATGTACTGAAGAGATTCTCATTATCAGACTGTACTTCTTTGCTGCTGTTTACCTGAATGAATGCAATCCATTGACACTCAGCAACGTAAGTAATAACGCATACCCCCCCCCTTTACTAATAGGTAATTAGCAGGCATAGGATCTGAGACAACTTAAGAGTGGTGAAGTGTACAATACATAGTGTATTATGAAGCGAGGTGGCGGATTGGAGTTTGTTTACCTGTGAGTCCGAGTACAATCCTTTCGTGAGCAGCGGCTGTCTCTTCATACGAAACGAACTCAGGGCATCACAGTACATTCTGAATTCATTACGAATTGAGTTTTCCTACTACTTGTAAGTAACTGAGTAATCCTACTCTGATATCATACTGTAATTTTACGATTAGCAACTTCAGCAGCACATTGAAGTCTTTGTTTGTATCCACAGTATATCTTTTTACTATATGTACCGAACTCATAGTAAGATAGATTGTATGCACATTAGGTATCAAAATGTTCTGGGATCCTAAGATTGGATAGTAGCAAGGAAAGTACCTTAGTTGGGTGGGAAATGAAGTATACTACACACAGAACCACTGGTCATTCAAATGCTTGTACACGATAAATATTCAACCTCCATAAATCAGACCACATAACTCCAGTATTTGAAATGTTGTCTCGGCTCCGATTAGTAGACAGACGAAAGATACATTGTCTCTGCTTCTTATACAATACTTTGTCCACCTCATCACCCCTTTATATTTCTACTCGCTTTCATTCGCTACCCTCCCACCATAACTTAGACACACGATCGAGATAAAATTTAACTCTAGCTATTCCTCTACATCGAACATCTCATTATTCCTCACCCTTCCTTGTTTCAGCCACACGACTCGGGATTTTCTCCCCTCGTATATCAAGGACTGCCCGACTCAAAAACAGTTTAAAAAGAAACTCACTTCATATTGCTTATATTATTATAAATCAATATATAACTAATTACTTTCTTCTGTATTATTGGTTATAATCCATTACATTATATGATTTATATTATTTTATGTATACCATTCTCCATTCCATTAATTCTCTTGTTAGAATAAGTATTTTATTTGTATGTGCCATAATTTATGTAAAAATGAAACTGGCCCCTAACTTTAAATGTATATATTCTATTTGTATTATTTATGTAACTGAACTGCACCCGAGCACGAGCACTTGCTCATTCGGGTGTCAATACTGTGTATAACATTTATTTGTAAATAAAATTTATTCTTATTCTTATATTTCCTTAGACAATATAATATATAACCGTGTTCCATGTATACTTTTATTATTCCTTTATATTTTAAACTTTCTTTACCAAGCCATCTATGTAATCAAATTATAGGTTATTATTATTATCATTATTATTATTTTTCTTATTTTTATTATTATATTTCCTTGTCAACTTTATATTGTGTAATCTACATCTCTTATGTAAAAGTAAAGTAAAAGTAAAGTATTCCCACTACAGGCCTCAGGAGGCCCTTGGGGTAGTGGGAGGTTAAGGCTCCCACTTTTTCTTGACAATTGGCACTTGATGTCAGCCGGGTTGTCAGCCCTGCGTGACGGCCGCCTTTACCCCCAGAACAAGCGTCTGGTACTCATTTACGTTAGAGGCTGAGTCGACCCCAGGGCCATAGTGCCGCCAGAAGGTTTGGGTCAGTTTAAAAATCCTGACCCTACCGGGACTTGAACCCTCGACCTTCCGGCTTGTAGCGCAGTGCCTTAACCACTACGCTACGGCGTGCCCCATGTATTAATCATAATTCTTATTGTACGTATGTATAATTTAACCCTGGTGAAGTGGAAGAGAAGACCTTACGGTCTTAACTCCATCAGGTGAAATAAATAAATAAATAAATAAATAAATAAATGTGCACCGCAGCTGCGCACTAGGCTGTGTTGCTGTCTTGCGCCGTCACATCGCATGCATACTCCGGTTTCAGTTAATTTGTGCTCACTATAGAGCACTACAATGACAACCTAAGTACTTTCCCTGGTTATTAGTAAAAATCAGACTGCGGGGATATACAGGGCTTCCAATATAAAACCGGACACGCCTCACGGGGTTTCACCCGTCAGGCAGCGCTACATTAAAATGTTCCCATAATATGTATGTAATTATTATAATATTCATAAAGGTTCCGGTTGTTCTAGAATTTCTATAAAAGTCCTCCTCGTCCGCATTTCACTCTGCCAGCCGCAGAGTGTCCGGTTTTATACTGGAAACCCTATAGTACGTAAATAGCATGTTTACATGCTTACAAATACTGTGCGACTTAACTGTAGATTGAAACAAAGGGATTACGCCAATTACGTCACGGCCATAATATCTACAGTACTATTCATTTCGCTGCTGAACAACAGGTGAATTAATATAGTTGTGAATACGTAAGTTTATAATATGTACCAATTGTCAGAGTAAGCGGAATATGACATACACAGAGCAATAGGCATCACAACTTTTCCGTGCTTCTTGATATTGCCAGAGCAGTCGCTGCTACTTTGTAAACAAACTAAGTTCGTTCGTTCGTAACTTCACATCTTGGTACTATTTTCCCGCAGTTTGGTAATAACTTTGTTCACAAAAGAGCGTAATACAATACTAGCATACTCGTAACAACAATAAAGATAATTAGATTTCAAATTAAAAAAATAAATCAACTTATACTATCGGTGTATTTTGTTTTAACTATACATTAATCTATAATAATAATAATAATAATAATAATAATAAAGACGAAGAAATGAACGAAGAACATCTACAAACCTGTGAAGTATTACCTGTTGGATCCACCATAGAGAAATATTGGAGAGTAAGAACGCTAATTGCTTCATTGCCAAGGCTCAGCATATGAAAACAACATAATAATAATAATAATAATAATAATGGCGGCCAAAATATAGTGGATTGATAATGATATGAGATTGTTAAAATGTCATAAATAGCATTAGGGAATAGTATATTAGGATGCAACGTTGGGAAGTGGTTTTTACAGAATCGAGTGATAGCGAGGTTTTTAATTTCGGAGATTCTGTAAAACACTTCACAAACGTGCGTTGTACATTATTTTTTGCGTGATGGTGTTTTCAAAATAATCAATAATAATAAAATAATAACATATTTGTTGGAAATATTTGCGTTCATTATAAACAATTGACTAACGTTAACAGTGTGGGCAATGTTTATTAATTTAAAGTACCGGAGGCCATGAGACCATTATTATTGATAAAATGGCCCCAAGAACATATTTATTGTTTTATATTCTTTCAATTAGAGTTCAGTTCATTTAAAATGCAGTTATTTGTTTCGTATGATGTATATTAACACTACGTTTTGAATATTTTCTGTATATACATTGTACGTAGTATACATAGAAGGCAGTGGTTTCGCTTCCCGCACATGGGTGTAAATGTAATATTAGAGTATAGTTATTTAGGTTGGCAACGCCGAAATGTAGGAAGTTGAACTTTCAATAATGGTCGCCATTGCAGGCAAGTACGACAAAACGCACTGTCACGCTAAAAAGAATTGAACGATACACGTTGAAATGGCATGAAAAGTGGAGGAGAATGGCGATTAATTTCGGTACAGAAAGATGTGCAAATTGTTAAACCTGCTACATAAATAACTAATAAACAAAATTGCTGTTTCCATTTTTATCAGACACATTACTTAAATACTGTCATAGTATATTTAGTAATTACCTTAATTTTGTGAGCCTGATATATATTTACGAAAAATCGTATTTTGGGATCTAGTATTAAATGGAAGACAATGTAATTTCCAATTTATTCTTAATTTATTAACGAGGAACATTGGTTTCGATACTTTACTGTGGTCACCATTAACCGATGTATTTTGTCAATGGTTGTAGTTGACATGACTAGCAATTACTCGATTAATTACGAGATATGGATGTTGCGGTCATTAAACAAAGCCGTAAAATTAGGCTGGAATAATTTTATTCCGGTGGAGACGTGAGGCATAAACCTTATTCCTAATCACTGCCTCACGTGTCATAATGTGAATTTGTGGCCTCTATCTCAAGCTATAAAGACTAAACATATATATCACTTTAATGCTGTAACCTTAGAGACTCCTTAAACTAACGTTACGAGAGCAATAGTGGAGTCTCTGCCTTGTTTACGAGTAGTTTACAAAACAGAAATGTGTTGGTTGTCTGAGAATAATTAACAAAAGATAAGACTCAAAGATCCTGACATGTGTTATCTATTATTTATTTAATTAAATAAGAATGGCCTTATTTATTATTCTAATCTGTTTCGAAGTGTAATTATTACAAATTAAATTGTATTTTTTTATATCACGATTTCGTCATTATAGATATTGTAGTGAGTGTTGAGAAATATTTTACATTTTGGGTTCGAGCGACACATTCTCAAATACTTAGAAGCTATCTCTATCGATCTTCGGGTTTTTACAGCTGCTGACGTCTTCCCGTGCCAAACTTCCAAAGCCTACGATCTAGAGCATTTCAATGCTCAACATCAAGCGAGGAGTGGACATTCAATAAATACCACAAGAATAGACTAATAGCTCTAGAATTAGGTTATTTGCGCAGAAGTGTCAGAAAGTCAAAATTAGAACATATTATAAATAGAGAAAACATAATGGAAGCAGAAGAAAACATAATTAAAAGAATTAAAGACAAGGAATAAAAATGATTAGGACATATTTTAAGAATGGAAGACAGGAGATGGCCGAAACAACTACATCAATGGCAACCGATCAGAAAGAAGAAAAAAAAAGGAAGACCAAAATTAACTTGGAAGAAAAGCATTAGGATATCAATGCAATCAAGAGGTTTAAGCATAGAATATACCCAGGAATAATAATTAAAACAAGAATGAGGTCCAGAAATAAATTAAATATTGGATCAATTCTGGAAATACATGCTATAATGAATTACAGAGACTATTGTCGTTTCAGCTTCTCTATAAAAACATTAAGCTGAAAATTTATAAAACTATTGTTCTCCCAGTTGGGTGAGAAACACTGATTCTTACTTTGAGGAAAGAGAAGAGAGAATATTATTTAACAGTGATCTACATGATCTTCATAGATATGATACGAACAATTAAGAATCGTAGACTAAGATGCGCAGAACACATGTTACGAATGGGGATTGAAAGAGGGGCATGAAAGCATCTTGTAGGAAAATCATAGGGAAAACGCCCAGTTGGTAGATCTAGAATAAGATGAGGGAATAGCATTAATCATGATTTGAGGGAAGTAGGTTGTACAGGGGATGATTGGAAGACATTAGCTCAGGATAGGGATGTATAGACAACATATGTCCGCGCGGCTATGAACCTACGGGTTCGATAGTATCAGTGAGTTAGTGTAAAATTTACTCAGTGATGAGGATTGAAAAAAAAAATTGTTTTCATAAAACTGCTTAGCGTTTAACATAAACTTAATATGCCATTAAACATATTATGGTATGCAAATAATGGCGTTTACATATATTTACAACTTGTAGGCCCTATTTTTTTGCTTGTATTTTCCTCTGGGTACAAAGGACAAATAAAAGTAATTATTTGTTACCGACAAAGCATGTGGGTAAATACGAATTCTTTATAAAAATGCATTATAGCTTCGCCGCCAGATCTGTCTATTCATCAATTATATTAAAGAAAATAACCAAACAATCACTGTTCTCAGGGTTTATATAATTTTCAATTTTATTTTTAAGATTCATTTATATTAAATTGTACCTGAGTGGCTAAGTCGGCATATTTGAATATATGTGAATTTCCCTCATCAGCCATTAGCAATATTACCGTCATATATTATTTGTATAACAATAAATGCAATTTAAAGGCAAACAAACTGCTTAAAATTATATCGCTATGATAAAAGATTGGAAAAGTTTCACATTTGCTTTAGTTTCAAGGAGAGTTATCTAATTTAAAATGATAATATAATGAATATTTATTTAATATTTATTTTTACTTAACATACCCCTTTATGACGTTTTAAACCTTGATGTCAGCATTTATCTGTAATCATTACACCATCTTACCGGTCAGTGAAAAGAGAAGTTTTTCCGACATGTTTTTGTTTTAAAACTGTATACTTGATATAAACTTAGAAGTGATATTAGTTCATACGTTCATATTTTTAGCAATTCTTTTAATTATATATATATATATATATATATATATATATATATACACTAGAAGTCCCGGCCACGCGTTGCTGTGTCTAAGGTATACGTTAAAAATTTTAATTAAGTTGCTGTCTTTCAGCCAGATTACTTAAAACTAATACTTACACACGAAATTAATAATATTGAAAATAAAATAAACACTGAACACACTTAAATTATGAAATAATCAACATTTGTAATTCAATTGAAACTCGCGGTTGCAACAAAAAGCACAGCCATCTGGATCTCTCTTTGTTAAATAATAAACCAATTACCTTACCAAATTACCTTACACCGCCATCTGTTAGCATCGTATGAAACTCACAGATAATTACACCGCCATCTGTTAGAATCGTATGGAATTCACAGATAATTATAACTCTTTGTTAAATAATAAACAAATAATTTGCAATAAAAAATAATGCGACTATAAATTTAGTTATAAACTACCCTAAGTCTCAAATTGGATCAAACTGCACACAGTGTGCAAAATTTTATTAAAATCGGTTCGGTAGTTTAGGATTCCATCGCGGACAAACAACGTGACACGTAATTTTTGTATATTAAGATATATATATACTTTCGAATCAATTCATGACATATTATGGTTTCGGTTACGATTAATTATAATTCAAAGTTGATATAATATACACAATAATTGTTATTGAATGGTACTTAAAGTTGATTTGAGCAATGGTTTACTGTCATATTCTGTAATTTTATGAATTTAAAAAAAGTTTTATTTTATATTTGTAGTTCATTATTTTCAATGTTCTTAAAATAGAATGTTAATTTTATTTCAGTTAACTTCCAGAAAAAATTGTATTCATAATTTCTAATCTTAAAAACATCTCTTTAATTGTGTAACGTTATTAATTTACTTATTTCATCATTGCTATTTTATGGAGAATACTCAACTATTTTCACTATGAAGTTCCTAATTACCGTACTTCATTATACGTGTTTCAACTACAGCATGAATAAATAACATGTAGATACACAGATCCCACCATGAATTGTTTTGAAATATTAAAAACACACGAAAAAAGAGAGCATGGCAACCAGGAGAAAATTTGTACATAATTTACAAGTGTATGCATAGTAAATTTTGTTTTTATTACTACATGATGGAATACTTTCTCTAATGTTGATTTTCGAATTAATCTACACAAAAGATAAATGTTATTGAGTTCATGAAATTATTATAATACACTTATATAGTCCCTATAGGAACAGAAATTAATTTAGTGAACATTGAAGTTTTTAATGCAATTTCGAATATTTTTCACATTTCCAATCCCTCTTTTTGCGAATAATAAACAGTACTATTTAAATGTTATTATCCATAGTAATTATGCCCGAGGACAGGTCTTTCACTGCAGTCATAGCATTTTCATGCTATGCTTCCCATTGCTTTCCACACCGATGAAGGGTGATGATAATGATAAATGATGGTAATGGCCGGATGATTTACGGGGACCGTTGGGCCCTAAGCTTCCTGAAATTTGTCTTACAGGAGAGGAAAGACCCCGAAACAACCTCATCTAGGAGCCTGTCCCGACCGGGAATCGAACCAATGCCCGCTGCGTGACAAGGCAGCACGCTACCTCGAGATCACAGCGGTGGACAAAAATGTAATTATAATAAGTGAAAATTATGCATTAAATTTACATTAAAATGGTCTCTTTTTCTTCTTATTATTATTATTATTCTTAATTTCTTACAAATACAATGTTTTCTTCGCGTTTCCGAATTTTGTAATCTTCTTAGAAAGTTAATGGTATATAAGTTATTGAATCAAAAGTGTTTTATTAATACTTGTAATGCAGCGATAAGAATTGTATATATGCTGTATTTAACATAGCCATTTCGCATTTTTTAAACTTTATTTTTCATCATCCCTTCTCTTTAACTATGCTCCAGATGTCGTTAAGAATTGAGATATCATTTACATAGGCTTAGTCGGTACAACAGAATTTTCCGTAATATTTAGTATATAAATAATTGCGCAAAATCGTGATATGCCTTGCACATAGTCTACTGTTAAAAATGTGGATATCTGTTAAATCTATAAAAGAGAGACTTGCTGATTTGTTGTTATCAGTCGTTGAAACTTTGTTACAATAATTTGTAAACAAAAATAAATCTTGTATGTAATTTTAAGTTAATATTAGGTAAATCCTCCACTGGTGTTCAACGATATCCCAGGTGAAGGGATGAGATGAAGCCTGTGGCAAGTCATTCACTCAGCCTCTTATTTCAGTAAATAAGTACTTTTATTCCATCCATCCATAGTAATTCTGCCCGAAGGCAGGTCCTTCACTGCAATCATACCATTTTCATGCTATGCTTGCAGCTTTACTAGGGAATTGTGTAGGTGTGGTAGCTTCCCGTTGCTTTCCGCACCGGTGAAGGATGATGATAATGATAATGATAAGGATGATGGCCATATGATTTCGGGGACCGTTTGGGCCTTAAAGTTTTCCTGACATTTGTCTTGCAGGTGAGGAAAAACCCCGATAAAAACCTCACCCAGAAAAACTGCCCCGACCGGGGATCGAACCCGGGCCCGCTGCGTGACAAGGCAGCACGCTACCTCGAGACCACAGCGGTGGACATGTACTTTTATTAAGGGTGGAAAATGTATTATCACGTAATTATTATCAGAAGTAGGGCATATTTATATTCAAATGAATTGGAATTAAAACAGGAATTCAATTGTAACAAAATTAAAATGATATAACCTACCACAAAATAATTTCATAAGCAATAAATAAAACACTAGTATCAAGCAATTAGCGCCATTCATAGACCTGGACCTTCGCTATTGTGGTGAACGAAACTAGTAAACATCATTCAATGGAACCGTAAGCCCTTATACAATGGGGAAAAAGTCTGCAGTTTCCTTTGTTAAGAGGACTTACAAGACTGCACTATTATCAAATTGCTATAACAAAGCTAAGCCCAAAAACTTCATACAAAAGGCTGGGAAGTCGCAAACAAGCAATTGGATTTTCCTAGGTAACTTGTGGAAAGAGACGCTAAGACTTTTGGTGGAAGGGACTAATGCCGGCCCAATTAGAAATAATAAATATTTTTACTTGGCGAAAACTAGAGTTAGTTGAGTGGAGTAGCGAGAAGCGAGTGTGCCAGTACAGGGCACATCGCTTGGTATAAGTTTCAGCGCTTGTTGAATGATATAGATACGACAATTGTAACATTAACTACAATAAACGTGCATCATCCAGTGGAATTGATCACAGGAAGCCTGCTGTTTTTCCCCAAGTGACATCCTTTCTCACGGATTCCCGAGATATAAGTCCATTGTTCTACCGAAACCTGAACCCAACTAGTCCGGAGCACAATTGTCCATGAACCCATATCATTGGACATAATTAAAACATACCCCGACAACAAGTTTGTATTAAGCCCTTGTAATTAAATGTCTGTGATATAAGAGGATGCCGGCTGACGAGGCCTGCAAAACGTTGTAGGGCAGTGGAAATAAAAAGAAACGAAATGTATGACACGAGTACGAAGAATTGGTAGAATGCACTTTTGGTAAGGAAAAAAAAATCAGAAACCCCTAGTAAACTTGCCCAACTCAGATTCTAACATCATGAATCCCACTTTGAGTTACCGAATCCCAGAAGTGGAAGAGAAGTGTCTAACACTTGCGTTATGGAGCCACCTAAATTTATAGTATAAGCTTATTTATGTCCCAGTGAAATAAAATCTCCGTGCGGAGATGACTGCCTAGTGTGGCAAGGGTGTGTTCATGTAAAGGTGAATTTCTCGGATACCATTGGCTAGTGATGACGTGGCGACTTTTGTATCGTTGTACTACCCATAACAAATTGGATCATTTGGTACAATTTTGATAGCGTGATCTATAAACAGGCTTATTAGACATATAAATTGTATTAATTGATAATAATTAGCGATTAGTATTAACTATTATATTAAATACCATATATGTTGAATGACAATATTAAAATAAATGGTTTGTATGCAGATACAAAATGTAAGCTGAGTTAAAGAAAGAGTGAAGAATGTTGAGTTTGCAGTGAAAGACCTGCTCTTGAGCAGAACACTATGAATAAATATGTTGAATTAGTTTTTAATTATGTTAATAGCGTATCGTCAAACTATGCTTCCATGTGTACCTAAACTCGAGTGGTATTCGACTGCCTCGGGCATTATCCACACATTCCTTCTTGGGACTTACTCTATTTAGGAGAACTGTACGTTACCCACACGTTCCATCTTGGGACTTACTCTATTTAGGAGAACTGTACGTTACCCACACGTTCCATCTTAGGACTTTTTCTTTTTAGGAGAACTGTACGTATACGTATTATAATCATTATGTAACATTTTTCCTTATAATAATATTGTATATAGAAAATAATACATTTTAAAATAGTAATAAAACGAGTAATAATAATAATAATAATTATTATTATTATGTAATTATTATTATTATTATTATTATTATTATTATTATTATTATTTTTATTATTATTATTATTGTTGTTTTAGCATTTCTGAAAAAATAACATCAATCTAATGGATGAGCTTTTCATATATATCTGAATGACAAATACCATGCGACAAGCAAAATAAAGGAATATTAAATTGATTGTACATTGATTATAGTGTCCAATTAGGTCAAAGGGTAGATGAATAGTTCGAAAATTAATATGTTATTGAATATTTAGCTGGTCGTATGTTTTAACTTGGTGATCAGTTTGATTAATCATTCGTACTGATTACTATTGATAAAATGAGTAAATGAACGTAGTGATTGATCATTAAATGGATTACATTTCATCATGCAATGTTAACTTTGATGAAACTGGTTGAGGCTTGTACAAATAACACAAGTGTGTACTTGTGTTGAGATTATAGCCGAGTACTGTAAAGATATTTTCCGCGGCGTTTGTTACTGTTCCCCAGAGGGCTTATTGCTCAAGTTAGCTGCACAACACGCACGGCGACATTACTGTGATAGCGATGCGAGGTACAACCTACACGACAAATGTATGCAAAGCACAAATTTTGTGGTAACTGGATATAATGGACAATGAAGTTTGTGCACCCGTTATTGAGGAAATCTCTGAATTTACGATTTCAGTCTAGTTCTTAATTATATTTAGGTTTAACTTAGAAACAGTTTTACAAGTTTCTCGATTCCCAGATTAGAAGTTGGTATTCCTGTGTGAAAAGAAAACTAATGAATAAGAAAGAGTTATTTTACGTTAAATTACTGAAATCAAATTTTCATTAGATTTTCATATTCATGATTTTCATCTACAAAATAAAACGACTACAAGACTAAATCATGAATTGTTTTTCGATTGATGGTATTTTTAATTAGCCATACAGGTAACCGGTAAACGAGCAAGAATCTTCTAGTTCCAACAGTAGAATAAAAATTAGTTGAATATGTGACATAATGGAACAAATATTATTAGTTATTCAAAATATATATTGATAATTCTACAAAGAATTGATCAAGATACTATATATAGAATATAATTATTACCTCCACCATTTATTATTCACAGATAACCATGACGTGATTGCTCAAGATCCGGATAATGTAATACTTACTTACTCACTGGCACTATCGAACCCGTAGGTTCATGGCCGCACGGACATAAGCTCTCCATACATCCCTATCCTGAGCTAATGCTTTCCAATCATTCCCTGTATAATCTACTTCCCTCAAATCATAGTTAATGTTGTTCTCCCACCTCATTTTTGGTCTACCAACTGGGCGTTTTCCCTCTGGCTTTCCTACAAGAAGTTTCCATGCACGTCTTTCATTCCCCATACGCGCAACATGTCCTGCCCATCGCAGTCTACGGGACTTAACTGTTCTTATTATATCTGGCTTCCTATAAAGACCATGTAGTTCATTGTTATGTAGTCTTCTCCATTCACCTGTCTGTTCATCTCTCTTTGGTCCAAAAATTTTCCTAAGAACTTTATTCTCAAATACTCGTAATCTCCATTCCTCCCTTAAAGTAAGAGTCCATGTTTCGCACCCATATAATATAACTGGTAGAACAATAGTTTTATATATTTTCAGCTTAACGTTTTTTGAAAGGAATTGGGACATCAAAAGTCTCTGCAATGCATAATAGCATGCATTTCCAGAATTGAGCCTATGTTTAATTTCTTTGTGCATCTCATTCCTATTTGTGATTATTGTTCCTAGGTATTTGAATTCAGCCAATTCCTCAAAATTTCCCTCATTTGTCATTAGCTGTCCATTTCCATTATATAATGTATTTCTACGTGTGACCATATATTTAGTTTTACTGATATTTACTTCCAGTCCTAATTTCTTAGTGTTACTCAATAGTGTGTGCGTGTTGGCCTTTAGTATCTCCTCGCTATCGGCCAGTAGTACTACATCATCAGCATAAACTAACAGCTTATTAATACCATTGAGTTGTAAGCCTTCCTCATTCTCCAAAGATTTAATGGCATGCTCTAGTACAAAATTAAATAGTAGAGGAGATAGTGCATCTCCTTGCTTTAACCCATTCTGGATTTCAAAAATGTCTGAAAACTGTTTGCCTACACGCACCCTACTCGTTGAGCCATTTAGACACATTCGTATAAGTCTAACTAACTTTTTAGGAATTCCAAACTCCAGCAGGATACTATAACAACTTCTCCCTCTTAATTGAATCATATGCTTTTTTGAAGTCTACATATAGTTGATGTACAGTACCATTATATTCCCATTTCTTTTCTAAAATCTGTCTTATACTAAAAATCTGATCTGTTGTAGACCTGTTTCTTCTAAATGCACATTGATGATCTCCTAGAATGTCATCAATATAGGGAGCAAGTCTGCTTACTAATATATTTGTTAGAATTTTGTACGAAGTTGAAAGTTAATGAGATGCCCCTATAGTTGTTGCAATCAGTTTTATCTCCTTTCTTATAAATTGGTACGATAATTGATTCCTTCCATTCATCTGGAAGAGCTTCTTTTTCCCAAATCATACTCAGCAACCAGCGTATCTTGTCCATCAATTTTTCTCCCCCTGATTTTATCAGTTCTGCTGGGATCTCATCTGAGCCTGATGCTTTATACATCTTCAATTTTTCAATTGCCATTTCAACCTCTAATGCACTTGGCTCTGCGACTAGCATTTCTGCTGTCTGTAAATTATCCTCCTCAATGTCCTGTTCTGTATGTACATTTAATAGCTGATTAAAATAACTTTTCCATCTATTTAATATACTCTTGGAATCTGCAATCATATCCCCATTTTCATTCCGAATTATGTTTGTTCTAGCCTGAAACCCTTTCTTCTCTATACTAATTCCCTGATATAATTCTCTAATGTTCCTATTTTTTGCATTCATTTCAAGATCATTAATCTTCTCTCTCAAATATTCCCTCTTTTTACTCTTTAGTAACTTGGTGGTTTCCCGTCTAACACTACCCAATTGCTCTAAATTTACCTCATTTGGCTCGGTGTAACCATTTAATTTTTGCTAGCTTTCTTTTCTTTACAATGTCGGCACATTCCTCATCAAACCATTTCTTGTTTTGCCTCTTTTTTAAACAACCAATGCTTTCTGATGCTGACAATTTAATAGTATCTCTTATAGCCTCCCATTCTTTATTTATATCAGTTTCTTCTTCGTTTGCCACATTGTCATCTGAAGATTCCAGTACTTCAAATCTATTAGCTATTTTGATTTGGTATTCTTGCCGCATTTCATCATTTTTCAAGTTTTTTAATTCATATTTTACAGAATCATCTTTAGCGTTTGTTCCTCTCATAAGCGATAGCCGTTGTCTGATTTTCACCCTGACCAGATGATGATCTGAATTGCAGTCTGTCCCTCTAACTGATCTAACATCAATGATGCTACTGTGCCAGCGTTTATCCACTAATACATGATCTATCTGGTTCCGAGTTTCTCCATCTGGGGACGTCCAGGTGTATTTATGAATATCCTTATGCTGAAATGTTGTGCTCTTAACAACGAGATTCTTCGTTGTGGCAAATGTGACTAATCTAACCCCGTTGTCGTTACTATCTTCATGAAGACTGAATTTGCCTATTGTTGGTTTGAATATATCTTCCCGCCCCACTTTTGCATTAAAATCTCCTAAGACAATTTTCATATGATATCGTGAAAGGCTATCAAATAAGCATTCTAATTCTTCATAGAATTCATCCTTGATCTTGTCATCTTTATCTTCTGTGGGGGCATGTACATTTACAATTATAAAATCATGTCGTTTACCCTTTAGAATTATGTATGATAACCTATCACTAACAAACTTAATATCTCGGATAGCGGATAGGATCCTCCTCCTGACTAAAAAACCCGTTCCAAATGCAGGTCTTTCTGCACCCCCATAGTATAATGAAAAGCTTCCTGATTCCTGACTACCTTCTCCTGGCCACCTAACTTCCTGTAAAGCGACTATATCCAAGGGCGATTTATCCAATTCCCGCGTTAATATCTCTAGTGCCCCGCTATTGTATAAAGTCCTAACATTCCATGTTCCTAGGAACATGTCCCTGTGTTTGAGCCTTTGGCATGGGTTCCCTGAAGTAGTCCCCGCCCGGAGAACCGAATGGGGGACTATTTGACCTCCGGAAAATTTTACCCCAGTAGAACCCATGTCCGCATTTCTTGACGGTTGTATTTTTACGGTGAAAGATCGTCACTCTTTCGACCAAGGTACTTATTTCGTCTGGCTTATCACCTTCGACCAGTCCGGCATGGGTAACCCTATCGGCAGCAATGCTACCGCCGGCATAGCTCTCAGGATCATTTAAGCACACAAGCCACTCCACCACGACAAGGTAAAGATACCATGGAGGGCCGGATAATGTAATATTCATGTTAAATAAATGAGAGATAGAATACAAAAAATAGAGATTACAGATAAAATGTAATACAACAGAATACTTTCCATTGGATACAACATATGACTTAAAATGCAATTCACAAATATTACGCAATATTAATTTTTTTAAATATTTAAGATCTATTTTAGATAAAAATGAGAATTCAACTACAGAAAGTGAAATAAGAATAACTGATGGAAGAATAACTATTGGTACATTAAACTCAGTGCTCTGAAATAACAATATAATATACTGAACGAAGAAAACTATATTTCAACGTCTGTTACAAAGCATTTTATTATATGGATCCGAAACCTGAACTGTAAGGAGACAACAAGTCAACAAACTGTTAGTAGTAGAAATGGATTTTTGGTGTCGAGTGACAAGAATTTCAATACGGAATAAATTCAGAAACAGCACAATAAGGGTTAAAAAAAATAGAAGAAAAACGTTTGAAATGGTATGGACACCTCATTAGAATGGAATACGATAGAATACCAATCAAGATCTTTGATTGGAAAGCTAATGGAAGAAGTGGAAGAGACAGACTATAAAACGTTGGATAAATGGTGTAAGGATAAATATGGAAGCTAGACATTTGAGCGAAGATGATGCTTTAGACTCACTTTGGGTTGATGGAGAACCACTGTTTAATGCAACATTTCTAATAAAAAAATTAAATTGTTATAGTTTTTTGCTATATTTCATGTATATTAAAATAAATCCTCCTGAGGCCTGTAGATGAATCGTTTTACTATTATGTTTCAGAAAGATACTGTTTTCTCAGTAGGGCTAACTTACTTACTGGGGTGAATTTCTATTACAAATAATAAGTATACTATATTATGATGTATAAATTAAAAAAAAACTGCTTACAAAATACTTGAGAGAAATAATGGAAATTTAAGTTTATAAAATTTACATTAAGGAATAAATGTGAAACTTTTTTCGTTAGTTATATATTTTATTTTCGGACATTAAATGGCAGATGTGTACAGTTCATTCTGTCAAAACATTTTTTTGCTCCTGTGAAACGAAGATTAGATTATGAGCAAATACTTCATCAAAAAGGAAGTATCTAGATGTTTCACGTAGTGAGCTACTGAACTTACGAGATAATTACATATTTTAGGTTGTTCATGTGGTTCTCGTTCTTCATTATTTTAATTTAGTTCACTTATATTTTATAACACTGTTTTCGGCAACTTAGTCTTTTCAATCCTTATTTCTCGCTTTAATTCACCAATGACTTCCTATTTATTCTTTGAACAGATCATCCTATCTTCGTCTTAATCTTTTGCGGAATATTGTTTTCTAATGCAGTCCCATATTGTAACTTTCTGAGTCCGTCTCTTCATCTTGCAATTAATAGTTGCTGACGTCTTTTGAAGTGTATAATTTGTAACGCTGTCCCTCAGTTAAGCTATGTTCTACTTGAACATTCATTTTTGTCTGACACACTTAAAGACTGCTGGGGAGTTAGGCAGCGAGAACCCATGTCTTACAACCATACATCAGCATGTTATTTTTATTTTCCTAACAAGTGCAAGTAGGTATAGATTCATTGCCACTGTCTAGCAATTCTTTTAGAAGAATTTATGTTATGATAATTCTTATGATCCGAAATATATTATTAAATACATTTTCAAATTAAACCTAAATGCGTCACAACTTGATTATTTACATATTTAAATTAATGGTTACAAGATTCAACGTCTATTAGAACGCGACAAAAAATAGCCATACTAAATACAATTAAACTTTGCGTTCATTAAGAAATGTGTTTTGTAGATGTTTAATATATCTTAAAAACCACAATTCTAAGACATTTATAATTAACTAAAACATTATACCATTTAAATAAACAAAAACACTATGGCATTGATTACATAAAATTACCAAAATTCGCTAAAACTAAAAATTGATTGCGCAATAAATAAAGAAGGTATTCATTTTAGAGAAATTGTTTTTAAATTTAAAAATATTAATATTATTTTTATTTTAGACTTACAATTCTGTTACACAGAATAGCGCATGTGAAATATTTTCTCATTTAATAAACTATGATATTGTAAACATATTAATATAAAAATGCGGCTGAAAACTCAATTTATCAACTAACATAAAAATTGTTGTATATATAATATTCTATATTAGGATTGAATTGAAGTTTAAACATGATAAATGTTTATCTCATACTAGCCAATACCCGACGTGCGCTGCTACGCGTAAATAAATTAAAATTAAAGTGATTTTATGATTAGTTCAATGAGTAAAAGGAAAAATAATTATAAATTTACATTTTTAGATACCCCGTGCTGATTACCCGGCGTTGCCCGGGAATCTACTTGTCCCGATCTTCTTCACATAAATGAGCTGATATACGAAAAGTAATGTGTTTTATGTTTAGTTAAATAAGTGAGAGAAAAATGTATATCGTAATCATTTTTAGATTCCCCGTGCTGTTTACACGGCGTTGTCCAAGAATGTACTCATCCCGATCTTCTTGGCATAAATCAGCTTAAAGACGAAAATTAATGTACTTCTTACGATTAGTTGAATAAGTAAAATGAAAAATAATTATAAATGTTTATCGTAATTAATTTTAAGTTTCCCCGTGCTGATTACCCGGTGTTGCCCGGGAATCTAGTTATCTCGATCTTCTTGGCATAAGTGACAACATTCGTTATTGTGAGTTATCCTGCTAGCACAGGAATCGACGTACCGTACTTATCTCGATCATCTTGGCATCAATGAAAAGCAAAAATGGTTATTGTGAGTTATCTGTAAGAGATAAACATATGCTGTCGCGTACTTTTTTGAAGAGCTTTTTGAGATATTCAATTCTGTGTACATTAATTTTGTGTATTAATTCTGGTTTAGGCAGCGTAAGCCATTTAAGCTATTTTTTCACGTTGTCCACTACAAAGGACGATTTTTAAGGGTGTAGGATTTGAGTATCACAACTCTCTTATATCCTATGTTCATCTCGGGAATCTCCTGAACATTTTGCAAAATGTCCCATCATAATCGGATCAACGGTATGCATAAAGTAAGAACAAACAAACAAATATTCATTTTTATATATTAGAAGAAGATTATGACAATGATTCGCATGCGCCAAGATATTCAGAATAAGCATTTGCAGTTTCTTGCAATTATTATATTTCAATTTACAATCTCCATTTTTTGGTTCAACACATTTACCTTCAGAACATCGATTCCATCCCCATGCATTGGTGATTGTTTATAATTTTAAAAGAAAAAGAAAATTTATTTTCACCACCAATGACCAAATTGTACAGGAGTTATATTTGGACAGGTTATTAGATCATGTGCAACCTTAGAAATGTAATCCAGTCGCTTATAACATACCGATTTTAATCGAAAAAAATAATAGGTATTCTGAAAGTTTAGACCATATAAATACCAGTCATTAAAGTAGACGGTTTTGAAATATATCGTCAAACATATATACTACAGAGAAATGAGCACACCTGGAAACCACCCACAAGTGCACACACACTCATGCTTTTTGAGAACGGTATATTGAGAAGTGAAATTTCGCCAATATTATCTATAATAATGCTTAGTAATACATTCTGCAGTATATTCCATACTTGACTATATAGTATTTCTCTTCTTTGATATTTTGATCATTCATACCAATTCGGGATTCTAAAAGTATAAAATTACTAAAATATTAATACTATTAAATTAAAATAAATTATCTGTAATATATAGTGACGCGACGAAGTTACAACGTTTGAATTTCGCAGGTAAAGGCGAGAATTGTGATCTCGAATCAGTATAAATTGATTTGCGGGTCGCCGAAAGACCTGCGCAGATCATCGAAATGCCTAGACTCTCATTCCAGAGATCTCTATGAGTCTCTACTTTCCCTTTCGGGAAGGATCGATGACCAGTAATCTCCATACTGGAGGTTTCTATATCTGTTCCTACCCTCATATATAATCTGTGGCGAAGCAGGAAGCGAGTCAGTTGCGTTTGTGACAGCGATGGATGAAGTATGAGGAGAAAATAAATTGTAGCGAGTGGAGTCATCAGAAAGTGTAAAATAATTGTTGGAGAGGGGTTATTATTGAGCCAAGAGGTAAAGATTGGATTTAGTGACACTAGGAATACTGAAGGAGTTCTCCATGTGTGAGAACTTAGGTTGCTCGGTTGGTATTCGGTAAAGTTGAGGTTCTTATCTCGGGATTCCACGAGGACTTCGTTGGGCAGAATTAATGTACAAAGAATATCTGGTAAAAGTAGTTTATTCTTGACTTTTATAAACTGCAAGTAATTGTATATATATATGAAGTGAATTTATCCAACTTTTTAGAACGTAGTGTTTTGAAGTGACTTGATGAAATTATACCCGAGAAGTAAGTGACGAGGAGAAGCCTCTCTCGCCTATAGGTAAATTAGTTACTCCCACTACCTCGATCACGTGGACCTAAGGTCTGTGCTTAGGCACATATAACGAAACATATAATTGGTTAATGCGCCCTCCTATTTTGATCCCGGGGGTGTTACAAATTTATTATTGGCGATTTACGCCTTCAGAGGTTGGACCTTTTTCCCCGTGCTGGCTTCACGTACAGTCTAGTCACAAACATTAGCTAGGCTTGGGTTTTTTCTTCTTAGGCTTGGGTTTTTTCCTAGGCTTCCGACGCTAGAAACTTGCCATGTTCCCACACTTTTTGCTAACGATGTTTGTGTCAGGGTAAAACCCCCGCTTGTACATTAGCTAATGGGTTATGGTTATCACGCTAAATCAGTTAACTAGAGGCTTAGAAGATATCTCTACTCAATCTGTCGAGCAAAGGATCATTGTCATTAGTAAGTTATTATCATGTGTCAGCCACTTCCGTCTTCACAAAAGAAAGGTTTACATTACCTGAGTTGTCAGTATTCTTTAATAACTAATAATTTGATTACATTGATGCTGACTTCTTTGGATCATTTTATACGGCCTTTGCTCTTACATAATCAGGTTCCACTCTCTTCCCTGATCAATTTGAATATAAATATGACCTAAGTCCAGTAACTGCTTCATTTAATGATGTTATAATATCATCTGGTTATTATTGCCGATAGGGATTTATTTAGATTTACACAGGAGGCTGGATAATTGAATTGCCACATTGTGTACTACATATACTTAAAATCAAGATTAATTATTAGTAAAATTGTGAACATTAATTATTAGTAAAATTGTGAACAGACTGTTACTGAGAGATTGTAGAATTAAATAAAGCGATTGTGAAGTATTAATATGCGTGGCTATTTACGACAAAACGACGAAAAAATGGCCGCTACTGCCAAAGTGACGATATAACTGTACGAATTAGTAACGGGGAACAAATAAAGATAACTAATAGAGATAATTAAACATATATCGTAGTATTTGTATTTAGCAAATGGTTATTTTTTTCAGAATATTCTTTCTAGCCTTGAATACACTAATTCCTAACCTACGTTGATTTTTTATTTGACTTAAGAGGATGAGCATAAGCAGAGTTTTTTGTGAATAATTAAGTAAGAAAACACACATTCTAATTGATTACTTTTTATCTGTTTCAGGTAAGGTGAATTCTTGCGTGTAACATCTGAATGTAAGTTATTTGATATTTATGATACCTCTTGTATATTATATTGTTAATTAACTCTATGCTGGCATAAAGTATTATTTTATCCGCGCTTTACAATTCTAAGTTCATATTTTAATGCAGCTGCATTTACAGGTCACAGCATCCTCTATATTCAACGGAAATATTGTATCCCAAATCCATTTTCATTCTTGCTGTTTATAATTTGGTTGCAGTTACATTGTTTTTATTACTTACGATATCACAAATAAACACACTATTTCACAATTATCCTTGTCTGTCTTGATGGACTGAAATCGATGGATTTTTAACGGCATACAAACCCTTAGTATGTCTAGCCTCTACATTCTGTGCGTTTCGCTTATTTTACGCAATTTCAGAGTGACTGCCTTTTTCATATATATATCCGATTGAGGGTCTTTCCACTATTCAGCGGTTGCCCTTTTACCAGCCGGCTGCTGGCCCTTCACATCCACATGTGTCAATCACAGAGGTAGATGATCAACAGCCAGTGTAGGGGTGACATGTGGTTAGCATGTCGAGTCCCCCAGCCGTTATAGCTGGTTCCTCAACCTGGAGCCGCTACTTATTGTAGCTACCCAATTGCCTCACGATGCTGGGTGGGCACCGGTCCCATACTGGCCGAAATACCATGAGAAAATTTCTTCCCCCATGGAGACTCGAACCAGCGCAAGTCCCGTAGCTCTGCGCCAAGGCTTCCTACCTTAACCGCTCGGCTACTGCGCGGGACTATTCATATATATATATATATATATATATATATATGTACAATGACTATTTGTTCTGGAATACATTATTTAGGATAACATATTAGGCTGTCTCTAAAGTCACTATCCATTTTCATGAAAACACTACTATTTTTGTTTATTCATTGCATACACTGTTAGCATAATGCAACATATTTAGCACTGAAGAACGGGTAGCCATTATTTGTGCACTGGTACGCAGATTGTCATATGAAGATGCCAGAGCTGAATTTACCCATAAATGCCGTAAATTAGCCCCAACAAAAATGACACGCATTCGTCCGCTTGTAAACAACTTTAAGCGTACCGACAGTGTATGTGATGAGGCATATCAAGGACGACCATGCGTAACAGTGCAGAAACAGTGCAGCAGGTTCAAATTGCTAGTGATTGTCCGAACGCATCAACTAGACACCTCAGTAGGGTTTTGAATGATCATCGTAACAAAGTGTGGAAAATTCTATGTCTCACTCTACTAAAACGCCCTTATCACGTCTGCTTGATTTACGGAATCTTATCAAAGATGCAGCAGATTTTTTTTTTGCGGTTTAAATATTAAGGTCTGAATTTCGTTTTACAGCTGATAGGTGGAATATATAGTTTCATCTAGATGGCGGTCATGTAGAATGACAATATAATATGTGTAAAACTTCACAATAACATTGTTTTTTCGATAATTGACTTCCTTAATTGAAATTAATAATGACGTTACGGTCATCTTGAGTGGTTAATGTCCTGTTTCTGTAATGTTCGTATAATCATTTTAATTAATAAAGCTGCAAGCATAGCATGAAAATGCTATGATTGAAGTGAAGGACCTGCCTTCGGGCAGAATTACTATGGAACTCACAATAATAAACATTTTAAGAAGAATATTTGGACCAATTAGAGGAACTGATAACTGTTGGAGAATCAAAACAAATAACGAACTAAAATTAATCAATAATCAGAATATACAGTGCGTTCAGTTTAGCATTGGACAACAAACGCGCCTGCATGTGTAAGCCTTCGTTATCGCACAGCACAAACCCCGCGACTGCTGGTCTCCTGTCCAATACTAAACTGATCGCACTGTAGTAAACCATATAAAATCTCTCAGAATTGGTTAGCTTGGACATTTGATAAGAATGAATGATCAGAGACTAGTCAAAAAACTCTATAAATGGAAACCTGTAGGAGGCAGAGCTGTTGGAAGACAGAAGATCAGATAGGAGGATGACACAATGAACGATCTAAAGAAAATGAAAGTGACTAATCTGAATATGGCAAGAGATAGAGTGGCATGGAGGAGGATTGTTGAGAAGGCCAAAATTTCACTTTTGAAGTTGTTACGCCTTAGAATGATGATATTAAGTCACAGTATTTTTTTTCGTGATATCGGTAAGCGAAGATGGTTGAAATTCTTCATTAGAGAAGATATGTTTGCTTATGAGAAAAAAAAGTCACTTTATTACTCGTGAAGTGAAACATGGAAATGTTGATGAGGATATAAATGGAATGAAGGTTGGAATAGATGTCAAAAGTGCTAAAAGAAGTAGAGTTTAAGGAAAAATAAATGAGTATTACTAGTTTGCACGCAACCACGTCGTTGTATGGAAGTTGTTTAACATTAAATCTGTAAGACTTCAATCACACAGTCTGTAACTTTCTCACATTAATTCTGAAGTTTAAGGATGTGTTTAATTTATTACTAACCAAAAACGAAATAGAGTAGAGCAACATTGAAAACTTGTTTCAATTAATATACACACATGTGTCGCGTTCTCAAACTTACACCTGTCATTTAGATCACGGAAAACAAAACAATTACCGTGGGTCTTAAACAATTGAAATCTCTCCAATGAGCCTTGTATTCAACCATTATTACACTTATCACATCAATTGAAAGAAATCATTTCAGATAAAGTATTTATTATAGTAACTATTGATAGTTTAGCCTCTTTTATTTATTGAATGTTCCTGCGTTGTAGTCGAGTGATCTAATGCATTATTCCATGGTGTAAAGTTCTGGGACATGCATTAGTTCGTGTAATGTTTTCATGTAGTTTCAACCAATATTGTCCCGCGCCGTAATGGAACGGTTTAAGGCATACTTCGTTCGTGCAAAAGATAGTACTCGTGCTGGTTTGAGTCATCACGGGAAATACATTTTCTTATGCAATTTCTCCAGAATGGGACCTTTTCCCATCCATAATCGTGAGGAATTTGAGTACCTGTAATAAGTGGCGGCTTCAGGTTGAGAAAATAAGCTATGACGACTGAAGGACTCGAAATGCCAACTATATGTCACATTTACACTGCCTAAATGATCGTTCGACTTTGTTATTAGCACATGCACGAGGCCATTTGGCTACTGATAGGCCTGTCGTCCCATGGAGCTTTTTAGTTAATGGGACTGGTGCTCATTCAATATCGGATGGAATTTTCGGTAGCTACAGTATGTAGCGGCTCTAAGTTAGGAAATCAGCTATAACAGCAGAGGAGCTGGATATAATGACAACACGTCATATATTGACTACTTACCGTGTCTACCAAAATTCTTCATGATGATTAGTGTTCACATACTCCTTACTGGCCGAAATTTCATGAAAAAATATATTATTCCAAGAGGAGTCGAACGAGCGCTTGCCCCGTGAACTCTGCTGAAGATATTTTGACTTAGAGCGTCCGGCTATGATGCAAAACAATGTACCTGAATACTTCGTGTAACTAATTTTGCAGTTACCCTCAAAGATTATTATACCATTGTAATTATCCAGGCATTTTCAGCCGAGAAAGAGCCTTTCGGCAGCCTTTTGGGTTCTGGGTTACGAGCTTTCGAATTCACCGACGTTTGCTAATCACTGCGTCTGATATCTTCCAAGGGTTAGTTAGAAATATCTGAGAATAAATATCTCGGAGCATCACACAAACGTCCGCTGAAAAACTCTTTCTCTTCGTTGTTACATGAATGTATGAGTGAAAGTCCGATTCCGATTGAGGGTCTTTCCACTTTTCAGCGGTTGCCCTTATTTACCAGCCGGCTGCTGGCCCTTCACATCCACATGTGTCAATCACAGAGGTAGATGATCAACAGCCAGTGTAGGGGTGACATGTGGTTAGCATGTCGAGTCCCCCAGCCGTTATAACTGGTTCCTCAATCTGGAGCCGCTACTTATTGTAGCTACCCAATTGCCTCACGATGCTGGGTGGGCACCGGTCCCATACTGGCCGAAATACCATGAGAAAATTTCTTCCCCCATGGAGACTCGAACCAGCGCAAGTCCCGTAGCTCTGCGCCAAGGCTTCCTACCTTAACCGCTCGGCTACGGCGCGGGACATGAGTGAAAGTCACATTTTAAAAATGATATTACTTACTTACTCACTGGCACTATCGAACCCGCAGGTTCATGGCCGCGCGGACATAAGCTCTCCATACATCCCTATCCAAAATGGTATCTTTACCTTGTCGAGGTGGAGTGGCTTGCGTGCTTAAATGATCCTGAGAGCTATGCCGGCGGTAGCATTGCTGCCTATAGGGTTACCCACGCCGGACTGGTCGAAGGTGATAAGCCAGACTAAAAAAAGTAGCTTGGTCGAAAGAGTGACGATCTTTCACCGTAAAAATACAACCGTCAAGAAATGCGGACATGGGTTCAACTGGGGGGGGGGTAAAAAAATGATTATTCCGGAGACATTATTTCTATAAATTGTATATCCTTTAACAACATGCTGCATTATTATAAAATAGAGGGGAAAAGGAATTCCCCGAAAGTAAATGTTTGATATGGCTTAAATAAATTAAAGATTTACGACCCATACATGTTATTAGTACTATAGTTTCCCAACTAAGAGGTTTTAGGATAAGATGATGATAGGCCTAATAATAACGGATGACTTGAAATACGAGTAATTAATGTTAGTAAGTCCACCGCTATGGTCTTGAGGTAGCGTAATGCCTTGTCACGCAGCGGGTTCGATTCCCGGTCGGAACAGGCTCCTAGGTGAGGTTTCTTTCGGGGTTTTCCTCATCTGTAAGACAAATGTCAGGAAGCTTAGGGCCCAATTGTCCCAGAAAATCATCCGGCCATCATCATCATTCTTCTCATTATCATCATCATCCTTCATAGGTGTGGAAAGCAACGGGAAGTTACCACAACTATAACTCCCTAGTAAAGCTGCAAAGCATAGCATGAAATGCTCTGATAGCAGTGGAAGACCTGCCCTCAGGCAAAATTACTATAGATGGATGAATGCCAATAAACTTTTTTTCTGCGTGTAGTTTTATGTCGACACGAATGATGTAAGGGTTAAGTTAATTGCCTATGGTCCCGAGGGTAGCGGATTCAAACCCGACTGGGGTCAATGGAATTTTTATAATGGGAAGTCCAGGAAAAAACTCTGCCGGGAGAGATTTTGAGCCCAGTTGAGATTTTCAGGCTCTTGAATGAGCGTCAAAACTAAATTAGAGCATCTGAGAAAATTTAATCGGTCTTCTCCATTCAAGTTGTACCTTACTTCCCTGCTATGAGTCTCTTTAACGCGATGAACTAATAGCTTGTCACTAGCATGCATATGTAGGGAAATAAGTGTAACTTTATTATGTTGGTTAAGTAACTCGCGCGAGGGAGCACCTTTACACTACGAGTGCGTATATGTGTACACACAGTTTTATTTTTATCGTTTCCACTTTAAATTCATTCTCCTTTTAACTCATTCGCATTTATAAACTTTACATTATACAGATAAGCAATCTTGTATATCCAACCTACAAAATTCATAATTCAGATGCAATTGTAAGTTTAAATAAATAAATATATATATATATATATATATATATATATATATATATATATATATAATCCATACATCCATAGTAATTCTGCCCGAGGGCCGGTCTTCCACTGCAATCATAGCATTTTTAATGCTACGCTTTGCAGCTTTACTAGGGAATTATAGGTGTGGTAGATTCTTGTTGCTTTCCACACCGGTGAAGGATGATGATGATAATGATAAGGATGATGATGAAGGCCGGATGATTTTTGGAGACCGTTGGTCCCTAAGCTTCTTGATATTTGTCTTACAGGTGAGGAAAAACCCCGAGAAAACCTCACCCAGGAGCCTGTCCCGACCGGAAATCAAACCCGGGCCCGGTGCGTGGCAAGGCAGCACGCTACCTCGAGACCACAGCGCTGAACATATATACATATATTTATTTATTTATTTTCCTAACCATTTGGGCCTTACAGTTTCTTGACATTTATCTTACAGGTGAGGAAAAACTCCGAATAAAATCCATCACCCAAGAAACTTGTCCCGACCATGGATCGACCCTGGGTCCGCTGTGTGACAAATTTAAATATATTATTTTATTGCTAACTTTTGTTTTTTGTATAGAATATTACAAGTGGAATTGTAATTTGATACTTGCGTATGTTTCCTCTTAATTTTCGATTTTAACATTGAAGCCCATTACAATCATGGAATACTATATAGCGAACATGACCTTTTTGTTGCAATCTGTCGGCAATTTTCTAAATAGGGCGTATAGCAGATACCATTCACTTACCAATTTGTCACTGTCACAAACTTTCATTTAGCCCTGAATGTTTGCCTGAACCTGTAATCATAGTATTTCGGATTTATTGTCTGCCGTAACAGAGACTGATTACTTGCTGCTATATGTATTGTTCAACACGACTACGAATTGTAGGGCCTTTATTGAAAACATATAGTGGCCTACTGTAATGCATGGTATTTCTATTTCATTTGAGCCCCTGCTGAGTTCGAAAACGTAACTGTTGCATTCCAGTCAGTGTGATTTATTGTTGCTGAAAATGCGGTATTCAAGAAAAATAGATTTCAAATAATTTTAGAAAAAAATAAAATTAAGCTCAAAATGTTAACATTGTTGGAATTTTCCAAATTTTAAAATAGAACCATTATGTTCTTTTTTACTTTATAGACCTGTTTTATATTTCATCCGTGGTATTTCGAATTTAATAATAATAATAATAATAATAATAATAATAATAATAATAATAATAATAATAATAACAATAATAATAATAATAATAATAATGATGATGATGTTTTATTTATTCTGGCAGAGTTAAGGCCATAAGGCCTTCTCTTCCACTCAACCAGCACAAATTACAAATACATATATGATTAGTATAGATTATATATACACTATAGGCCTAATTATCATGCGTTTAAAATATATTAAATGTTGCAATTTAAATTTAATATATAAACGACATTTCATACGATGATGATGATAATAATAATAATAATAATAATAATAATAATAATAAAACTGGTGATAATAATAATAGTACGAATATGACAAATTATACGAGAAACACCGATTAATATGATTTCCTTTCGCTGGGTAATGATGAGGCCAATTTTTTGGAGCAAATATTAATTTAGATTTCTTTTAAAAGATTCCAACGTCCGGCAGCCCCTGATTTCTTGTGGTAGAGAATTCCAGTTGCGAAAAGTGAAGGTAGTATATGACATGGAGTGATGTGATGTCCTATGTTGCGGTATAGTACGCAAGAGACTATGTTGTAATCGTGTGTTTAAGTTATGGTTGGAGGATAGATACTGGAAACGAGAGGATAAATAATTGGGAGTTTAGGTATGTAGAATCTTAAATAAGAGGAGTAAACAGTGTAATTGTCTTCTCTCTTTAAGAGAAGAGGAATATGTTCCTTTTCCTTAACATCTGTGTGGTGTGGGGTATGTAAAAGTGCCTAAAAGGGAGAGTTTTAACTATAATAAAGTGATACCCATTGTTTTCTACAATAGTAAAAGACATTGTTCCAGATATCATTATCATAAGTAATATCACGAGTGAATTTATCTTGAGGATTTGGAAATCAAGAGTGGCATCTGTTAGGACTATGTAACGAATTAAATAAAGCTGTTTACTCAAAAATCATTATTTAAGTATGGTTACTGGTATTTGAAAATATTTATATACTTAATTTAAACAGCGATGCTTGAAAATAAATCAGAAATGCGTGGTTATGTTTATTCACTGCAACTTGATCATATTATTTATTGCCAAATAGGATCGCAATATTGTAAGAATGCACCCAAGTGGAGAAACAATGAAACACATCAAACGTTATATTATAACCAACAATATAGGTTATTAATTTATTTTGTTTAGTAAAGAACTCGGTAAAATCAAGGAATCTGTTCAGCATTTGCTATATTAAAAGTATTTGTTGGAGAATCAGTCACGCAAAATAATGCTCTGCCTTGTTCAGAAAAATAGAAAGGAGAAGCATTCTTTATCACAAAAGCAGGAGCTGATAAAGAGAAATCGATAAAGAGCGAGGTGAAAAACGACCTTCATTGGTTGTAAAACAAAATCCATTGAAACGTGATTAGCCATTGACTAACATTTGGGGCATGAGTTAAATAGTCTAGGAAAATGTCCCGACCAGGGATCAAACCCATGCCAGCTGCATACGAGGCAGGAATGCTATCCCAAGAGCCCAACAGTTAGAAGTATATTCATAAATTTGAATCTGGACAAATGTTATATAAATTAATAATATATGGTATTTATTGTATTCAGTCACTGAAATTAAAATATATTATTTATCGGTTGAAGTGGAGAGTCATAAAATAAAATAAGTTAAAATATACCTTCTTAGGTAACATCCGTCGTCCTCAACTTATAAATGTGTAATCTTTATGCCTGTAGGCCTTTCAGAACATCCATTCCATCTTCAGCAGGTCACTCTTCGCTACAACATCCAGTATGATGGTTGATGCTGCTGGTCCTAATGTGACTCTGTCGAATATGTTCATCATCGTAAACTCCTTATATCCTATCAGGAGAAAAGGGCATCCACAAAGCGTCGCCATTGGATCCTGTTCTGAGCCAACTTCTTCACTTCTCTCCAGGTTTTCCCCTCCTTTGCAATTTCTTCAAGGATGGTTCTCTTCCATGTCTGTTTCGGTCTGCCTCCTCTCCTGTGTCCATGGGGGTTCCAATAAAATGCAATTCTTTCAATCGAATAATGATATTTTCTTAATGTATGTCCTATCCAGTTCCATTTTCGCTTTTTTATTTCTATTTTAATTTATTTCTGGTCAGTTTTTAAAATTAAACCATATTTTATTACATACAATGAGTCTTCAATCAAAGAGAATTTATTCTGACAATGATTATTTCCGGTTCTTTCTCATCCGTAAGACAAATGAAGAAAACTTGAATCTCTAAATAGTTTCCGAATATCACCTGCTCATCATAATATCCATTATCATATTGGGCATGTTTAGTTGGATTTTATGAGTAAATAGTGTGTATAGTATTAAATTCCGTGTTGTCTTGGATGAGGCACTGGATTGAGCTGATTCGGAAGTCCCTTTATGTCTTCATATCCTTGTATGATTAAAAACGTATGTGTGTGATCCAAATTTTAAAATTCCTCTCCCGACAGATCGTGCCATTCTATGGCCCGGGGGCTCGTAAAAATACCTATAAGATATGGTGCTAAACTATGATGGAGAAGTGGAAGTAGAAATCTGCTGGTATTATTCATTCAAAGAAAAAAGTTATACTAAATTTCATAATTATCTTATTTAAAAAAGAGATAAATTATAAAACAATTACTCCTATATCTGTGTCTTATTATTTGTTTCAACATATAAATTTTCAAATATTTGCTTATTATAATAATGTACAAAATATGAGTTGTGTCCCAATTAATTATAGATGAATAGCGTGGCGATCTTTATATTCTCGGTTGCATTTGTACAGAGAATTTTGAATTATAGTGACACTATTTCTAGTTTCATAGATTTATTATTCATCTCAATTATTGTTTTAACCTTTAATTAGATTGTGTAGTGACACAGAAGGGACTGATTTATTGCCTTTACATTTGATTTGATCGCACTATTAATTACAGAAACTCTCTGGATACCACATTAATACCATTGCATACTTAGATTACGCTTGTTGAATTGTATGAGATTACAATTCAGTTGTTTATCATGATTGTTTACAGCGAAATCTGATATGTTGTTTATTTTCTGAATTTTACAATATTGTCATTTCTATAGTGAGTGCCACGTTTAAAGACATACGAAGGCGGGCTATGTTGAAACTGTTTCTTCATAAAAAAAAATATTTTAATGGATTGTATGGACCCTTTATATACCAGACACCATTCCATTGGCCTTCTTATGCCTTAAACCATAGCACTCACTGTAATAATAATAATAATAATAATAATAATAATAATAATAATAATAATAATAATGTATTTATATACATATTTTTAATGTTTCTCACATCTTTCTGTGTCAAAAGTTTTATTTTTCTGCTCCACTCGTCTCTATCCATCCACTCCATGTCCTCTAGTTCTCTTGTTCTCATTCCAGTTCTTATTTCTTGCAACCACAAGTTTCGAGGTCTTATTTTCTTTATTCTTCCAGGTGGACACCATTCCAATGTTTTCCTGGGTAACCTTTCTTCTTGCACTCATCGTACGTGCCCATACCAATTTAATTGCTTATATCTTATATAATCTATTATTGAATATCTAATATTCACTTTTTGTCGTATGGCAGTAATTTTTTTCTAATTTTGAACATTTTGCTGCTCTTCTTAAGAAATCCATTTCCATCGACATAAGTTTTTGTTCTAAGTTTTTGTTGAATTTCCAAACTTCAGCTCCATATGTGACAGTACTTCTCATTATTGAATTATATACTTGTAACATTTTTTCTTGTAATATGTCTTAATAATAATAATAATAATAATAATAATAATAATAATAATAATAATAATAATAATATTATTAATAATAATAATAACTTTATTTTACCTGGCAGAATTAAGGTCTTGTATACCACTCAACGAGGGTAAAAAATACAAAAAAGGTTCTTACATCTAATTAAATAAAATTATACATTACATACTATGTCTACAATATAATTATTATTTACAAAATGTTTTGATTTAATCTAGATTTAACAAATGGATTATACAAGATATAAAAATTAAAAAAAACTATTAATGACATGGAATTGATTTAACTCTCAAGAAAAATTAATGATTTGATAACTGAATAAGCGTGACTTAAGAGTGCCAAGTGTGCGGCAACCCTTGATATCTTGAGGGAGCAAATTCTTTAGGAGTTCAACGCTGCGGTCTAAAGGTAAACGCACACTGGTTGTCAACGGATGAACGACACGCATTGGGCGGATCTGATTGGATTATGATTAGATATGTAACAATTCCTTGGTAAACACGATATCAGCATATAGTTGATGCGACCATTGTACATGACGTCAAAGAGTAGGAGGTTTTAATAGTTTTCAGTACTGTTTAGTTATAGGAACAGTTTATAATAACCTATTTACACTATTTATATTCACTCCAAATGTTCCGGGCAGTCAGTGCGCAACTTTGATATTCCACCGCAGTATACTTTGTGTGTAAGTCTCAATTCTGGTCTTGTTTACATCTGACCGCTGCTGTTCAGTGTTCAGAGTCATCTATACTGATGGCTGAAGCTTAGTCAACCTCTCGTCTTTGGAAGGAGAAGTTTGATCTCTAATTATGATATACATTGTTTCAATAGGGTCTGCGCATATACTGTACATACGATGCGGACAAATATGTCCAATTCCTGTTCAAACCATGTAGACCTATATCGTAACCAAATCCGATCTCTCTGTTGTCCACCGACGTCCGCTTAACATACGAATATTATCGTTGCTTCGATCGCTACTCGGTTTCGATCACCAGTATCCCGAGTATGTTTTGATCGAGTTCTTCTATAACGCAATCTCAGGAACATTTAAGACCTAACTAGTCCCAGAACACTACTATACAGCCATCGTAATCATCCGTATCATATTAACTTCAATGCACAATTAAAACTATAATCTAACGTTAAGCCTTCCGCCCGTTTAATGGTAAATTTTTATAGCATTTCTGGGTTTGAATATTCACTGTAGTCTAATTAGAATTGTAATTCACACAACTTTAATAACATTGTGCGAGTTGTTAATGTTTTAGTATGGTCGCGATAAGACTTTCATTTAAATTAAAGTGACATAAAATAAATACTAAAAAAAGTATATTATACATAAACTTACCGAACTTCCAGACGCTATTTTGTTTCAGGTTATGTTACCAAATAGTCGTAAAAACTTCCCAAAGACCTGAGTCATCTTATTTATTCATAGATAAATATGGAAAATAACATTAAGAGGTTCCTAATTCGCAAATTTAACAACTTCCAGACGCCATTTTGTTTGAGGTTATGTTACCAAATAGTTGTAATAAACTTCCCAAAGCTCTGAGTTGTCTTATTTACTGATAGTTAAGAATATTACACTTATGAAATTCTCCGTTTTCCTCAAGATTTTGTATGGGAAAAGATATTCGCTGCTTGACCTTCGATCAGGAACGCAAAAATCATTTATAAGTCTAAAGTGTAAATCAGGCTATACTTAAAGATGAAAATTAAAAAAAAATACATAAATTAAATAAAAACCTAGCAACTTAAAGTTTTACATGTTTAATTACCAAATAATATAGTTAAAATTATAGTATAATGATTTATTCAACCCGTTGGATAAAACCATGCACTTGTTGATATACAAAGATGTAAAATTGCAATGCCAAAAATTATAATTCGCTCAAACAAAAGATACACTGAAATGATTGGTTCTTCGCATTGATAAATATTCAATTTCAGTTATTTCACTAATTGTCCAGTTTATTTTAAACTCGTTGTTTTATAAACGATTCTGACCTCTTTTCTTTCATATACTTTATAAAACAAGTAAGATACCTTTTCCTTGCACAATTTTGAAATCGTCGGAAATTTCTTTACACATCGATATTACAAATTAGTTTTCAACATAATTTTTTGTTTAATTTACAAACTTGACTGGTTTAAAATTTTGAAGTAAGTTTAAGATTAATAAAATAATACAATTCTACATACAACATTGAATGCTATGGTATTTATATTAGTATAGCAACATAGCATATATGCACAGCAAATATTTTAACTCTGTTCCGATAATTCAATGTGTAGCATTTCACACATAATTGAAAACCAGTCAACAATTCTAAAATGGGGTAGAAGGACGCTTTTTCCAATCCTTCCCCAACGCGGACCGTTTGGAATGATACGACCTATCCGCCTTCACGTTTTTACTGTTTAGTTTCAGTGCTGATTAAATTCCGTACCAATTTTACGCCTGTTAGTTTAAAAATGTCCATCAAGGAGAAAAAAGTCTGCCTATTACTCTTTACACTTATTCCCCTTACTAGGCCTATTGCATCACAATGTTAAAGTCCTAGGAACCTATTGGCTATTATCTCTCATTGAAATAAAGTTTTAAACGTAATCATAATACTGGTCTACAAAATAATTTTTTATCATCAGAAATAAAAATAAGTGTCTGTAGAACAGTTTTTCATGCTGATTACGAAAACACTTATCAAATTGTTCTAGCACATACAGTTTTTACTACAAAGATAATACATGTTATTAAAGCAGATTATATTGATATCCAAAAAACAAGATAAATGATAAATAAATATACCTTCTGTGATTTAAATTATGTTGAGTTCCTGTTACTCTGGTACATGACTTCTGGAGCATCCCAGTACAGCATCCAGCAGTGATCTACCATTATAGAATCATTCCAGAAGACTTGGTAATTTTCCTCCATTATCTTTATGCCCTAGCGAAAATCTTCATTTTGCTTATAAATTCACAAATGTTCTGGGAAGAATTCTAGATAGGAATGCAGGAAGTTAACTTTTAATGATATATGACATCCAAGTTCTTTATATGAATGAAGAAGTTTTTAGATACCATTCTTGAAAACCGGAGCTGTGTTCATACCTAACAAATTACTTACAAACTCATTTCAAATTTTTCCAAAGTGCTTATTCTTTGTCTGTCAGAGTATCAAAGAAAGCTACAATTTTTAATATTTCTTGAATTTGAACAAAAGACACCTTCCTTTAATTTTATTTCACTATGTCCAGGAAATTTGTCTCTCAGAAATCCTTCAAAATGTGTTTTCTGTATTGTTTTTACTGTGCATCTTATCAACCCCAAATTTATATGTAGAGATTAAAGAAGTACTTTACGGATTTACAAATGATGGAATTTAAAATAATGATATCCTAGTTCATAATATTCCTTAGTTCTACATCGAGTTTAACATAATGCAGATATATGTTGTAGTTATCCCGAAAGTATAAGAAACAGCAAAACCTTGTGTAGCCAGCTTGCATGCCTATCAGAATGCCAATAATCTTGTGATTTCCACAGATATTCTACTGGTAATTGATCTTAATGGTTTCTAATAGCATTTTCATGTTGTCATAGGTTTCTTTGAAATGCATAGAGTGGACAATTGGAATAGAAGTTATCAAAATAACATTATGGACAATTACAGCCTTTAGACTTAGTTGTGATGAGTCAATGAATAGTCTCCAATATGTTCGTGTATGATCTTGATGCAATTCTCTAAGTGAGGCATTAATGTTATGACAGCAAACCATTGGACCATCAACCACTTTTTTCTTAAGTTCTATTTCCTTACACAGATATGGCAAACTCTGATATTATCCTTTAATATATTCCTCCCTTTGAGTCTAGAAGCAAGTAGTTCAACTAAATATAACAAACTTTTAACAATTATTTAGATAAATCATTCTATCTGTTTTAACAATTTTTTACCTACTTACTCACTGGCACTATCGAACCCGTAGGTTCATGCCCGCGCGGACATAAGCTCTCCATACATCCCTATCCTGAGCTAATGTTTTCCAATCATTCCCTGTATAATCTACTTCCCTCAAATCATAGTTAATGTTATTCTCCCAACTCATTCTTGTTCTACCAACTGGGCGTTTTCCTACAAGAAGCTTCCATGCAAGTCTTTCATTCCCCATACGTGCAACATGTCCTGCCCATCGCAGTCTACGAGACTTAACTGTTCTTATTATATCTGGCTTCCTATAAAGACCATGTAGTTCATTGTTATGGAGTCTTCTCCATTCACCTGTTTGTTCATCTCTCTTTGGTCCAAACATTTTCCTAAGTACTTTATTCTCAAATACTTGTAATCTGCTTTCCTCCCTTAAAGTAAGAGTCTATGTTTCGCACCCATATAATATAACTGGTAGAATAATAGTTTTATGTATTTTCTTTTAAGAAACTTTATATTCTTAAATTATTTATACTATTTTCACATGGATGACAGGCTATCATCTCCTCTATTTATCTCAAATACCATACAAGCTAGAGAAAAACGAATTGCATATTTGCAATCAGCACATTAATTTAAGTAAATTTCCCCTATTTGTATTTCTGATGATTTTTTATTGTTGACCAGTAAAAATTACACAGAATCAGTTAACTTGGAAACCGTTTATCTGAATACAATCAGAAATAACTACGCAAATGATATAAATATTAATTAGGCCTATTATTTACTTCTTATAGATATAATAATAATGTTAAAAATAATATTTTTTATTTATATACATATTTTTAATGTTTACACGACTTTCTCTGCCTAAACTTTTATTTTCTCGTCTCTATAAATCCACTCCATGTCCTCCTGTCCTCTTGTTCACATTCCAGTTCTTATTTATTGCATGCACGAGTTTCGAGGAATTCCTTTCCTTCTTTTTTCGGGTGGACACTATTCCAATGTTGTTCTGGGTAGCCTTTCTTCTTGCATTCGTCGTACATGTTCATACCAATTTAATTGCTTATATGTCATATAACCTGCTATTGAATATCTAATGTTAATTATTTCTCGTATGGCAGTATTTCTCTTTTTTTAATTTAAACATCTTGCTGCTCTCCTCAATAAATCCATTTCCAAGTTTTTGTTGAATTTCCAAACTTCAGCTCCATATGTGACAGTACTTATCATTATAGAATTGTATATTTGTAATTTATTTTTTTATGGTTATATGTGTGTTCCATAAGACTCCATTCATCATTGCTGTTATTGCTCTACCTTTATTTATTCTATTCTTAATATCACTTTCTTGTTTATCCTCTTTATCTACTTTTACTCCCAGATACTCAAATTTATCACATCCTCTAATATACCTCTTTTGATCTCCTAATATTAAATCTTTGGTTTCTGCTCCACGTCCCATATAACATGTTTTTTTTCTAAATTTATTTTCAAACCCCAGTTATCGTATTCATTTAATAATTTTCTGAACATAAACTCCATGTCTTCATATTCTTGAGCAATTATTATCCGGTCATCCGCAAATAATAATAGCAATAATAATAATAATAATAATAATAATAATAATAATAATAATAATAATAATAATAATAATATCCTCAGCTCGTGTCTAACTCAAGGTCGAAGTTTGAGATGAGATGAAGCTCCTATATTTTAGAGGTCTGTGGATGCCGGCCGACCACGCCTGATGCACCGTTACATGTTGCTATAGTTACGGTTTATAAATACTGGTGAATGGAGAAGTTTATATAACAGTGAGCTACGTGATATTTATGGGAAACCAGATGTAATAAGAATAATTAAGTCTCGTAGACTGCGATGGGCAGGACATGTGGAACGAATAGGTACCGATGAAGGGGTGTGGAAACTACGTCTAGGAATACCAGAAGGAAAAAGCCTAGTAAGTTGGTCAAAAATAAGGTGGGAGAAAAATACTAACCATTATTTTAGGTTGGTTAGCAAAACAGGGGATGATTGGAAAACTAATACAAGATAGGAATGTATGGTGAGTTTATGTCCGCACGGCCATGAACCTGAGGTTTCCTTAGTGCCTATGGTTTTGTTAGTTTCTTATCAAGACACTTAATATCAAGCTTATTGACTCATAGTGTATGTTGTTCGAAGGAAAATGAATTTATCGTATTTATTATTATCATTTCGACACTTTACAATTCTGTAGAATGGTTGGAAAATGAAATATTACACTACAGTTTTCTGCAATATTCACCATAACGGATGCAAATTTCGCCAACATATAAGTGGCAAACATAATTTAAAATTTTGCAAGTAAACAAGTTAGTGTTAATCAATAGATATTATATGAGCATATGCAATATATTACTATATTCATGTCATCAGTACTTACTTAATTATAATGTAAATAAAAATAAATTATTTGATGTAGCAATATATATTTTAAATATTCATAATGTAATTTTAATTTGATTTCCTCGTTTGACAAATATTATTCTGATTGAAACGATTTTCATTTGTTTCATTTTTATAAGAAACTAGCTAATACCTGGCGTGCGCTGTTACGCCTAAATAAATTTAAAATAATGTGATTTTATGTTTAGTTGAATAAGTGAAAGAAAAAATAATTATAAATTTATATTTTTAGATACCGCATGCTGATTAGCCGGCGTTGCCCGGGAATCTACTTATCCCGATCTTCTTGACATAAATGAGCTGAAATACGAAAATTAATGTATTCTATGTTTAGTTAAATAAGTGAAAGGAAAAATTTATAACGTAATTATTTTTAGATACCCCGTGCTGTTTACCCGGCGTTGTCCGGGAATCTACTCATCCCGATCTTCTTGGCATAAATGAGCTGAAAGACAAAAATTAATGTACTTCTTATGATTAGTTGAATAAGTAAAATGAAAAATAATTATAAATGTATATCGTAATTATTTTATGATTCCCGTGCTGATTACCCGGTGTTGCCCGGGAATCTACTTAACTTGATCTTCTTGGCATAAATGAGTTAAAAGTCAAAATTCATTATGTGTTGCTATGCTTGCACAGGAATTTACCTACTTGTCTCGATCTTCTTAGTATCAATGAAAGACAAAAATGGTTATTGTGAGTTATCCGTAAGAGATAAACATATACTGTCGCGGAATTTTTTTGTAGAGCTTTTTTCAGATATTCAATTCTGTATACATTAATTTTGTGTATTTGTTTTGGTTTAGGCAGCGTAAATCATTTAAGCGTTCAAAGAGTTGCTTTTTTCACGTTGTCCACTATAAAGGGTGATTTTTAAGGGTGTAGTAGTTGAGTATCACAACTCTCTTATAGCCTATGTTCATCCGGGGAAACTCCTGAACATTTTGCAGAAAGCCCCATTACAATCCGATCAACGGTATGGCCGCGCATAAAGTACGAACAAACAAACATACAAACAAACAAACATTGATTTTTATATATTAGATAATGCAAATATTTTACTCCATATTCATAATTGTGGATTTATATAAGCATTGATTTTTACTTGACAAACATTTTTGTATGGATTACCTTTTTTTAGTATTTCATTTTCAAATAGGCCTAATATCCTAAGTATTCCTAAGAACAAGTCCATTGTAAACATATTAAGAGATGTTTTGCATCAGTTATTGATTAAGTTAAGTACAACATGATGCACATTTCTTTATTAAAACAGTTATCTTCGATACAATATGAAATAACATTTGTACATTTGAAGGTTCGAAAATGGTATACAAACTAACTCAGTGGCACTGCCAAACCGTAGGTTCATAGCGCACGGACACAAGCTCTCCGTATCCTAAACTAATGTTTTCTAATCATCCCCTGTATAATCTACTTCCCTCAAATCATGTTTATTGTTATTCTCCCATCTGATTCTTGGTATACCAATTCGGCGTTTTCCCTCTGGTTTTACTGCAAGAAGCTTCCATGCATCTCTCTCATTCCCCATTCGTGCCACATGTACTGCCCGTCGTAGTCTACGAGACTTAACTTGTTCTTATTATATCTGACTTCCTATAAAGACCATGTAGCTCCCTGTTATGTAGTGTCTGTTCAAATCTCTTTAGTCCAAATTTTTCCTAAGAACTTTATTTTCAAATACTCGTAATCTCCTTTCCTCCTTTAAAGTAAGAGTCCATGTTTTGCTTCCATATACTACAACTGGGAGAATAAGAAGTGTTTTATATGTTTTCAGTTTAACGTTTTTTAAATGAGTTGGGACGACAAGAGTCCAAAAATGCATTTCGAAATTCCGTCTTCTGCTACAGTTCGGCAGTAAACATCTCAACTCATCCATAAAACGTCATACACCTTGTGTTCTTGTAGTGCAAATAACTACTATCAGATGTTTTGTCTTCACGTAAGTTTTAACACGCGCTGTTCTAAATCGAAAAAAAAAGTAAGTTACGATTTTATCACTTATGTCACACATTATTTTTTAGATTTATATGAGTTGAAATGATGATAATATAGAGTGTTGTCTCCATAAAAGGATGGAGTGGGTAGAGTTATCAAGCGATGATGGCACACAATTGGAATTGAATGCTAAAAGTGCTAATGTACAAGATGTGGGTGCGACAGCTGCCCATCACGCATGCTACATTACGCCCCACTTCATCTCCACATGTACGATATGTGAGAGTGGCCTCACGTGTCCAGTTTCATATCAAACCTGTAACATATTGCGACTTGAAACCTAATTGACTCCAACACTTCTGCCATCATTTTTAAATATCCTTCTAATCTCAACATACACACAATTTTTAATATTCTGATAAAATTCATTGGAGTCAGTTCCAATGCTACGTTATTATAACTGGAATCTGAAATCTCATCCTTGGACGATATTAATTTATTTTTAATTATATTCCAGAACCATCAACTATAAGTTCATTAAACTAAATGCTATGTTACTTACATTTGCATAGTTAGTATTTTTTTAAATGCATATTTTATTATAGTAGGCCTAATTGAGATCTGGGAAATTTTCTGATTTGAGATTATTCAAGTTGATTTTCTGTACATTGGTATGGATTTAGTTGTGTTGTCTCGGAGGAAACTTTGACATTAAGCTTATCATTCATTCTGAGAAGCCCAAAAGTCCTTGTATGTTCAGAAAAGTGTAATAATAGTAATAATAATAATAATAATAATAATAATAATAATAATAATAATAATAATAATGATAATAATAATGATAATAATAATAATGACAATAATAATAATGATAATAATAATAATGATAATAATAATAATGATAATGATGATAATAATGATAATGATGATAATAATGATGATAATAATAATGATAATAATAATAATGATAATAATAATAATGATAATAATAATAATGATAATAATAATAATGATAATAATAATAATGATAATAATAATAATAATAATAATAATAATAATAATAATAATAATAATAATAATAATAATAATAATAATAATAATAATAATAATAATGCTCTATTTAATCTGGCAGAGTTAAGGTCATAACGTCTTCTCTTCTTCTCAACCAGCGAAGTATGTATATGATCCATAGTTAAAATTCCTCTCCCGACAGGTCGCGTCAATGTAAGGCCCAGATGGAGTGTGGCACGTAAAATTACATATAAAGTGAGACTTAAACTGCGGTTGTGGAATTGAAAGTATGGATTTATTAAATAAAGTCACGTTAGTATTACCCTTTTTCTGCATATTTCAATCTATTATAAGTTTCATCAGAATTGCACCTTAAATTACCTTCTCAATATAAATGTAAGTTGATTTCCATCTAATTTGACCTACATAATTATTATATTATTTTATTACTTGCTATATATTATTATTTATTATTGATATAATTATCAATAAATATAAAATATACTTAGAGAACATTTATTTGCATTCTAATTGCTTTAAAGGCACAGTTCCACCACTCCAAAATCGAGCGTTTAAGAAATTGTACTTCTGATCACTTTATATCCATACTAAATATGTATAATATAAACCTAGGCCTATAGCATAGACATTAATTCTACAAACAAAAACTTTTTCGGGTCGTTCAGGAATGTTGTGTATGTATTTTTATATAAGTAGGCCCTAATGCATATTTTTTTAAAACCAGATATGGAGTACTTGAAGTTCGATAAATGTAATTAGCCTACAATTTATTATTATGGAATACACAATAAAGCAATTGACAGATAATTATATAATTATTCTAAAAATTCATGTTGGACGAAACGGAGCTTGGGCAGGTTTTTCTCGGGGTTTCTACCGTTTTCCCCTGCCACAAATTTCATTCCAGCATTTCTCCATACTCATCTCATCAATTTTATTTCATTCATCCACCCCTGTGACGGTAGTCAGAGATGATCGACCGGCACCCTTGTAATTCACAGACCTAAAAATATAGGGACTTAATCTTTTCTCATCCCTCGACCCGACTCTGAGTTGGACACGAGTTGAGGATATTTATATTTTATTCTAAATATCTCCACCACATTTTTTTTCATATAGATGTCGAGACACTGATTCTGATGTTTCTATTTTTAAAAAAATAAATGTTTAATCTGTCACGTGTCCTAGAAAATGTCTGATAACTAGGGATTGGGTAAGGATGGGATAGTTATATAACAGCGAAGCTAGTGGTATGACTGTCAAAATTATTTTGTAATACAATACCGGAGACCCATGGTTACTTATACCGAAATATCATTGTATTGTCGAAACGATCTTAATAAAACAGAGGAGTCACATATGGAATTGATACTGAATTCCGTAAGACAGGATGTAGGAGACATGGAGAACACTTGAGTTCACAATACCTTGTAAAATCACGTCATGTGGGTTGGATCCCACGCATCAGTCTGGGCTGCGAGTTACTGACGACAAGCCTCTAACCCCGCGGTAACATAGCGCTAAAACTACCCGAGATCAGAGGATGTTCCCAGTGTCGGCTCTGTCCTGTAACACCCAAATCAACTGACCTTTGCGGCTTTCTGTCTGTGAGAGGGAATTTTCTTTAATTTATTCTGATTCAATAACATTAATCTAATCTCTAATATTACATTGTTTGCTCATTCGCCGATGAACGCAAAACAACCCAATAGAAATTCTGGATAGTAGGACAGATATCTTCACATCGTAATTAAATATATATATATATATATATATATATATATATATATATATATATACATGTTTTATCGAATTGCTGATATATAGGCCAATATTGGACAGAAATTGCACGCCATGCTGGATCAGATGGTAACATATCTCTGCTTCCTGACTACCGGACCCGCGTTCGATAAACGTGAGGATTGAAAAAAAAAGTAAATTAAATTTAATTAAATCATTTTAATTGTAAAATTTTGTTTATTGTCTAATTTAGAATCTGGAGGCCAGGAGGGGTGGTAGGGTACAATTTTTAATCGGTAGATAGTGGACCTGATTCCCGTAGCTTATTACCGTATATTGGAAATTCCTCCCCAATACTTAAGTTGAGAAGGCATGTGGTATTTCTGATAGCGATTCGTCCGTCGAATGGGGATGTTAAACCTTACGGCCATTTTGGTGCTTTTCGACAGGAATAGGTCACATACCGGCACCGGTTTCACCTTCTCCCTTGTCTTCATCATCAACCTTCATAAAACAGACATAACACAAACTCATAAGCATGCAATAATCCTACACTTCTCTTTGTATACAATACAAGAATACATCATACACGCAGTGTGATCTGCCAAAATGGTGCGAAAATTCAAAGTGGACCATAATAGCGCCATCTATCCGATCCGCCCAGCTCGGAACTTGAATCACGGAAAGTGCTGTGGGTGGCATCAGAGCCCAGATACATATTGGTCGGAAGAAAGTGTGAAATATACCAAAGAAAATGAATTAGAAGGAGAGCCAAAACACACACACATATATATTTAAATAAAGACATCGAAAAATGAAGCTTTACCGCTAAAAGTAGTGTATAAAATTCTCAATATAGATACTTCTGAATGAAGCCGTCAGTGGCGTGATGGTAGCGACTGCTTTTAGCCTTCGGACGAACGAGAATTGTATAAGTTGAAAGAAATGTTAGTGTTTGTATCGTCGTTTGAATGGTGGAATTGGACAGCACACTAGTACGCAGAGCTAGGGGTTCAGGGTTCAAATCCCGGTTCAAATATTAATTTTACCTTCTTAAATTAGATTCTATCCAGAATTGGAATGTGTTCCATCCATAGTAATTCTGCCCGAGGGCAGGCCTTTCACAGCAATATAGTATTATCATGCTATGCTTGCAGCTTTACTAGGAAATTGTAGGTGTGGTAGCTTTCCGTTGATTTCCACACCGGTGAAGGATGATGATGATAATGATAAGGGTGATGATGATGGCCATATGATTTCGGGGACCGGTTGGACCTTAAAGTTTTCCTGACATTTGTCTTACAGGTGAAGAAAAAACCCGATAAAAACCTCACCCAGAAAACTGCCCCGACCGGGGATCGAACCTGGGCTCGCTGTGTGACAAGGCAGCACGCTACCTCGAGACCACAGCGGTGAACTTGGAATGTGTAAATTTAAATAAAATCATCGACAGCATTAATTTTGATGAATTCTAAATTGGTTCCAATATTTGTGTTGTCGCAAATACATGTTTTCTATTTTTTTTCTGCAAGCTTCACAATTTGAAAACAAAATCCTTTGGGAACATCATATTTCTCATATGTAAGATTTGTATAACATATACAGTGCTTTAAGTTTCCAAATTTAGGTGGGAGTCTTATTTTTAATAATTAATTAAATTGTGTATTAATGTGTATTTGAATGCTAATTTTATCTGTAATGAGTTGTTTTAAAGATATAGCAAAGCATTTTTAAGCATATTATAAAATAATAAAATGAAATATTTGAATACTATTAATGTTTTCATTATTTAATTGCTTGATGAATGTGATACGATAGAAGTTGAAGAATCTCTAAATATAATTTCAAAATTAACAATAATAATTCCCAAGTTGTCCTGTAAAATGGATTAAGACCGAAATTGGCTACAGTTAGATAAATATATTGATTAAATACCATTTTTAACACAGCTACATATTTTGTTTTTTACTTCTCTGAAAGCTGAGCTCACTTGTCATAACCCTTTTTACATGATTTTGCGCGAATTCATTTTACAAATAGACTTTCATTTGATTATTAGTATGCATTGAGTTAAGGTTAACTTATACCCGTATATACATTAAATTAAAGGGGAAAAACTATTTTATAATGGCATTGAGATATTTGTGCTTAATTTTTATTTTATTTTAATAGTCTGTATTATCGTCATGCTTTTTCAATTTTTCTTTCTTCTTTATTTAGATAAAGTATTTAATTTTATTATGGTAGGCTTAATTGTATATATATATATATGCATTTACTTGAGCCTCGACCGCGGTGATCTAGTGATTTTGTTCCTTGTCTCTAGTCGCGTGGATCACGGGTTTAAACCCGGCCGGGGCCAATGGATTTTTTAGGATAGAAAATTGCAATGTACAAGTTCTCTGTGAGAGACTTTAAACAGTGGGACCTAAGTCTGAAGATGTTCGGGCCCGTAAAATATCTCAAGCCTTTTAATTCAGCATAGTTTAACCGACCTTCCTTCATCCAAGCATTCTTACTAGAACTCTCCTTGAAGCTATATAGTAACCACATGCCCCTCGCTTACATCTATAAGGAAATAAGTGTAACGAAATTAGACTGATTAATAAACTTCTACTAGGGGAGCACCCATGTCTCGAGCGGTACGAACGGGTATCGATTAATCAATCTAAATTTACTAATATCCTGACTAGTGGACAGCGGTGGACTAGTGGTTACGTTCCTCGCCTCTAGTCCCGAGGGTCGCCGTTTGAAACCCGGCCGCGATCGATGGGTTTTATTCGAAATACATATATCAGGCAATAAATGGATGCACTAGAGACTGTTATCGAAAGGATAACAAAGACAGCTTTACAGTGGTATGGACATGTACAACGGATGTCGGAAGATCATTGGCCTAAGCAGGTATTAGATTGGAAGGTACCAGGCAGAAGAAAGAGAGTGAGAAGTAGAAGAACGTGGTATGAGGGAATATATGATGTCATGATGAAGAGGGGTATGGAAGAGGGACAATGGGAAGATAGGAATCTCTGGAAAGCAGGAATGAAGGGTGATCTGCTGTAAAGTGGAAAGCCAAGGAACAAGTTATCCGGGAGGGACTTTAAGCCGTAGGTCCCGTGTCTGAAGAATAAGAACCATAAGCTTAAAAAAGAGGCCTCGAAACAAAGTTTACTTACTTTCATCATCCTAGTAATAGGCTACCTTTGTTGCATACTAGATGCCTCATTGTGTCGGTTTGCTAACCACTTGTCACTCATTGACATCTGTTGGGAACTAAGCGTAAGTAAATCAATTTGGTTTAGAAAACCTGTGCGTAGTGGAATCTAGCACCCAATTTTGCGTAGTTAAGCCATTTTAAGAAGAAGAATATCTTTACTTACAAGTGTAAAAAAATATTCCAATAATCTTAACTTATAAATAAAATAAAACGTTAAATATCTCTAGCAATAGAATTTGTTGTGATACACTTTTCCAGTTATGGTGATATTCGTTAATACATAAATATCTAAACACTTCTGGGTATGGAACTCAATAGTGTCAGTATATTATAACAACAATCTGAATTGTCCCCTTTACTGCAGCTTAACACCCCATGTGAGTTCTAACAGAGAATCGAACCTTGAATAGGCCGCACGAGAGGCACGTACTCTGCCCATTAAATTAATCCAGAGCAGCTCATATAATAATAACCAAGGCTATTACGTACCATATTGAACATAATGTGCTATGTTCGTGATTAAATTATGTCCGTATTTTCAAAATGATGTAATCCATGTTACACCAACGGGCACGTAATTGAACAAAATTAATGTGAATTTGTTATTAATTAGAATATTTTATTTAAGGCAAAGTCGTTTAAATATTGAAGTTAATCCCTTAGTCTGGAAATGGTTATACATGGAAATTAGAGGTCTTCCAATTAAAATGACATTAGTTATTGACAATAATGGAGCACACATTTCTGTCTCTCTTTTCCCTCTTTATACTAGATCATACGTGAAGTGTTGGACTTTTCCCACTTTAAAAAACAACTCCAAGCCACTTTCATTAGTTTCATAATAACTTATTTATGAAAGTAATTACAAATACAATGTAATACAGTAATTTAAAGTATCATTATTACATTATGTAACTGCTTCATAAATGGTAAACATAAACTTGACCCACTTTTTGTTCAATTGTAAATTATTTACTCACGTGAAAATCCATTTGAGTAATATGAATCCATAGCACATAACGTTTGATAAATACACTGCACTCGCAAACATTTACAAGGCGAATAGGATGTAGGTAATTATGATGGCCAGGTGGAGTTTGGAAATTATTTGGGCCTTTAAGAGATCCCTGACTTTAGTCTTACAGGTGGGGGAAAATTCATAAAATATATCTAAGAATTAGAACTTGAGTCTCCTGCTTCCTAGATAACAAAGTTATACTCAAATTCTTAATTTATTTTTATTTTGCCAAAACTAATTCTCTTGTAGTTTTTACCACATCCCATATATAATGTATTTTTGGAATTAAGTTTTAATCCCAATTTATCAGTCTCTTCAATCAAGACGTAGATAAAGACCAAAAATCCTAGGATGCTGAACATAAATCAAGCGATGATTATGCAGCACCAGGATTGAGAGGTTAGAGATATTTTAAGCGATAGGATAAGTATTATATTGGTCACAGCTTTTTCTTCTTCTTCACTTCCTGGTTTAGGCAAGAGTTGCCTGTTCCGTCTTCACTAATAGATCTAAGACCATCTCTTCCGAGGACGTCCGACATCTCTTTGGTTAAGTCCGTCTGAGTTTCTATTGTGAAGAATACGAGTAATATGTTTTCCTCTGATCGCGGTACCAACGCTATGCAGAGTAGACCATTGGTGGGGCTGCCACCTCAAAGGTTTAGGTCCAGCTCCTGGATGTACTAACCCCATCTAGTGGGTTGCCACTTCCGCCAACCTATTAACAATTAGTTGTCGTTGTGGACTTTACTCTTGTTTCCCCGAGCATGGGTCGCTTATCATCCCAGAGATAGGACCCCCTCTTCCCATCAGTTCTCCGACCCAAATCGCCAAAGGGATTCTATACCACAACCTTGACTTGGGTTACTCGGATTAGCAGGTCCACCTCGAGCAGGTCGGGAGAGGAGTTGGTATGCAGAGGCTGTGTGTTTACAATGGAAACTATATTGCGCATGCATACCCTTGGACCCATTGGCCACAGCAAGATATAATATTATATTATAAACCTGTTCATGAAGATTTTTTTATTTAAGGTGATGAATTTTCCGATTGGGCAACATCCTGTATCACGTCAGCTGGAGATTGATTTTCATTATCATTATCCATACGATCTCGAATGACATTTGCAATATTTCATATTTATCCGGATATCCCGTATTTAAACACTCTTCATCTTCTACCAAATTGACCTCATATTACATTTACAAACAAGTGAAATAGTCACTGTTGTTCAAAATTCATTTCAGCTAATTTTTTTATGATTTCATTTAACGATGCTATAAAACTACTAAGATCATTAGCATCGCAATTGAAATATGGGCGTAAAGTGGCCGATAATTTTTGCTCAGAGCCCTATTTATTCTGACTTCAGTTTATTTTATATGCCGTAAACCTAATACACGGGATCCATAGCTCTACTTTATATCCGAAGAAATTATTTATTATTTATGCTCTAAAAAATCCCTAGGCGCCAGTGGGATTTGAATATTGAATTCAGAGGTGAGCGTGATGAACACAGGTCCACGAATTTAATTTTACTATTTCATATAAAAGATTTGAATTTTAAAATCCGTACTGATATTTCAGTCCTCCTCAACTAATTAAAATTTCAGCTTTTATCACTTCAGTCACAGCATATTTAAATAATTAAACTGGCTGAAGTCATTAAGAAGTGCGTTAGATTATTAAAATCGTTTATAAAACTAACAATAAGTTAAACCACATTGTTTAATACAAATTTGAACGTGCCAGTAGATATAGAAATAAAATAATCTACAAATTTCAATGGGAATGTTATGACAAATTTTACATCCGCAGAACCTCCAGAAAGTTTTATTATAATAAACATTCAATGAGCATGTTAAAGATTTTAAATAGGCTATAATGAGGGTAAACTGAGTTTTGGTAAGCATATAATAGAAAGAAGTCTGATGTCCAATGTAGCCAACAACACAATGTCGATAATGCACAGATAACCATACAATTAAAATCCTTGAAGGAATCGAAATTTTAAAATAAGCTAAGAATATGAACCCGTTGAACGAGAAAACGCCAAATGACCTCAACCATTTAATTTAAAACATTAATTGGGTACAGGAATATTAATATAGGGAGAATATTTATATTTATCTCATTATTTTCAATTATTATATTTAACATTTTTTTAGGATTATTTCCGTATGGTACAAATATCATCGAAGACATCTAGTACCATTTTAATTGCTAAAGATACTTTTTTCTGAATGACCATCAGTGTGATGCGATTGACGAAGTGATTAAACTAAAATTTTAATAAGTTCCGGAATAATGAAATTTTAGGTATGTATATTAAGATTGTAACCTTTCACATAGCAATCTGAATTATTGTTTTTCATTATTTTTAAAAGTATTAATTATTTAATATACTTATAGAAATTATAAAATAATACTTAAACTTCATGTTAAAACTATAATTGTCATTAAAATCAATGCAGATGTTTGTTATGTAACACCTGCATTATTTAAACTAGAATTATTTTTTGGAAGTAAATAATGTATATTGCAATTCGCTATCAAATTCTGAAAATAGTCAAAAAGTAGTAAAAGTAATAACAGCCTGTATTATAAGTGTTACACCCCTAGACAAAAAAATGAGTCATCTCTTAAAAGCACATTTCTTCTAAGTCATACTCGGCACAGCGCTGGGTTCAAACTAAGAAAATTGTCATAATTGTGCAGTCCCTGAACTACTGTGTTTTGTGCCATGAACTGAAGACACTCCTACGTGTTCTGTTAGGTCAGCAGTAAAGCATGCAATTACTGTTTCTGTTAATGAAGGTCGCAGGTTCGCGTCCTCATTTATGCAGTTTTTTCGTGATATTTGTATTAAAATGTTTTATGAATTAAACACATTTTACTTTGACATTTAAATGAAATCAATGTTAATGTCGTTATTTTAACAATTGTATTTACCACATTCAGGGTTTGTTCTAGGCAATTTCAATGTATTGCGTTCAATAGACTGTGATGCGCAGACGTCTGCGCAAAAGCAACAGCCTCCAACAAGTTTGTTTATAATGAATCATATTGAGTTTTACCATGGCTCAACGCACACACAAGGACATAGGCACAAGGCAATCTAAATGCCCCGCAGATTGAGGGCGTAATAGATGCTGAGGGTTCATACACCCGATATTGATTTTGTTTTTGTTAAAGTTTTCATTTTAGAAGATATTATTTTCTTTTCTCATTTATTTATTAGAGGAAGGTTTTAATTTATGTTTTCGTGTGTTTTGCGTGTGCATTAAAGCCATAAAACTCAAATATAATATTAAATATGTAACTATATTACAGGCGAAATGCTATTCTAACATTCAGTTTTAAAAAAGTACAACGGGATTCGAACCTGTGAGGTTACGAACGCAATTGATATCTGTTAAACCTCTCGACCACGGAAACACACTAAGCCAAGCTCTCTCTTTCATGTTGCTTGAGTGTGCACTGCATTAACTAGCAAACAACCCAGTACAATTACTGGAAACGTGTTGATGTGAATACGGCTTTTGCCAGCGTTCACGAAGTTCCCCGATCTATTGATAGAATCTGCGGATGACTCATGTTTTTTCTAAGGGTGTACAGTAGTAATTAAATAAATTGAATGTGTAAAAATTGTTTATGTAATATATTAAGAAGTAGGATCTTATTGAATGATGCAGATTTAGTAGCACGAAATTAGGTAATTTAATTTTGTTTAAATTTACTTCTCATTTAATAATAATTGGAATAATTTTAGATTGTATAAAACTGTTTTGAAGAATGTACTGGGTGTCCACTAAGTCCTGCTACCAAAACAATGTAACGTAGCTCGTAAACTATTTGAGACAGAGATATGCGGTTTTTTGCAACCTATTCTACATATTCCAAAGTTTTGTTTACATGTGTTGCAGATTGTGATTTAAGCGACAATAACGACACCACAGGAAAAGCCCCAATGTGTATAGTCGTATGCCGAGTCTGGTAAATCACCAGTAACTGTCCTGCGAAATTTCCGCCAGCAATATGGAAGAGATCCTCCAACCAATTCATCCATAATTTGAAGGGCAGTGACATTTGTAGCGACTAGCAGTATAATGGACTTGGCATGCAGTGGACGACCAAGTGAGCCAAGAAACTATCGACAATATGTAACTTGCATTTCAACTCAGACCTCAAAAATCGGTTCGTCCTGCTTCACAGGAACTGCATTTACCAAAATCAACCATTCATGAAGGCCTCCATAAGCGGCTACATCTTCAGTTCTATAAAGTGCAATTTACACAAGCGTTGCTGCCAACTGACTTCCCTCGACTTACTGAATTTTCTGATTCCATGCTGAATTCAATTAACGAAGGCAATGAGTACCTACAGAGGGTGATATTCTCTGACGAAGCGATATTTTTTGTGTCTGGACATTTTAACCACCATACCATTCGCGTATGGGTATTGGGGATTTACCAGACTCAGCATACCACTATATACACTGGGTATATTCCTTTGGTATCGTCATTGCCGTTTAAATCGCAATCTGCAACAAATGTAAACAAAACTTTGAGAGATGTAGAATACGTTGCAAGAAGCCGAATGTCTCTATCTCAAATAGTTTACGAACTAGTTACATTGATTTGGTAGCATGATTTGTGAACACCACGTACTATAGCCCCTAATAGCTTACTGTGTCAATCCGAAAAGGCGTTTGAATGAAGTTAAAATAGAAAAAAAATTAACAATATATTATTATTATTATTATTATTATTATTATTACTGGGCATTAATCCACTGCAGCCCAGCAGTATAATGACGTGTCATGTCCTTGCGATCGCTGGTTCATTATCGTGAAGATTTTGAGCAGGTACAGTTATTACCGGCTCCAAGTTGGGAAAACTAGCTTTAACGGGAGAAGAATCCTGCATGGTGACCAAATGTCATCCCCTATACTACGATATTTATATTATCGCCCACCTCTGTAATTGATACTTGTGATGTGAGACCAGCAAGGCTTATAGGACTAAGGCCTATTAGGACAGTCGTATCATTGTGTTTATTACTACTATTATTATTATTATTATTATTATTATTATTATTATTATTATTATTATGACCCTGGGGTCGACTCAGCCTCTAACGGAAATTAGTACCATGCGCTTGTTCTGAGGGTAAAGGCGGCCGTCACGCAGGGCTGATAATCCGTGCCGATTGTCAAGAAAAAGTGGGAGCCTTAACCTCCTACTACCCCAAGGGCCTCCTGAGGCCTGTAGTTGGATCACTTTAATTATCATTATTATTATTATTATTATTATTATTATTATTATTATTATTATTATTATTATTAATACATTTATCACAAAATCTTTTCAGAAGTCCAATACATTTTAACTCATGCAACATCATTCAATTGTTTAATTTATTCTGGAAATACACTTGTCCTATCACAATGATAATGCCATTTGTCAATGAAAAAATAAATTCACATAACTTCTTTGTTTATAATATCGATAAAAGCTTTTATTATACACATTTTTATTCCACGATGTTGACTAACAGTTAAACCACTTAGACCATATTTATTGGACCTGTAAGATTTTACCGGATGAATGTTTATTTCTGTCGTTATACACAGTCATTTACAGTATATTTAAAAATCACTATTCTTATTTTAATGAGGTTTATTAGTAATTGTAATTATGCAATTTTTCTAAGAGTTTGCTTGTTATATATTCCATATCTTCATGTTCTTCTCCAGATAGATCATTTAAATTTTAAAATTATGTTATTGTGCGATAATTTTATTTTGCTAGAGGTTGTATTCATTTTCATATTCTAGTTTTATTCTACTTCAATTTGCAGCAAATCACTTAAATTGTACCAAGTACTATTTTGTTTTTGCATTACACATTTACAATAAATGCTTTATTGGCATTAAAAAAATATTGTGAAACAATATAAAACCTACGTTATTTTGAGAGTAATTAAATATGGTCGATATATAAGAGTACTTTACCCGCTTAAATCTCTTAATTGTTAGTATTCAGATTTTTTAAATTGATACTACTCTATTTTATGAGTGTACTAGTTAGTAATTATCTTCTACGTACGTTATGCAAACAAAGCACTATATAATGGCTATAAAAGAGAGAGTACTGTGACATGTAGGTATACATACAAGTATTCTATAGCAGGTTACGTCCACACCCCCATAATCCGCAGTTAAAAACCCTTGACAATAATAGCTGTTTTGTTAATTGTTAATAAAGCAAGCCGAGCCCCATTTCCTTGATTACATTGAGGCATAAATATAGCCTTCTATTATTTAACAACATCCCAAACCATAAATTTCGCGTTCCGCCACTGAATAAGGGGGGAGATAAAGGAAGGTGAAGCCCCATGACAGTTCCAGTGGGATGGTGGGCTAAGTCCCTGGGAAATGAGCGGGAGGGGAGTTGAAATGGGCTAGGAGGGGAGTGTATGTAGGCAGTAAGAGATCAAGTGCAGTTGTAGAGGATGGTTTAAGTCCCCGGGAATGCTGTGGTATGGTGTTCGAACCTTATGGCATGTTCACATAGATTACTTCCATCCCTTCTAGCGTGCTTTTAGCATTTCCCACACTCACCACCCTCCCTTCATTCGTCCCAGTTCCCTCAATTCACCACCTTCTATTCACCTCCCTCCATGCTTCAACTCTCTCTTTTCCATTTGAAACCTTGGAGAGAGATATCCTTCACAAATACCATTTTAATTAACTTTAGCGACTCTGGTAATGTCATTACGGTCCGTGACAAGGGCATCTATTATGTATAGCAGCCTTTCAAACATGTCTAGTTTCCGAGAACGTTGTGAAAAGTAGGCCTACAGTTTTAGTTTCTTAATTAGTGACAGTCCGCACGTTTGCCATCTTCAGTAACATCTGAATATCTTTCTCTTTGTATCTCGGTTGGTTTCAAAACGCTTTTAAAGGCAGAATTACCTGGAGAGTCAAATACTTGCAGGTGAAATACTACGTAACTAATTTCTGTGTCAGTAAAATACAGTTAACTTTAACACATGATCGTTAAAGTTGGTCTCTTCTTTTCAAATTCACGCTCCAACATTCCTATTAATTTCACATTTTTCCAGTAACATTTGTAGTAACAGAGTTGACAAGGTTTTAGCTCTCAATCACAACAGCAAACCTTGACATTCTACTAAAATATCCAGTACTCTTCTCTTTCTCTATTGGTGTAGCGGGGACTCGAGAAGCAACGCAGGGAGAAGAAGATATATATCTTTTTTAACAACGGCGTTTAACAGCTCTCAGGTCTTTAGCGTCGCAGTTCAAAGCTGGGCATAGAAGTACCGATAAATGTTTCTCATTTTTCGGCTAGAGTTTCCTTTATTTTCCGTAAATCTGCGACACGGTACTCACGCTTTACTTTCCTTCTGAAAAAAACATATTTCGAAGATTTTTATGTCCTTAAAAATCCATCGTTCCCAGTTTTGAACCCGCGAACCTTGTAAAAAGAGGCTGACTTTGAGAAAAGAGCTTAAAAATAAATTTATTTTATAATTAATACAAATTAAATTAACTAATAGCAGATAACTTAAATTTGATATAAACATGATGTTAGTACCTCTTGAGTTTTATCAACTATTTTCTTCAAGAGCTCTAGCAACTCGAATTTGACGTAAAATGACTGACTTTTTATTTCTCAGAGTTCGCCCATTTTAGTCATGACTTGAGGTTCCTTTTACATGCCATAAATATACATGCCACCCATGGTTTTACTTCTCTTCCGAACGAAGCCTTATAATCAACGATGCATTACTCTGAAATACTTCACTGAAGAGCATGGGTACCTTATTTAAAAATACTCAAACAGCGTCCTTCAAAAACCTATAATATTATAATAGTACAATAAAAGCTCCTTATTCGCGGGTTATAAATTTGCGAAACAGTTCCTATATTAGCGGCTAAAAATTTCTTTTTTCACGGATCCAGTCGGTAAATTAAAAGGATTGGTAATCAGTTATTAACGTATCGGCACATTTTTGCTGCAGGCACGTGCCAAGGCGGCTTTTACAAAGAGTGATTCAAACCAAATGGAAAAATTAATATCAAAATAAAACAAACCTTATTGTCACTAAGCCTAAAGTTCGTTGTTAAAAGCCACCGCCGCAGTATTTCACTTGCTGCCATGTTCGTTGGCAAATGCCGCCCTCGCCACGATCGGTGTTTTTTATTGTTTCAACTTGTTATTCGTTGCAATAATTTTGTTTCAATAACACGTGTCTCGTCTGCTTTGTTGCCAATTTATAATGTTGAGTAAAAAGAAAGAAAATTAGTTCCGAAGCGAAAAAAATAGTGTTGCTGATTAAAGTATAAATAGAAATGCTTCACCTTTTATACGCGTTGGCGAGTAGTTTGCGTCTATATAACTCTGTTTCAACGTTAATGAATCAAGAAATCCGAAGACAAAATAAGGGATTATATCGCAGAATTCACAGCTGAATATCAATCTTAATTGAAAGACCCTTTAAAAGGGGCAAAAAAGGATAAAAAAATACTAACTTCTTTAAACCCTTGCCTAAACCTGATTGTAATAATTAATTCAAATTGCTCAAAATTTTCATTAATTGATTTTATTCTGACTATTTAACTCATAAACCGATAATCGTGCCTCTTCACCTGTTGATAATCCTGCCTCTTCCTGTTCGTGATGAAAGATATCTCCGCAAATTAACTTCTTTGACAAGGACATAGATTGAACAGTGTACGATCAATATAGTACAGCAAAAAATGCCAAATGAAAAGAATTTTAAAAATTACAAAAAAATAGTTCTGTTGCTCTAGAAATTTATTAAATGCTGTATAATGAATCTGCATTATTCTTAATAATTATTTCTCATGCAATCATCTGTTATTGAATTTTCCCAAGCCCAAAGATATTTAACAGTAAATACACTATATGTTATTTATAACTATCCAGGTGGCTTAGAAATCGCCCGGAAGTAATATCGGTATAAATAACCTCAAATTTGGTAAATATTAAACATAATTATTTTTAGCTTCTGAAGTTGTATTATTCGCTAAATAGTCACTCCAAATCCAACGCGAGTTTGATTTTTTCAGAAATACACAACCTCTTGTTAGACTATTATTCATAATTATTTTATTTTAGAACCTTGGAACGTATATCCATACAGATTACCATTCCATATTCACGGTTTCTGTATTCGCGGCATATTTACGAAACATACCCTCATGAATAATGACATTTTACTGTATATTCTCTATATAATAGAGAAATGTACACTTTATTTATTAAGTTCTTACATATTTTTACTGAAATAATGGTCAAGATTAGCCAAGGGGAAAAGTACCACGGTGTTCCCTTCCCCCTCAACATTAGTTGAAACCGTCCCTCTGTTGCAAGAAAAGTATTTCCATTCCATTTACTTTGTTCATTACTCATTCGATCTGTTTATCGACTGAAGTAACAAATTATTATTTTAGTTCTATTTGTGTAAATATATGTTAACTACTAAAGTGTAAACGCTTGTTTCTTTCTATTAACATTTATCAACACCCTATTAACTAGGAGGTCAAAATTATAAAAATCCAACTATTATATCGCGTTGCTATTGGAATTTACCGCTGCACAACCTTGGTCTCATCTTATAGTCAATTTGTGTTTTATACGAAATGTGAACTCAGGTTGAGCATTAGTGGTATTCTCACATATAGACACAAGGACAAGACACACACCCAGACACAAGGTTGAGATTAAAAATCCTCTACCCCGCCGGGAATCGAATCTGGGTCGCCGGAGTGGAAGGTAGGGACTCTACCGACTACGCCACGGCGACGGACATATTGTAGTCAATCGAACTTGGGATAGAATAAATACTCCTGACCTTGCTGTAGTAGATATGAATTAAGTAAGATGTAATTCTAGAGAGAGAGAGAGAGAGAGAGAGAGAGAGAGAGAGAGAGAGGGAGAAAAAATAAAAAAGCCACCGCCGCCGCTTCAAAATACAGAGTCCCTATTGTGACCCATTGCGAATGCTCGAAGAGCTAAAGCTGTGATTCACGAGGTAACCTTGTTAAATGTTTTAAATACGCTCTATTTAGTTTTAATCGTATTAAATAGTTGAAGGGCAGTGAAGGAGACACGTTTCTAGATATTTACGAGTTTTAGACGTATACAGTATTACTCAAATTGCGACATGTCAGATATAGTTCAACTCTCGTGTCTAGTGTAAAAGTAATCAAGACAACCAGGATTTAGACGACTATTGTCCGACGTTCGAGTAGCGTAGATCGTTAAACCAATACGAATGAATCAAAAATATGTATGAGAGCCAGGCTTCGAATCCCTCGACAATGTTTTTTTGTTATTTATTTGTATTTTCGCAAAATAAATCCTATAGGTAATATTTAATTCCAGCCACGTAATCTACGTCCACTTTACACTATTTTAAGTAATATTTCTGCCTTTGTAAACTCTATAACACTATTTAGCTACAGGTATAAATTTGTATATGCAATACCACGTTTTAATAATAATGCTGCAAATTTATGTAATAAAATATAATATAGCTTCATATATTTATTTATTACGTATTAGTGGGGGAAAAGTTTCACCCTTCAATTAAAATATTTAGTTTATATAGGTCACGTCCAGCCTAATTATAGTCCATAGACGATAGGTGACAAGAACAACAACAACAATAATAATAATAATAATAATAATAATAATAATAATAATAATAATAATAACAATAATAATAACAATAATAATAATACTTGCAAATATTTAGTCCATTTTTTAAGAGTGGACAGACAGAATAAAATAGAAAGTATTGTAATAATAAAAAATTAATCAGGAATCGAACCTGTGACTTCTTACATACGAAATACGCCCTGAAGCACTGAGCTAAGCGTTCGCTTGTTTGCTTTGTAAGAAATAATGCTCTTAATTGGAGGAAAAGGAACGTGATGTAGCTTTACTGTGTAATTAGTTTACTCGTGTGAATCGGGCGTTAAATCTTTAAATATTCGAGATAAAGAGTCAGCTTAATCTTTTTTTTTTTTTTTTTTTTTTGCTAAGTGAACAATGTGTTCGCTCCACCTCTTATCTCCGTCGCTGAATAAAATGGCCATTTCATTAATAAATTATTAAACTATTTGTAAAGTTATACAATCACATTAACTTACCTTAGAATAACAATAATTTTTTGTTTACATATAATTAAAAAACACACACTTTTTACTTCAATTTTGTGGTCCTCATAAAATTTTTAATAACATTAAAAATGTTTTTACTTGCCTTGTAATAATTTCACATATTGTTCAAACTACTTCATGCGCTTTGTTATTTTTTCTACCTCGTTTTCATTATTTCGTTTGTATTTTTTCCTAATAAAAACAGTACTTCATATTGCGTTCGATGATAACATCCATTGTTTCAATATGTTACGTTAAATTCATGAAATGTAATTCCGTTCAGATGTTTAATAAATATATCTAAGGTTTTTTCTATGTTTTGAATTACGCAAGTAGCCTATTCAGTTTTTTTAAATTAAGGCAGTTAATACACTCGCTTGACACTGTAATAAGAGTTTTCTATTCTCACATTTTTGTTGTTACCGGTTTATCGTGTATTACTCGTACATTTTTATATACACCTTCAAGATAGAACTCCTATTTGTTTCTGAAATTAAATAATTATTAATTACTAGATCTTTTAGAAATTGTAGAAATAAATATATAAAGATTTATTAAACACCCTGTGTACATTAGGATACAATTATTGAAAGTTATTTTCATCTGCGTAGAATTTTAGAGACTTTCTCCTTTCTATACAGTCAATTATGTGGTATTGTTCACAATTTTGGTCACATAGCTTGCAGAGGCACTGATTCGAGGCGAGGTGGAACCCTTTTTGTGTACATATTCTGTAGTGGAATCAATGTGTGGCGGAGAAGTTCGGTTCCTTCCATTTTTCAGTATTCATCGTTGGGGTCAGGAAGAATCCGCGGTCTATATCCTCTGATTTTTCTGATCTCTCTCTCTCTCTCTCTATGTGTGTGTGCTTCGTAGGCTGGGGTGTGTGGCAGGTTGTATTTTGACGCTATTTCTCTGATGAAGAAGTCAGTCTTGGTTAGATGGTATTATATGTGAGTCGGGAGCTCGTTGACCTTGAAACCCTAAGTACTCTCCGGAGTAGCTATTTTGATCATTTCTAGTCTTTTCAGATTTGCTATGTTTAACCGAGTCCAGAATGTGATGTTTGCGTAGCATGCTATTGGGGATATCTTGATGTGAAATAGTCTTGTAGCTGTTTCGACTGACAGCTTTCGACATTTCGAATATCAAACGCGGCCTTTATTGCTGCGTTGCATCTTTCCTGGATGTGCTTGGTGAATGATTTCCCTGTATCTTGCAACGTTAGACCGAGATACTTATGGCAGTTGGTTAGTTCTAGTTGGGCATTTCCGTACTTGAATTTGTCGTCCCTGTATACGTTTCCTCCTCGTCTAAATTTCATAACCTTAGCTTTGCTTGTATTAACTTCTAGTTTGTTCCTGTGCGCCCAGTCGTGTAGTTTATCCAGGCTAGTCTAAATAAATTGAGGAAGAGCAATAGACTGTTAAATTCCCAACTGGATTTAAATGTATCGCCTCTTTTAAATTTATAAGAGAATGTTTGTTACACGTTTTTGTTTACATTCGTTGCTTAGTTACTCTTGTTACATATTTGAGTGTATATGTAACTAGCCAATACGCGGCGTCCGCTGGTACACCTAAATTAATGATAATGTGTTTTTGAATTTAGTTGAATAAGTAAAAGCAAAAAATAAATATAAATGTATATCGTTATTATTTTAGATACCCCGTGCTGATTACCCGGCGTTGCCCGGGAATATACGCATCCCGATGTACATGGCATAAATGAGCTGAAAGACAAAATTCGTTATTTTGTGTTATCCATAAAAGAATACCCGCCGTGCGCTGCTATGCTTGCCCGGGAATCTACTTATCCCGATCTTCTTGGCATCAATGAAAGACAAAAATGATTATAATGAGTTATGCTTAAAAGATAAACATGTGCTGTCGCAGAATTTCCTCTAGAGTGTTTTGAGATACTCAATTATGTGTACAATAATTTTGTGTATTTGTCAGCGTAAGCCATTTAAGCTTACAAAAAAACGACATTTTTCACGTTTTTTTCACTATAGATGGTGATTTTCAAGGGTGAAGGGCTTGAGCATTAAAACTCTCTTATAACCTATAACATTCCCGGGAAAATTCTGAACATTTTGCAAAAAGCCACATGACAATCGGATAAACGGTGTGGCAGCACAGGCTTGCCCGGGAATATACTTATCCCGATCTCCTTGGCATCAATGAAAGACAAAAATGGCTATTGTGTGTTATCTGCAAAAGGTAAACACATGTTGTCGAGGTTTTTTTGTACAGTTTTTTGAGATATTGAATTCTGTGTTCATTAATGTTGTGTATTTGTTATGGGTTAGGCAGCGTAAGCCATTTAAGGGTAAGAAAGGGACTTTTTCACTACAAAGGATATTTTTAAGGATGTAGGAGTTGAGTATCACAACTCTTTTATAGCCTATTTTCATCCCGGGAATCTCATGAACATTTTGCAAAAATCCGCATCATAATCGGATCAACTGTATGGCCGCACATAAAGTACGAACAAACAAACATTCATTTTTATATATTAGATATATTTTACTACATGTTCAATAAAAAAATTGGGGAAACTTCATATTACTGAAAGAAAACGAGGGTACAATATCACAGGTTGAAAGACAGCAAAACATGTTAATTGTTTCTTTATGTCCCGCGCCGTAGCGAGTAATCAAGGTAATATACCTTGGGGCAGATTTACAGGATTCCGTTGACTCCGGTCTCCAGGGAGGGGAGAAATTTTCTCGTAAAATTTCGGCCAGTATGGGATCGGTGTCCACCTAGCATCGTGAGGAATTTGAGTAGCTACGATAAATAGCGGCTCCAAGTTGGGGAACACAAAATTTTGACGAAATGTCACTCCTACACTTGCAGGATGATCGTCTTCCTCTGCGAAAAACACATAGATGTGAGGCCAGCAGCCGGATGTAGGCAAAGGCTCTTCTATGCCTCTCACGCCATGGAATGTTTTTACTGTTTCTTTATAGTGAAGTCCCAGTATTATAATTTGGATGTTTACTTTAAAATACAATATTTTGGGTATAGGGCTATTCCACTATTTTATAATTCAATGAATGCATTCATGGCATATAAAAAGCGTGTTCTAATGCCACCTACTGCACTTAACATGCGTTAGTTTATGCGGTGGGCGGATAAATGGCGATAATAAGTATATTTTCATTACGCATCCTACGGCAGACCACTTTATATAGATGTTGAATTCTTGTATTTTAAGAGAGGAATGTACGATGAGTGCGCATTTAAGTAGTGTAAAGTTTGTTGTGTGAGGCATGATGATGAAGAGAAAGGAGAAGGTGGAACTCACTGCTGGCAAGTAGCCTATTCTTATCGATATTCGCCAAAGGTGGCTGCCCGGCTTAACGTCCCCAACCGACGGACGAATCGCTATCAACAGTACCATATGCCTTTTCAACACATGTATTGCGCAAAGGTCCGCAATTTAATGCAGGTATCTGATGCACAATCTAGCGACAAAATTTGTACGCCGCCACCTCTCCTTTCCCCAAGATTAAAAATTTTGCAATTACATTAATTTTATTTTATTTAACAATTAAAATGTTAATTTCGAACTCGAGCCCTCTAGACAGAAAACTGGCATGCTACACCTGAGCCAGCACGAAGGACTGCATATAAAAAGTTGTACCACCTTACATAATACAGAAATTGGTATATATATTAAACATTTTACTTTATATATTAAACATTTTACTTTTGAAAGGGGGGGGGGCACCGTAGCGTAGTGGTTAAGGCACTGAGCTACAAGCCGGAGGGTCGAGGGTTCAAGTCCCGTTGGGGTCAGGATTTTTAAACTGACCCAAACCCTCAGGCGGCACTATGGCCCTGGGGTCGACTCAGCCTCTAACTGAAATGAGTACTAGACGCTTGTTCTGGGGGTAAAGGCGACCGTCACGCAGGTCTGACAACCCGGCTGACATAAAGTGCCGATTGTCTAGAAAAAAGTGGGAGCCTTAACCTCCTACTACCCCAAGGGCCTCCGGGCCTGTTGTGGGATCACTTTACTTTACTTTTGAAAGGATAAGTGTCTGTGTATACTTATCACGATTATTAAAACACATTTTTATATATTTTAAAAAGGCATACAAATTGTTATCTGGGTAATATCACAATTGTCATCATGTCGATAATTCATAATTGGAGCGTAGCGATAAGAGTGAATTCTGCGAAGGTTATATAATGGAATATGTAGTATTTAAATTAAAAATCCAATCAATGAATGCAAATTTAAATGAAGAATATTAATAGAATTGAAATAATTTATGTTTTCTATTATTTCATTGAATTTATGGGTAACAACATTTGATAAAATGATCGTTTGTGTACTGTAGCTTACAAATGAAAAAAATCAGGTTCGACTATTTCCGGATAATTGTGATTCACGTCTCACAACTTCATTTCGAAATTGTTTTAGGGATATTCGTTCTTGATTGGTTCAAACTGACATGGCTGAATATAGGATTGGTCAATATTTAATGCCTAATATATGAACATTTAATGCCAATTATTTGAATAAAAAAGGAGTACGCCATGGCGAAGTTGATTAAGCCAATACGCTATAAGCCAGAATGTCGAAGGTTCGAGCCCCGGTTGGGGTCAGGATTTTATACTGGTTTAAACCTTCTGAAGGGCCATTGTCCTAGGTCGACTCAGCCTGTAACGGAAATGTGTAACAGACGTATGTTCTGGGGTAAATGCGGTCGTCATGCAGAGCTGACAATTCTCTGACATCTCGTGCTAATGGTCTAAAATCTAAAGCGGTGATAGGCTCAACTCCCTACCACCCCATAGGCTTCCCAACGTTGGAGTAAGATTATTTTGCCTCATATGAAGTAAATAATAGTAATATATCGACAAGCTTTCACGACCGGAGTTTGTATTATGACCTTCTAGATGATTTTAGGGCAGTTGGTCGAGGTATTGAGGCTTGACGTTCCTCGACGTTATGCCAGAGACTGCGTCCGTCATCCTCAAGGGAAACAGAATGAACAAAACTGCTTTACCTTATTACAACTGCCAAGAAAATTCACTACAAACGGCCCAACATCTGATAACTGAATGCAATATGTTCTTCCAGAGATCGATTAACTGTACTACAAATTGCTTCTCCGCCAAATATTCTGAAAATTCATTTCCGCACAATCAATGTCGCAGAATTCCTCACGAAGATCTCCCATTAACTATAATAATAACAACAATAATTGTATAAAAAACCTCTAAATATCCCGTGATATAACACGGGTTGTAGCACATATGTTTCATTTTCTTTATATATATATATATATATATATATATAGACGATGCCATACAGAATTGGCAAATTGTTTGGAATAAATCTTACTTTGTTCATTTTCTTTTATTTTGATAAACTTTAAATTTTTAAGAGTTTACTTAACTGAACCTTTTAAAATTGAGCATGTTTTATTAGATACTTTACTTTTTGCAAGACGTTCAAGTTGTGATATCTCAGACAGAATATGGCTTACAACGGGTATATGTGAAACATACAACTTGAAAATATCTACTCTAAAAACTAAATTTTTAGCTTTTCGAGGGTATGAGCCACTAAGAGTAAAAATCCAATTTGAGAATAAAATAATAGAACAAGTGAGCAATTTTAATTACCTGGAATACAATGTATCATATAGGAAAAGTGAAGACATTGAAAACAAAATAAATAAATTGAATTATATGCAATATAAAACGAAGTCTCAAAAGGAACTAGAAATGAGACACTTTTAAAAGTTTATAAAACAATGGCGGTTTCAACCCTACTGTATGGATAGGAACACTGGGTTTAACAAAAAAACCAGGAATGAAGAATAGAAACGTCAGAAATGAGGTTTCTGAGGAGTGTGGCAGGTTATACAATAACAGATCGTAAACGAAATGAATATATACGAAGTGAACTAAATATCCATATTTGGTTCGTCTTCCGGGCTTATAGGCCGTGGTCTGGTTGTCTTCTTACTCGACGTTTCGTCTACTGCTGCGGTAGACATCATCAGGAGATACTGCGTGCTTTCTGTGAACTCCTCAACAGTCGGCTGCAGACTGGTTGGTCGTTGGAAACTGTCTCTCTGTTTATAGCTAAACCCCGGGTGGAGGGGAGGTTTTCTGCGCGCACCGAGTTGTGCGCTGTATTGCCGTGTGCCGAAGTCATAGGCTTCGTTGTCGTGTTAAGCAGTGCTGGGATCCAAATTTGTTTATCTTCAAGGTTTCTTCTTTTTGTTGAAGGAATTTTTATGTTTGTATATTCTATGGCTTCTCTGTATAGTCTGGTGTAGTAATGTGATGTTTGTGATAATACCTGGGTATCTTCAAATCTTATAATATGTTGTTGGTTGTTCATACAGTGTTCCGCTAAGGCCGATTTTTCATTTTGTTTTAACCTGCAGTGTCTCATGTGTTCTTGTAATCGTGTGTTGATCATTCTCTTTGTTGTACCGATGTACACCTCTCCACAACTGCACGGGATACGATATATACCGGCATGACTCAAAGGTCTCTAGTGTCTTTGGCTGGGCGCAGTATATTGCTGATTTTTTGTGTTGGTTTGTAGGTTGTTGCTATGTTGTATTTCTTTAATAATCGTCCAATTTTCTCTGTTGTTGTTTTGATATAAGGTAGGTAAACCTTACCATTTATCTCTTCCTTGTTTTCGTTTTCGGGCCTATATTTCTTTGGATTTATGGCTCGACGAAAATCTGTTTTGCTGTATCCATTGGTAAGAAAAGCTGCATGGAGATGATTGATTTCTTCTTGCAGATACTGTGGTTCCGAAATCTTTTGGCTCGTTCAACCAGGGTTTTTATTATCCCGCGTTTTTGTCTAGGATGGTGGTTAGACTGTTTGTGTAGGTATCTGTCTGTGTGAGTATTTTTCCTGTAAACCTTGTGTCCAAGTGTCATGTCTTGGTTTCGGATTACCAAAACATCCAAAAACGGTAGACTGTTGTCATGTTCCTTTTCCAAGGTGAATTGGATGCTGGGACAAATCCCATTTATGTGCTTCTTGAAGTTATCTAGTTCCTCCTCACCGTGTTCCCAAATGACGAAGGTGTCATCCACATATCTTAGCCAAACTGTGGGTCTTAAGGTAGCATTCTCCAAAGCCTGTTTTGGAGGCTTTGGAGAATGCTACCTTAAGACCCACAGTTTGGCTAAGATATGTGGATGACACCTTCGTCATTTGGGAACACGGTGAGGAGGAACTAGATAACTTCAAGAAGCACATAAATGGGATTTGTCCCAGCATCCAATTCACCCTGGAAAAGGAACATGACAACAGTCTACCGTTTTTGGATGTTTTGGTAATCCGAAACCAAGACATGACACTTGGACACAAGGTTTACAGGAAAAATACTCACACAGACAGATACCTACACAAACAGTCTAACCACCATCCTAGACAAAAACGCGGGATAATAAAAACCCTGGTTGAACGAGCCAAAAGGATTTCGGAACCACAGTATCTGCAAGAAGAAATCAATCATCTCCATGCAGCTTTTCTTACCAATGGATACAGCAAAACAGATTTTCGTCGAGCCATAAATCCAAAGAAATATAGGCCCGAAAACGAAAACAAGGAAGAGATAAATGGTAAGGTTTACCTACCTTATATCAAAACAACAACAGAGAAAATTGGACGATTATTAAAGAAATACAACATAGCAACAACCTACAAACCAACACAAAAAATCAGCAATATACTGCGCCCAGCCAAAGACACTAGAGATCCTTTGAGTCATGCCGGTATATATCGTATCCCGTGCAGTTCTGGAGAGGTGTACATCGGTACAACAAAGAGAATGATCAACACACGATTACAAGAACACATGAGACACTGCAGGTTAAAACAAAATGAAAAATCGGCCGTAGCGGAACACTGTATGAACAACCAACAACATATTATAAGATTTGAAGATACCCAGGTATTATCACAAACATCACATTACTACACCAGACTATACAGAGAAGCCATAGAAATATACAAACATAAAAATTCCTTCAACAAAAAAGAAGAAACCTTGAAGATAAACAAAATTTGGATCCCAGCACTGCTTAACACGACAACGAAGCCTATGACTTCGGCACACGGCAATACAGCGCACAACTCGGTGCGCGCAGAAAACCTCCCCTCCACCCGGGGTTTAGCTATAAACAGAGAGACAGTTTCCAACGACCAACCAGTCTGCAGCCGACTGTTGAGGAGTTCGCAGAAAGCACGCAGTATCTCCTGATGATGTCTACCGCAGCAGTAGACGAAACGTCGAGTAAGAAGACAACCAGACCACGGCCTGTAAGCCCGGAAGACGAACCAAATATGGATCAAGACGCCGGCCGTGAAAGCCTACAATTATATATGAACTAAATATATTCAAACTATTAGATATAATTACACAATACAGAGATGAATGGTGGACCACATCAATAGAATGGATAACAATAGAATTCCGAAACGGTTTGTTCATTACAAGCCACTAGGACGAAGAAATGTTGGAAGACCCAGTAAAAGATGGATAGACCAATTCTAACATGAGATCGGAACAGACCAGCAGATCTAATCCTTGACGATGATGATGATAAATAAAAAAAAAGGTTGTCTTAAGACTTCGATGAACTTCAAGCGTCAAGACCACGACTAACAGCCCGAAAATCTTCTACAAGATCATAATAAATAAATAAATAGTCTGTAATATTAACGCTGTGAAGACTGTAATCATGTATAATGACAAAACCACGATCGTGAAAAAGAATGTGGGCATTATGAGTTAAGGTTTAGAATGAATAGTAAAACAGAGGAAAGAGTGACATGAGAAGAGGTTTATGGGCTTGCCGATACAGTTTCAAGCCGTGTAATGTGAAGAAATAAAGAAAACTAGACTACTGAGCCATTCGTTTAGTAATGTGATCATGGCTGGCTATTCAACTGACCGAAGAAGCAGTTACCGGTTGAATAGGACTGTTACTTTACAAGTAAATTATATGACCCTAAGTCTACACTTCATTGGTTCATTCCCTCTTTTTCCCTCCTATCCTCCAAGAAACCACTTTGACGTTCAAGAGAATCCACTTGAGGGTATAAATAGGACGAAACTGCACACACTTAAACCATGTTTAACATTATTTCTGCTTTCTGTTCTCTATGCAAGTATTTCTTTGTATTGTATTTTCTCGATTCCATAAACCTATGATTATGCCAATATAAGTGCATTCTTATCAAATTAAAATTATAATTAGGAATACAGAAGATAATTAATAAATTTCGATTGTTAATATCATATGTTCTCTTCAGTGGTCTCTTGGATAATGTCGTTGTTTCGAACTCAGCGGGCCGGGTTCGATCCACGATCGGGACAAGTTATATAGGTAACATTTATTTTGGGTTTTTTCCACTTTTCTAATAAAGGAACTGTCGACCATTGCATGCCGAAACTAACTTTGAAATTTCTCCCAGAGAATCATAGTGATTACCAAAGCCGTAAACAATTGCCGCTTTTAACTGCAAGATACAGTTATCCAAGTCAGAATCCTCCAGCAATGTCAAGTCACTGCGCTATGGAGATGGACATCCTTACTTGAATAGAGTGGTTGCTAATGCGGCGGGGCGCGGAGCGGACGGCAGGTTGTGAGGGTTATCCAATACACCAAGTCAGGAGTTTTACTATTTCCCTGTAGTTGAATGAGAGAAGTGGCGCTGGATTTTAATGCCTTGCACATAATATTTTGGACACGGCCTTGATACATCACAACGCTTCTCCGGAAAAAAATTCAAGGTAGGTTTCGGCCTACAACAGTAGATAGTTACCTTGTAAGACAAATCTCCTGAAACGTTAAGGCCCAAATAGTCCCCGAATACCATTTGGCCACCGAAATCATTTTATCGTTTCTGTTATACTTACTTTTAGTATATGAGTAAATAGTTACAATTGACTTAAAATAGTGTGCAACAAGGATCATGACTTTGATCGCTCATCCACGGAGATAATATTTTTGTCTATTATATTTATGCAACTAAACAGAATAATATCTGACCCAACCGAGCTTTGAACCCTATACCCCCATATTTAGGGGGTGGCACGCTAATCTATTTGTAGCACATTTGGTTAGTGCAACAGCGCGTAAAACTGTAGATCTCGAGTTCAAATCCCGATTCAGGTAGGAATTTTTCTCTTTAGTTGTATTTATTATTACATGAGAATTGCACGAGTACTTTAATATCAATATTACCTTCTAAGTAGCTGATATGGCACGAAATTAATGTCATTATAATGTCTTCTTAGTAGAAACAACATTGTTGTAATGTGAATAGAAGTTTACTTTTAGAGATTCGCGGGTATTTCAAATAGGGAACAAATAAAATAAATCTAGATGTTGAACAACAAAGCTTTCGCTTGAAATTACCTTATGTAAAAAGTTTAAATGAAGGATTGGAAAAGAAATTGAAACCATTCAAATTTGTTTTTTATTCAGTGTTCCTAATAAACCTGAAGGAATTTTAATAAGAACTGGCAAAGACAAAATAGATAGTAGTAAATTGACAGATGTTGTATACAAAATCCAACGTGGTGATTGTGAAAAGTCTTATGTAGGCCAAACAAAAAGATTTATAAGAAAAATAATCGACGAACATAAAAAGAATATCAGTACACCAGGTGCAGAACTTTCAGTAATCAGTGAACACATAATTAATCAAAATCATAAAATGAAATGGAATGACATAAACATTTTACACAAAGATAATAATTGTCAAAAAAGATTAATAGGAGAAATGGCCTATATAAAAAAGGACAAAATAAAGCATTAGATAAACAAAAAGATTTAAATTAATGGTGTGGAACATATTAGATTTAGATTTATTTAGCCTGGTGGAGTTAAGGCCATGTGGCCTTCTCTTCCACTCACCAGGACTAACATATATTACATCAGAATATAACAATCTTAATTAACTCTAATATTAAACACTAAGTAAAAATTTGATCAAAAGATAATATCTAATATATTACGATCTATAATACAACCAGTTAATATTAGTTAAAATTAAGACTAAAACTAATAATATGAACAAAAAGGACTGTAGTCGGGTTTGAGTTTTAATGGGTCCAAGGATATGGGTTCCTGGACAATTGTGCTCCGGACTAGATGGGTTCAGGTTTCGGTAAAACAATGGACTTAAATCTCGGGAATCCGTGAGGAAAGGATGTTCACTTGGGGAAAAACAGTAGGCCCAGTGTAATGTCTTGAAATTGACGATGCACTTTTATTGTCACTTGAATTACATTCGTCGTATTAGACGACGAGTTTGACGAGAAGGCTGTTGGTGGGTCAGAATTAGTAATGGTTGTAACACTCAACCAAGCGATGTAACTTAACTGTACTCTAACTAACTGACTGCTGTACTGACAGCACTGACTGCTGAACTGCCAGCACTGACTGCTGAACTGCTGAACTGCACTGACTGTACTAACAGAACTGCTGAACTGACACTAATTTTCGTTAAGTAAAAATATTTATTAATTCCGAGTGGGCCGGCATTAGTCCCTTCCACCAAAAGTCTTATCGTCTCACAAACGGTTTATATGTTATACTAATTTTGATTGGTAAATTTTACCTTAAGGGCGTTATCGTGGGTGTTAAACTTAGAAGTTTGTGGCCTCGTTCCCTCCCTTTAAATTAGTTGCCTCATCATATAAATTTTCAGGGCTGACCAAATGGAGTGGTCCTAAAGGACGCGGCTATCTACTGTCGGCATCTACCTTACACCGCCAAAGAAGTCACCCGCTGTTAACGACATGTACTAGTTGAAATTAGTTTGGGGATAACTCTTGCCACAGTTACCTAGGGAAATCCAATTGCTAGTTTGTGACTTCCCAGCCTTTTGTAAAAAGTTTTTGGGCTTAGCATTGTTATAGCAAGTTGATAATAGAGCAGTCTTGTAAATCCTCTTGACAAAAGAAACTGCAGACTTTTTCCCCATTGTATAAGGGCTTAAGGATCCATTGTATGATGTTTACTAATTTCGTTCCCTACAATAGCAAGGGTCCAGGTATATGACTGGCGCTAATTGCTTGGTACTACTGTTTTATTTATTGCCTATTAAATTATTTTGTGGTAGGTTATATCATTTTAATTTTGTTACTATTGGATTCCAATTTTCATTACAATTCGTTTGAATATACATATGCCCTAATTCTGATGATAATTACGGGTTCATAAATTATTCACTTTGATGAAGGTACTTATTTTACTGAAATAAGAGGCTGAGCGAATGACTTGTCACAAATTGCCCGCTTTTTATTTAAGTAATTTTGAGGCTTTGAAATTAATTAAATGAGAAGCACTCTCGTTTTTTTTTTTTTTTTTTTTTTACATAATAAATTATAATTTTTTTTCCTTTGGCTCCAACCCTACCTGTTTTGTTGGGACTGGGTGGTTGACTTACATATTTGAAGTCTCATGACAAAGACAATACATCATCAATGTTTGTAAACATACATTAACACGCTTATCGTACTAAGAAATCTTCTTTCCTGAAATAACATTCATGAGCATAATACTTACAATACATATACAATACAATAACTACAAATTGATGCTTATCATATTAGGTAGTGTCTAAAAATCACTGCCTTTACTATGTGTATCATTTTCTTCCATTAATGTAACACTACGCGGTGTTGTTAACGACAGCACTTATAATGGATTATAGAAATCTCACGGCACTTTTTTTTTTCACTTTAATTTTCATGTTGTCACACGCGCAATGTCATCACTGTTTCGTGAACTTACTTTCTTAACCTGATTATATTTACATTAGGTATACATAGCATAGATCAGTACTGTAGCCAGTCATTTATATTTTTTTTTTTTTCAATGTACTTCGATTATGGATTTGATTTTGATTATAAAAAAATCGATTAGATAATATAAAATATATTAGTGGTGGATCTGTGCACCTAATAAATTGTGTTACTTGTTATTATTATTAACTGTATCTTATTTTCATATTCTCATGATATAAAATGTCTAAAATATTGATTTGACAAGGGAACAATAAAATCACTAATTATTTCCCATTTAATTAGGTATATGTATACTTTACAATTATTTATTTGTATAAGGGATTTGCTTTGAAGCAATAAGTGTTTTTAAACTCCCGACTCGTCTAGGAGTCGTTATCCATATTTTCAATATCACTTACGTATCTTGTGTCATATTTTTCGACATTGATAGGCGCCTCGCCATCATATGGAATATTATTAATATTCACGACTTATTATTTATTCATTTTGGGCATTTATTTAAGTATGGAATAATTATCCTCGTTACTGCGTTTTATAATTTCCTTTGGCATCATAAGAACAGGATTTAAATTAAGCATAATTAATTCGATCATTTATCAGTCGAACAACATTTATACCATCGCGCGTAAAAATAAAATATATCTCGAATACAAAGTTTTACACTTGTCAGCATCGCTGTCCCCGCAGCGTGATGACCATTTCATCAAACATTATATCATCATTAGTAAAATGACATCCATTGTCAGCAGCGCTTACCTGTCAGCGTTGATGACCTTCTTCACGAAGTATTTATCATAAGTAATGCCACGAGTGATTTCCAAATTATCGATAAATTCACGACTCACGAAGTGAGGAGTGAATTTATCTAGAGAATTTGGAAATCAAGAGTGGCATTTGTTAGGACTATTTAACGAATAAAATAAAGCTGTTTACTCACAAATCATTATTTAACTACAGTTATTTAAAAATATTTTTATATTTAAAGTAAACGGTGATGTTTGAAAACTAATGAGAAACGATAGGTAGCCTACGCTTCTACTGCTTCTTTTGTTTATCACTGCAACCAGATCATACTATTTATTGCCAAAGGAACGCAATATTGTAAGAATGCTCTCTAGTGGAGAAAAATGAAACACATCAATCTGTATATTAATTCATTTTTGATGTCGTATACATTTAAGAAAGTGCAAACAGTGGTTTCTTTTTTTGGTGGTATAATCAATTGCTACAAATGTTGACATGTAAGCACTATTATATACAATCTGGTAGCCGTATTTGTTATAGGCTCAGTCACTGCAAAATAACGGTCAGACCTGTTCAGAATATTAAAAAGGAGGAGCTTTGCTTAATATATGATAATCCTAACGTTGATAATTATTTCGTGAAACACGTCTCCGATTGGTTGTAATACAGAAATCATTGAAACGTGATTGGTCATTGACTCCCATTTGGGGCATGAGTTAAATAGTCATCATAATTCATCAATATTTCTCGTTAGGATAAGTAATATCGGGTCTCCATGCCCGCAAATATTACTCCAATAACACGTTGTACACGTATAAATAGGGTGACTTCTCGAGTCGCCATATCATCATAATCAAACCTTGTATATATTAATAAACGATTTTACGCGCTCTATCGCTTTATTCTGTCTTTCGACTTTCAATTGAAACTGCCTAATGCTTAAATCCCTTGTTGCATATACTTAATGCCATTAGTTATAATCATCGTTGTCTTTAACGAGGATCCTTTTAATAAAATAAGTAAATGAATATATTCAATGAACTTTCATTGATACTTGGCGTTGGCCTATCTCATTATCGTTTTATTGATCAAGACTTCAAGTTTATTTATGATATAGATAATCGTAATATTGAAAATATTTAGCGTTCTCCACTCGATCGCGTCGGCAATGCTACCTTTATACATATAAAATTTGATTTAAATTGAAGATATTTAAATATATCGCTAGGTTATTGTTATCCTATAGTGCGTTTAATTGATTTGATTTAACATTATTGTTCACAGATCCACTTGGTCCGAACTTTTAATGGAATATATTTTCATTCCCAGTACATTTATCGTGAGACAGTATTATATGTTATATGCCCACTGTGGTGCATATATATTTTAATAGTTGCATAGGCTATATGTCTTAAAGTGACTAATTATTTTCTTTATCAAATTACTATCTAACAAATTTTAACATAAGAAGTTAGATCATAGGAACTGTCATGAACGTGTGCCCGCTACTCGTTTTTTTTTAGGCATTATAATGACGTTTAATATTTTAATTAATATATCGGTTTTCTTAATCCATTATTTTACAACGTTCATGCAGGAACTAACATTATATATCCACATTCTCTATATTCTACATTTCCTTATTTACTACTCACTTCTATTTGTTATTGTTGCATAATAATGTCTCCGATTCCTTTTAATATGTCCTGGGTTCGATCCCGATGACTGTCTACCTGTACTTCCTCAGTTATTGAGTCTGTCTTTCATTGATTTCATCTTCGAGCTCGTGCAAAATTACTAGGCTCTTATCAAAATTATCTACATTATTAAATCTCCTTTTTGACTCTAATCTATAAGTTCTGGGAAATATTTCATACTTTCCTCTAATTCTAGGGTCATTTCTGCTCAAAGTGGCATTATTATTTATTACTTCGATCTGAGATTCCCGGGTTACGACCGACTCAACATCTAGATCATTCGTGATCAACATGCTTGCAAACATGTTATTTGCAATCACCTTGATCGACGGTTTGTCTCTGCCATGTATTTTTATGGACCAAGGATTGTCTGTTTCCGTGTCTACCAGGTACTTTAAATAATATTCATTCTTTACTTTCGAGTTTATTTTACCCTTGTATCTAGTACAATGTTCGTCTACCTGTATATCATTCAATCTGTTTTGGGTGGCTACCTGCAAACTTTTAGTGCACTTGTCACTTGTACAAGCTTTCCTTGTTATTTCAGACATTCCTTGCTTCATAATTACATCATATTTTTCACATAGTATGTTATCATTCATACTCTCACTCAAAGACCCTGATGCATTGTTTTTCAATTCTATACCCTCATGCATTTCTCCTCTTATATTATCCCTAGATTGGGTAATTTCTTCCACTTTTGTTTAATTGTATCTATTCCCTTACTAGATTGGGCAATTTCTTCTAGTTCCCCGTGTTTCACCTTTACTTTTTCCTGTAAAGCTGTGATGCTATTGTCGGTTTTGTTCATGATCCTATTTCCTACTTGTTGTACTTCGGCCCTAATTTCAATTTTTATCGTTTCAATTATCTCTTAGTTTTTTCATATATTTGCTTACTTTCCTGTTTGATCTCCTTTCTGATTTCTAATAATAGCTCTAAGATTGGATCGTTATTCGTACTTAGCTTCTCTTGTTTATTTTCTGTTTCTATCAGTGAATTATCTAGTTCACTTTCACACTCCCCTACATTTCCTGTTGACATGTTCCCATCCAAAATATTCTGCCCACATGCATCACTATATATTTCATTCGTTTTTTCCATTTTGCTACTTTTAGCTGAATAGATGGTTTTATAACCGCTACGAAGCAACATTTACTTGAAACATAAAATTTTGACTTCTACCTGTGTTTGTGCACGTCGATGTCCTCTGGTTGTCGCCTTTTTCCCCCAGGTCTTCTTCCTCACGTTCGTAGGATATTCACTACTGGCACCCGCCTATTCACTCTTCGTTAGACGGTTGCTCAGCAATTCCTCGAAGCGTCGCACTTGGGCCGCCATGTGAACAAAGAAAAGGATTATAGGCGCCGTATGATGCAGATTGTAATCGGGGATCCATGAGAAAGGATAGTAGTCCCACTGTTGGGCGACTTGTGAACAAAAAGGACTGTTGTCGGGTTTGAGTTTTAATGGGTCCAAGGATATGGGTTCCTGGACAATTGTGCTCCGGACTAGATGGGTTCAGGTTTCGGTAAAACAATGGACTTAAATCTCGGGAATCCGTGAGGAAAGAATGTTCACTTGGGGAAAAACAGTAGGCCCAGTGTAATGTCTTGAAATTGACGATGCACTTTTATTGTCACTTGAATTACATTCGTCGTATTAGACGACGAGTTTGACGAGAAGGCTGTTGGTGGGTCAGAATTAGTAATGGTTGTAACACTCAACCAAGCGATGTAACTTAACTGTACTCTAACTAACTGACTGCTGTACTGACAGCACTGACTGCTGAACTGCCAGCACTGACTGCTGAACTGCTGAACTGCACTGACTGTACTAACAGAACTGCTGAACTGACACTAATTTTCGTTAAGTAAAAATATTTATTAATTCCGAGTGGGCCGGCATTAGTCCCTTCCACCAAAAGTCTTATCGTCTCACAAACGGTTTATATGTTATACTAATTTTGATTGGTAAATTTTACCTTAAGGGCGTTATCGTGGGTGTTAAACTTAGAAGTTTGTGGCCTCGTTCCCTCCCTTTAAATAGTTGCCTCATCATATAAATTTTCAGGGCTGACCAAATGGAGTGGTCCTAAAGGACGCGGCTATCTACTGTCGGCATCTACCTTACACCGCCAAAGAAGTCACCCGCTGTTAACGACATGTACTAGTTGAAATTAGTTTGGGGATAACTCTTGCCACAGTTACCTAGGGAAATCCAATTGCTAGTTTGTGACTTCCCAGCCTTTTGTAAGAAGTTTTTGGGCTTAGCATTGTTATAGCAAGTTGATAATAGAGCAGTCTTGTAAATCCTCTTGACAAAAGAAACTGCAGACTTTTTCCCCATTGTATAAGGGCTTAAGGATCCATTGTATGTTGTTTACTAATTTCGTTCCCTACAATAGCAAGGGTCCAGGTATATAACTGGCGCTAATTGCTTGGTACTACTGTTTTATTTATTGCCTATTAAATTATTTTGTGGTAGGTTATATCATTTTAATTTTGTTACTATTGGATTCCAATTTTCATTACAATTCGTTTGAATATACATATGCCCTAATTCTGATGATAATTACGGGTTCATAAATTATTCACTTTGATGAAGGTACTTATTTTACTGAAATAAGAGGCTGAGCGAATGACTTGTCACAAATAAAATGTATACAAGCAAGGCATATTAAATTGTCCCTGTCTAGTGTATATAAAAAACGAAGGAAAATAATGAGATATAGAAAACTAATTTTACGATTATACAATATTTAAAACAAAACAAATAAAAATAGTTGTTATTCTTAATATTATTTTCATAAATAATTAAATATATTAATATTGCTAAAAGAATATTATCAGTGAGGTGTATAAGTTAGTTTGTTATTAAATAATTATTTAGTTTGTTTTTGAAGGATGTTATAGTTTGACAGTCTCTGACATAGGACGGAAGGGAATTCCATGTTTTGGTAAGTGAGACCGTAAAAGATAATGAATAATAGACAGTGTGATGAGGCGGGATATAAAGGACAATGTACTGATGGGATCGAGTGTCAATATTATGTGTGTCGGATAGTATGATGAAGCGGCGTGATAAATAATTAGGCGATGATGTGTGAAGTATTTTATAGAGAAGGGATAAGGAATGGACAATTCTACGATCTCTTAGACGAAGCCACGATAATTGTTCCAGGGACGGTGTAACATGGTCAAATTTGCGAATACCACAAATAAAACGTGCGCAAGAATTATGAACACGTTGAAGTCTTTGAGTGGAAATAATATTTAAGTCTGTAAAAAGAGTGTCACAATAATCAAAATGGGGCATTGCAAGTGTTTCTACTAACATTTCCTAAGGGCGAATGGCAAACAATTTCATACACGATTTAATGAATGTATTATTGAGAAGACTGTTTTGCATGTATGGTTTATTTGTGTATTCCAATTTAAGTTTTTGTCAATAAATACTCCTAGAATTTTTACTGTCTCACTATAAGGGATTTGAACTCCATTTAGTGACACATGCAAAACTGTGTTTAGGTTAATTGTAGATAATAGTCTCTGGTGACCCATAATGATTGATTGTGACTTTCTAGGATTTAATTGCAGTCCATATTTAACTGTCCAAGTCATTAGTGAGTCAAGATCCTCGTTAATTTTGGCAACAGCGTCATTTAGTGAATATTTGTCTGTGTGGATGCAGATTTGCATGTCGTCTGCAAATAAATTATGTTTGCAACGCTTTAGGGAGTTAGATATGTCATTTATGTAGATTGAAAAAAGCAAAGGTCCAAGTACCGAACCCTGTGGAACTCCAGCTTTACGCAAGGACCAAGAAGAACATAATGTATGATTTCCTACAACAGATTGCTGGCGCTCATGAAGGTAGGAATTGATTCCTTGCAAAAATATTTTAATTATATATTGAAATTATAAATTTATACATTTAAATTTGTATACATACATTCATATAAAAAAATTGTCTTGCTGATGGTAACTATGTACAATAAATTTATAAACAACCATTTCTTGAAAATAATTTCACAACAGGAGATTGAAACGTCGACACAATAAATTTATGTTTTGACTGTGATAACGTTTATTTTTTTTATTATTAAATTGTGTTTGCTCCTGGATTAACTGAGTAGAACAATTAGTTAGTGCGCCTTCGCGTAGAGCTGGAGATCTTGTGTTCAAATTACGATTTAGTCAGATTTTTTTCTTTTTATTTCTATTAAATAATAATTTGCATGTGAATATAAATAAAACTATATATAAAAAAACTCACAAAAAATACATTGTATAATGGGAATAGAAAGTTAATGATAAATGAGGAAACTTACGTATAAGTGGCTGAATGTAATTATGGTACTTAGCAAATGGAAAACTCCGACTGCCCATTGGATTAGAAGGGAAGTGACCAATTCTCTTGATTGTGTGTAGCGGGAGAACTCACTGCAAGGAGCAACCTCGTCGAGTCATAATATCTCCGATAAAATATGGTCAACACAAACAAAAACCAGAATAATTAGGTCTGAAGATAAATTTGCGAAAAAAAAATGGGAACAAACACATCTTGAAGCTTCGGTGAATAATGCAGACCCGTTCTTGCAACACCACGCGTGAAAAGACCGTGAAGAATGAGACACAGATTTACAAACAGGTGTGGGAGGAAACGCGCTATGGCAACAAAGGACACTTGGTACATACCTATGTTAAGCAGAAAATAAATACTAGTTTAAAAAAAACTAAAACAACACGCTTTATTAGAAAACCGAACTATAAAAACGAAACATAATTTTAATTGCCAACACGCTTGGGATAAAATTAAAGTGGCCAACAAAGAAATCATATCCAACACATATAGAATAAAACTAGAGTTATATACACAAAAAATAATAATTTTACCATCAAAAGCGTGGGGTGCTCTGTATCAATTAATATATTTTATAATAAACAGATATTGGTAAAAGTAAAGTCTCTAAGAAGAAAACGTTAAAAACATAAAAAAACATCCCACGCTTTTGATGGTAAAATTATTTTTTTTTGTAGATAACTGTAGTTTATTCTAGATGTGTTGGATATGATTTTCTTGTTGACAACTTTAATTTTATCTCAGGCGTTTTGGAAATTAAAATTATTTTTTATATTTTAGTCCGATTTTTTTTATAGCGTGTTGTTTTAGTTTTTTTTAACTATTGTTTATTTTTTATTTTTTAGTTTGGTATTCTAGTAAAGCGTGTTGTTTTAGTTTTTTAAACTATTATCTATCTTTTTAATTTTTAGTTTGATTGTCATAAACCGTAATCCCATGAAAATTTAATTGCTTTCAATATTTTTAGTGTCTAGGCACGAATATAATTATATATTTTTTAAAATGATTATTATCTAACTTTATTATAATATGTTTGAATATGTTAATATAGATGAATAGTTACAGTTAATCATATCCTTCTCATATTTTTGGATAAATTACAATGTGGTAAGTTTAAAATATTGTCATTAATATTTTACACAATAAGATAAAAATGTAAATATCTTTAAATTCGATTCTATTGTATATGAGCTAAAAGTAATACTCTTCTAAACAAATATCATCCAGGCCGGATTTGAACCAGCGTCCTATGGATTACTGAAAGTATATACCACTACAATCCACCGCTCTACCAAATGAGCTACCAGAGGATATAATAATATATTTCTTAAACCGATGGACAAAAAGGTCGATAGGCCCGCAAGCTATTATACTGTTTTATACAAGTATACAAATTTTCAAGTCGATCCAATGTTTTTAAGCGGGTGAACATCGTGTTGAAAGATTCCGTTACATAGATACAGATAAAGCTAACATAAAGCGTGTAAAAATGTGCTCATTGGAAGAAATGTACAGCATTTTAGTCCATAAAAAGAAATGTTGACATCCATGTGAAGTAATATAATATATGAGACATTGAAATTTGATTCACTGCTTACATTTTTTCTTTAGCAAAACAGTGAAAATTGACTTAGTGTAAGAAATGTGCAACATTGTTATTGCAGATTGGCCTTTAACTGTTATTTTTATTATTTCCAAATCATTGTTTCCATCTTCATTTATTTCAACTCCCAAGTATTTAATTTTGTTAGAGATATTAAAATATAAAATTATGAAATATTTACCTAAAAGTTCCGTCTCCTCAACTTAATGATTATTAATTATCTGTAGCGCTTCCGGGACTAAACTTTTAGTTGAGGAGACGGACCTTTTAGATAAATATTTCATAATTGTATATTTTAATTTTGAATAATACCTCAACGGAATTTATCAAGCATTTTATTAATGTTGATTACATATATTATTGGTAATTTTCTCCACTATCACCAATTACAATATATGAGTTTTATTTGCATTTATTTTTTATTGATCACCTGTTAAATAACGTCGTTAAATAAAATAACATTAAAAATTCATTGTACTTAGGTTGGCTCCAAATCCCCTATATAAAAATCATTAGAAAGTCCATTATCTAAAATCTACCACCCAGCATAAGATACTTGGAACTTGATTTTTCTGAGAAAAGTGTAGAGCTGCCCTATACTGCATAATGCTCCTGAGATTTTATTTGAATACTAGATAATACCCGGCGTGCGCTGCTACGCCTAAATAAATGATAATTAATGTGCTTTTATGTTTAGTTGAATAAGTACAGTAGAAGGAAAAATAATTATAAATTTATATGTTTTAGGTACCCCGTGCTCATTACCCGACGTTGCCCGGGAATCTACTTATCCCGATCTTCTTGACATAAATGAACTGAAAAACGAAAATTAACGTGTTTTATGTTTAGTTAAATAAGTAAATCGAAAAATTTATATCGTAATTATTTTTAGATACCCCGTGCTGTTTACCCGACGTTGTCCGGGAATCTACTCATCCCGATCTTCTTGGCATAAATGAGCTGAAAGACAAACATTAATGCACTTCTTATGATTAATTGAATAAGTAAAATAAAACATAATTATAAATATATATAGTAATTACTTTAATTTGCTGATTACCCGGTGTTGCCCGAGAATCTACTTATCTCGATCTTCTTGGCAGAGCTAAGAGATAAAATTCGTTATTGTGAGTTATCCGTAAACGAATACCCCCCCCCCCATGTGCTGCTATGCTTGTACAGGAATCTATGTACTTGTCTCAATCTTCTTGGCATCAGTGAAAGACAAAAATGGTTATTGTGAGTTATCCGTAAGAGATAAACACACACTGTCGCGGACTTTTTTGTAGAGCTTTTTGAGATATTCAATTCTGTGTACATTGATTTTGTATATTTATTATAGTTTAGGCAGCGTAAGCCATTTAACCGTCCAAATACCTACTTTTTCACGTTTTCCACTACAAAGGGCGATTTTTAAGAGTGTAGGAGTTGAGTATCACAACTCTCTTATAGCCTATGTTCATCCCGAGAAATTCCTGAACATTTTGCAAAAACCCCATTACAATCGGACCAACAGTATGGCTGCGCATAAAGTACGAACAAACAAACAAATATTCATATATATATATATATATATATATATATATATATATATATATATATATTAGATGAGTAATATCATTGATGGTCCACCGCTGTGTTCTCGGAGTGGCATCACTGCCTCGTTCGCAGCGAGCCCGGGTTTGATCCCCGTTCGAGACTCTTTTTCCAGAGTTTTTTTTTTCCTCACCTGAAAGACAAATGTTAAGAAACGGACCCCGAACATAATTTGGTATTCTTAATCATTATTATCATATTCACCAAGTTTAGTGTGAATGTGGTGTGATGGGGTGTTCCGTCTTAAAGTTGCATTGTCTCGGAGGAGGCCCTGACATTGAGCCGATTACTCATTCAGGGAGACCCTGCATGTCCTTGTGTTGTTAAAAAAGAATGTATGTGATTCATTCATTCATTTTGAGAATTTTCCTCATCATTGAGGGTTTTCTCCAACCAATCTTAGTAATTAACATGAATTAAAAGTATGTATATATATATAAATGACTACGGACTTATAGACTATCAGTTTGCAACAAATATTCACAAATTTCTTTCAATGAAAGTTATCCATCGTATTCTGTCCTCCGTGCCTTCATCTGTTACAGAAAAGTTCCTCATTGAATTTTGAATATTGTTCTTCCAGGCTATTCTTGGCCTTCCTTTTCTGTTCATTCTTTCAATTTTCCATGCATAGACGGCCTTTGGTAAGTCTTTCATCCTGCATTCTTCTTACGTATACATACCATTTTAGCCTTCTGTGTTCAATCTCATCCATTATATGTCTTTCTGCATTAATCCATTTTCTAATTTCTGTATTTCTATTTTTTTCCAGTCGAGATTTTCTGGCAGCTCTTCTCCAAAAATCTACTCAACTGAAGTTATTCCCTTGACATGTTGTTGTGTCATTGTCCAAACTTCCGATCCATATACCATTATACTTTCTAATATGGATTTATAAATTAGTTGTTTTGTTCTGTTAATGATGTTTTTACTCCAAAGTATAGAGTTTAACATTCCTATGGTTTTTCTTCCATTACTAATCCTTTTTGCTATTTATTTATTTGATGTTCCATCTTTCTCTATAATTGATCCCAAATAACAGAAACTACCACTCTTCTTTATCTTTACCCCATCAATATATAATTCATCTGGGTCATTTGTTAAATACCCTGTTTTGTTTTTGTTGATTTTTCAAACCCCATTTGTGATATGTTGTTGACAGCTGATTACACATATAATTTGCATCTTCTCCATCCTGGTTTATAATAACACTGGTCAACATAATTTTTGTCTCATGAGTACCAATAGTTGAATTTAATGTAGTTTTTTTATTGCATTTTCAAATATGTATTCGGAATTTCTCCATCACCCACAATTTTTTTATTTCAAATTCAATTAATGGATTTAAATAATTATTTTTTTATAAACCTAGATTTCTTCCCGGAAAATCTTGGCGCAGTGAGCGATGAGCACGGGGAACACTTTTATCGGGAGATTTCCGTTATGGAAAAGAGATATGAAGGCAAATGGAATCCTAATATGTTGGCCGATTATTGTTGTACCATCAAGAGGGATGCTCCACAGGCGAAATATAGCAGAAAATCGTCATTTCTTACTTTCTAGGTGAGTCCAAATGTTCAAATATTGTGTAGTTACTCATGTAGAAAATATTAAAGTGTTTGAAATGATTATAAATGCCTGTCTCTCGGAAACCTTGCGCGATGGAGAAAAACCGATATCATATTTGAATTCAGGAGAAAAATTACTATCACAATCACATATTTTTCTTTCTGAGACAACAAAAAAGTTTATTTTTTGTTGCTCAGTGTTATCTGATCGTCGGCAAAAAGTAAGTGATGTAGATACTTTCTTTCTGATTTTTGCACACTTACGTGACCATTCTACTAAACGTGTGTATGATCCATAGTTTAAAATCCCTCTCCTACAGATCGTCCCGGGTGACGTGTGACGGTTGCATGTAAAAAGTACGTACCTATAAGGTGAGAGGTTAAACTGTTCTAAAGAAGACGCACTATAAAGATGGCATAATAATACTGACTGCTAAAGTAATGTTACAAATGTAGGACGTAGCTAGAGAGCTTCATGCTATATAAATAAACAGTGCATTGCGGTTAAAAATAAATTGGTTCTCCTCCCACGCGGACCTTTGGTAAGAGTAAACTACTTAAAGTCGTAAATCTCTAAAACTTGAAATTGCATTGTTGTGTTTTAAAAGTAAAATATTATTAATTAGATTCTCTTCCGGCATGATGCATATCATAATAACAGCTTACCTTACTCAAATTATTACTTGGAAATAATTATACTAATGTCTCTATTCTTGAAAGTCTTCAAGACTAAATTGATGTTATAAAACACCACAATCTGAATTAATTTTAAAACACTGAGTTTTGCATAATCACGATTATCATATAACGCTTGTTAACACAGACTATAACATAAACATCTTTACATTCCACGCAAAACTGACTGTGATATTTTGATGATTTTGAAAATGGGTAATGTTCATCAAATTCCGTGCAAAAGTTTTATATCTCCATTGTTATCACTATTTATATTACGTTATTAGTATTGTTGTTATTATTTGCTGTTAATATTGTGTTATTATTATTATTATTACTATTATTAATATTAATATTATCATTATCGTTTATTATTATTATTATTATTATTATTATTATTACTGGTAGTAGATTATATAATACACAAACAATTAAATTGGTTTGGGTATGTGCGACGAATGCAAGAAGAAAGATTACCCAGAATAAGATTGGAATGATGTCCGCCTGGAAGAAGAAGCAAAGGAAGACCTCGAAACTCGTGGATGAAATAAATAAGAACTGGAATGAGAACAAGAGGACTGGAGGACATGGAGTCGATGGATAGAGACGAGTGGAGAAGGAAAGTAAAACTTTAGGCTAAGAAAGATGTGTAAACATTGAAAATCTGTATATGAATATATTATGATTATTATTATTATTATTATTATTATTATTATTATTATTATTATTATTATTATTATGCCCATCACTATAGTCTCGGAGTAACGTTGTTGCCTCGCACGCAAACTGGCCCGGGTTCGATCCCCGGTGTCCATAATTATCCTGGATGAGGTTTTTTTTCGGTTAAGTTCCTTTCTTATAAGATAAAGGGTGGGGAACGTTAAGACCTAAATGGTTCACGATCTCCATCGAACTCCATTCAGGGTCAGTAGATACATACATATCTCCTGCTCCTTCTGCTGGTGATGGGACTAGTCCCGAAAAGCCTACAGAGAATTAATATTTTACAAAATTGAGGAAATGGGCCTATTAGGTAGCAATTTTATAATTGTATATTATAATTTTAAATATGGAACTCAATTTCTTCAACATAATCTCCCAGTTCCTCCATGTTCTGATGTGGTAGAAAATGTGTATTTGATCCACAGTATAAAACCCTGTCCTCAGAAGTCGTATTCCTATGAGGCCGGGAGACATGGACACTTATAATTACCTACAAAGGGTATAGAAGGTTTAAAAACTGAAAATAGATTATTATTAATATTTTCATTGACATCTTCATAATCATTATTATTATTATTATTATTATTGTTATTATTATTATTATTATTATTTATTTCGAAACATGACAAAGCCTAATTCTACATTGAAATCATACCTTGACAGAAAAAAGGAAATTAAGTTATTCACATTATGTTTAAGGAGTTATTATTTCAAAACAGAAACAGAATTTGCTAATGGAAGAAGTGGAAGAGGCAGACCTAGAGAACGTTGTATAGATGGAAGCAAGATGAAGGAACAAGATGCTTTGGACAGAAACCTCTGGCGATAAATCACTTTAGTTTGAAGGAAAACTAATATAGTGTGGAATATTACTAATAAAATATTATTATTATTATTATTATTATTATTATTATTATTATTATGATTATTATTATTGATAACAATTTGCTCATAAATAAGTTATCCGTTAGGAAAATAGCATAGTCTTAATCAAGTGCTATAAAAACTATACGTTCAAGGCGGTTTTCTTGCTCTTTTGTCGCCGGATCAGTCTTCAAGTCAGCACAAGATTGGCTTTCCACTCCAATGGAACTTCTCAATTTTTTCACCCACCTACGTTCCTATTCCTCCTTTGATACTTGAAACTCTCTTCTTTTGAAAATTCTTAAGCTATATTTCCTTTTTCTACCCTCGACCTTGCTAATTATTATTCTTTCGTGTTTCCCCAATGTTAGATATATTGTAAATATCCACAATGCCCACCAGAAGTCTCTATTAATATTTTTTTACGAGGCTGCTTAAAATAGCGTTCCTTTTTTAGATAAACCATTGTTTCGAAACGGGACAAAGCTAAACTCTACATTGAAACGGGACAAAGCTAAACTCTACATTGAAACGGGACAAAGCTAAACTCTACATTGAAATCATACCTTGACAAATAAAATAGAGTAAAAGATAAATTAAGTTATTTACGTTATTTTTAAGGAGTTATTATTTTCAAGCAGAACTTTCTCTTGGAGGATTTTTTTTTTGGATACGGACTTTATACATCACGACGCTTGAGAAATTTCAGAGTACGTTTCGGCTTGTAATGTTTGACAGTTTCCTTGTTAGATCTTATTTTCTAATCTATAAAATTCCATTTAATTTTGATATTTCATATTTTCCCTTATTTATCCTCCTTCGAATGCCCAACAATAATAATAATAATAATAATAATAATAATAATAATAATAATAATAATAATAATAATAAACACCAGTTTTATTTAACAATTTCGAAAATATATGTTTTTTAACCCAAGGTAGTATAGTATATACTGTATCTTCCGCTTAATCTTCAATGTGGTCATTTCTGATCAAACCCTTTTCATATCATCTATCCACTGTTCTTATGGTTTTCTTTTTCTGCTCCTCCATTCAGGTTTACTTTCCAATATAAACCTACGGAATCTTCCTTTTCGCATGTTTGTAATATGTCGCAACCATTTCATGGTTTTCTTCTCGAACACTTTAATATTCGTTATAACTTTTATAATTTCCCTGAAGCGACTTAATCATTTTCTTCCTACAGCCCTTAAAAGAATTTTAATCCAAACCTTAGTGATGCCGCATTTTGACTACTGTGACGTTCTACTAACTGACATAAGTGACGGATTGTCGGACAAACTGCAGCGTGTCCATAATATGTGTATCAGATTCATATTTAATGTTCGAAAATACGATCACATTTCTCCATTATTCCACGAATTGTCATGGCTACATCTAAAAGAGAGAAGAAAATCGCACTGTCTAATTCTCTTATTTAAGATCCTACTTACCTCGATTCCCAATTATTTATCATCCCGTTTCCAGTATCTATCCTCAAACCATAACTTAAACACAAGTTCACAACATAGTCTCTTGCTTAATATACCGCAACATAGGACATCATATCACTCCATGTCATATACCATCTTCACTTCTCGCAACTGGAATTCCCTACCACAAGAAATAAGGGGCTGCCGGACATTGGCATCTTTTAAAAGAAATCTAAATTTATATTTGCTCTAACCTCGACTTCATTATTACTCAGTGTAAGGTATATATATTAATTGGTGTTTCTCGTATTATTTATCATATTTATATTATTATTATTATTATTATTACTATTATTATTATTATTATCATCGTATCATTATTATCGTATCATTATTGTTGTTACCCTATAAAATGTTGTTTGTATACATGAAATTTACATTGCTACATTTATTGTATCTTGAACTGTTTATAATTAGTATAGTGTATATCTATATTTGTCAAATATTTATTTGTATTTGTGCTGGTTGAGTGGAAGAGAGGGCCTTATGGCCTTAACTCTGCCAGAATAAATAAAGTATTATTATTATTATTATTATTATTATTATTATTAATGCTAACTCCACGGCGCGACGGGCTTTGAAGTCCTTTGGCCTAACAGTTGGCTGCTGTCCTCACATTCATATGTCTTAATCACACGATATAATCATTCAGCAACTGTAGGGATGATATGTGGTCATCGTGTCGGATCTTCCAACCGTTATAACTGGTTTTATCAAACATGAGACGCTACTTTTAGCTACCAAAATTCCTCACGATTCTGGATAGAAATATGGTCCCATACTGGCCGAAATTCCATGAGAAATTTTCTTCCGCCATTGATATTTACTGTAATTGTATCGGTGACAGCGGAACATATAATTAATAATAATGATATAAATAATAATAATAACTCACTGTCACTATAGAACTCGTATGCTAATGGCCGCACGAACATAAGCTCTTCATACATCTATATCCTGAACTTATGTTTTCTAATCATCCTCTGTAAAATCTACTTCCCCCAAATCATGATTAATATTATTCTCCCACCTCATTCTTGGCCTACCTACTGGACTCATTCCCACAGGTTTTCTACAACAAGTTTCCATGGCCCTCTTCTATTCTCCATTCGTGCTACATGCCCTGCCCATCGCAGTCTACAAGACTTACATGCTCTAATTATATCTGGTTTCTCATAAAGATCACTTAGCTCACTGTTGTGTAGTCTTCTCCATTCGCTATCTCTCTTTGGTCCAAAAAAGTTCCTAAGAACTTTATTCTCAGATACTCGAAATCTATTCTCCTCCCTTAAAGTAAGAATTCATCTTTCACCTCCATATAATTATTATAACTGGGTTATTAACAATTATATATTATTATTATGTTATTATTATTATTGTTATTATTATCATTATTATTATTATTATTATTATTAAGATAATCATGGATTGGGAACCACAGGGATAGAAAAAGAAGGGTAGACCAAATATTACGTGGATTCAGGGAATCAATGAAACTAAGAGGGAATGGGAAATAGAAGAAGATATATGGATGAACAGACAAGAATGGAAAAATGTGTTGAAACAAATGTGTAGTTAACCGTGAACATGGGTACCGGAAAAATGTATATTCATTGTAAAATCCGGAATAATAAATTATTATTATTATTATTATTATTATTATTATTATTATTATTATTATTATTGTCAATCGCTATCATTATTTAAATACAAATTAACTGATATCTTAAGTTCGACACAATGAAAACATTAACTGCATAACAACTATATACAGCATTCTGTAAATAATCATTTAGGAAGTTACTTACTTTATTTGATATAATTTTAATTTTATTATATTCCATGTTTTTGTTAGTATTAGCTAGTATTAGATCACATCATCATTGTATTTCGTTTACTCTGTATTTTAATAATGTCTCAAATTGTAAGATGTATGTAATTTTTGTATAATTCTAGTATTCGCTGGTTGAGTGGAAAAGAAGCCCTTATGGCCTTAACTCTGCCAGCTAAAATAAAGCATTATTATTATTATTATTATTATTATTATTATTATTATTATTATTATTATTATTATTATTATTATTATTATTATTATTATTATTATTATTATTATTATTATTATTATTATACATGTTGATATAGCTGAGTATAAGGATAATTATTCTGAAATTTTCATCATGTACAACTAAGGACGGAAAGAGGGAGAAGTGGGAAGAGAGAAAGTAATTTTACAGCTTGTTTATGCTACTCAGAACCTCTTCTTTACTTGTATTCCCTTGTGTGCATGTATTGCAGAAATTTTAGAGAAGAGGGTCGTTACATTTTCATGAATGAGGAAGATAGTCATCTTTACTTTTGGAAAGTGAGGGCAGGGGCAAAGGAGAAGAGGAAGGAAGGACCCAAAACTTTCACGAAACTTATTCATGATCAATATTGGTCGGAGTAAATTCAGAACACTGTCCTCTTCCAGAAAGATATGGTAGTCTTTGGATATTGTAGAAGAGGGAGAGATAGAGTTTACCATATTAATAATTGTATTTCTGCACAAGTCCCAAGGAAAAGGCAAGTGGGGGGACTAGTTATTGTACAGATGGTGCAGTACGAAATACCACAAACTCGACAAACATATAAACTGCTTATAATTTCTGTGAGTCACTACAGCAGCTTTGGGTATCGTAACAACGTGAGAGGTACCATAAGGGAGACTTATATTCCCTATTCAACAAAAGTTAGAATCGCTGTTTGTAATACGTAAGGAATTGGTGGTGTTCATCCTACGTACGTTACGTGAAGCGTCACTTTCCTAACTGCACAACATGGGGAATTGGTTTTGTGGTTTTACTACCTGAAAACTAAAACGCTAACATTGTAAACCCCACAGCTTTAGTGGCATTTATAACACATCCCTCTACATTTTCTATCTTATTAATTTAATTAACGATTGTTTCAGGCTGCGGTGTTCCTAGAAATCCTCTGTACTGCGATATAATATCCTATTTACAATCGATCGCCTCTATAATGTAAAGGTAACGTACCTCATTACCAATTCAGAGATTCCAGGTTCGATACCTGGTTATATCACATATTTTCCGTTTTAGTGTAGATCCGAAACTGATATATAATAAATAATAATAATAATAATAATAATAATAATAATAATAATAAAATCAGTTTTTGTAGTCGCAGAACGGGCATCATCACCCAATACTGCATTCGGAATAATAATAATAATAATAATAATAATAATAATAATAATAATAATAATAATGCTTTATTTTAACTGGCAGACTTAAGGGCATGAGGCCTTCTTTTCCACTCAACCAGCGAATGGTAAAATTATACAAACATTACATATATATTACAATTTTAAAATATTATTATATATAGAGTAACAAACGACAAAGGGGATGTGATCTAATACTAGCTAATACTAACAAAACATGGAATATAATAAAATAAAAATAATATAAAATAAAATTAGGGTAAGTAAAGTTTCCTAGTTGAATATTTATAGGTATGTTCAAAATGCTGAATATAGTTGTTAGGCAGTTTATGTTTTCATTGTGTCCAACTTAAGATATCTGTTAATTTGGATTTAAATATTGATAGGCATTGACAGTTCCTGACATGAATATATTTTAGTACAACTTGAATCGAGAAGTATCGAAATTCGGTTAAGTAAACTGAAATTTAAAATAGAGTATCATGTATCATCGGATTATTGAAAATACTTAAAACTATTTGGTTGTTTGGTATCTTGTCACGAAAGAATTAATTGAATATTCGTAATTGCTAATCTATCTGTAATTTTTTTTCTCTTGACGCGACAGGTATAGAGGGCTATTGGTCTACTCACCGGCTAGCTGGTCTCATATACATATATGTATCATTTACAGAACAAACTATTATCGAGCAATGTAGAGGTGATATTTGATTAATTTATAAAAATGTCGGGCTCTCCAGCCAATATAGCTTATTTTATTACTTTTGAGTTGATACTTATCGCAGCCATCCAAATCCCTAATGATTGTGGGTGAACACTGCTCCCATAAATTGGTCGGAATTCGATGAGAAATGTTCTTTCCCCATGTGGACTCGAACCAGCGCGAGTCCATAGCTCTGCTCCAAAATATTATATACCTCGGTAACTTACTGTGTATTCCGCATTAACTTAATTCATTAGTTTTTGTTAAATTTTAGGAAAATATTTATAGAAGCTATAATATACAAGTGAAGAATTTCAATATTCAAAAAAGTTACATAAATGCCTTTTATTTTTTCTGTAGGTTTTCTCTCCTAAAAACGAATTTTTAATTTAGAATATCCTAAATTATAAACTTAGGGTGCTAAAAATGGCAAAATGTATCTTTGAATGTGAAATTTAATCATGTTTTACGAAGGAAATGTCTCGTGCTGTTGTATGCGAGAACTCGGGTTTAAGTCTCTGGTCTGACCACGCTCACTGAGGTTTCCTGAATCGTATTCTCAGTTGAAAATGCAGAACCCTTTGGGTGAACTTTCTAAAAGTAGGCGCAGTTTCCTTCAAATGTATAAATCAATGTACAACTTGAGATATTATTTGTAAATAGTTATTTATTAATTTATTTTTATTACTATTTTGTTTTCTATTCCACTTTTTTAGTTACCAATCTTGGCAATACTTAATAGCACTAAAACATTTGAATTTAAGTCGAACGTGACTATTTAATACCACGTAAAAATAAATCCTCTCAAAGCTAATTTAAAATCACCTTCTTTAAATCATTACAAAGTTATTTCCTCTGCCCCATTCATGGACTCCCCTGAAAGAAATATATACATAAGGACTTTATTAAACCAAAAGTAGCAGTAGTAGGACTTTATTAGACAAAAAAGTAAGATATTTACAATATTATTTACAAATATGGGTCGCACGGGCAGTAAGCCGTACGTGCTGTTGACAGTCCGTTACTATAAAGTAATAATTGGTACTAGTGTAAAGAAAAATAAACAACAAAAAAGCAATAAAGTTATATTACATAAAGAAAACACAATAATATTACAATTAAATAATAACACAATAGCATTATACACTAAAAAAAACATTAACATTACAATCACATAAAGAAAACACAATAATATTACAATTAAATAATAACACAATAGCATTATACACTAATTAATTTATATATAATTATTAAGAATTAATGGTATTGCATTTTGATAACATATATTTATTCATGAATGCGTGTTGTCCTTATTTTCCGCGTTTTGTCCAGAACTTTACCGAGGTTTATCCAATTTTCTGGATTTACCAATAACTCGTAGCATGCCAATCTTTCCCGATTTGAATTTAGAAATATTTCCGGTAATAACTGACGTCTCCAATATTCTAATTCATTACATTTTCCTAATATATGTATCTCATCTTCAAAGTTCCCGCACATTGGACATATTCACATATCGTGATCGTCGCTAATTTTTAGAAATTTCCATGCCCCTAGCCTAAACCATGCAAGCCCTGATCTCTTCTTAAATCCTAGGTTGAGTATATACGATTCTTTTCCCCAGACGTGTTTTAGGTCTCTTTGTAAACACAGTGAGCGTTTTCCTGTACATTCGGCGAAAGTATCTTGTTGGTTTATATCTAAGTACCTCCTCCTTATTTTTCTCCACACGTTCTTGCGATTTTCAGTCCCTTTTTCCCATATCCAGCCCATCCCAATCTTTTGGAGTTATCTCCTAACCTCGTCTGCCCAAAATTTAATATCTATGTTTTTAATGTGGTGGTCGTAACAAATTGCTCTAAGCATTGTTTGTTCACCTTGGATTACTCGCAACCAGTATTTGAGTACATGAATTTTACAGTTTATGTCGTTCTGGAATGACCCGAATTCATATAAAATTCCACAGTTAGAAACGGCCTCACTAAGTCCTGTAGTATAAAATGCGTATATACCTTATTTAGTACTTCCGTTCTTTGGAAACCCCAAATCTCACTACCATAATGCATTATTGGCCTAAGTAAGATACATATAATGTTATTTACAAATATGGGTCGCACGGGCAGTAAGCCGTACGTGCTGTTGACAGTCCGTTACAATAAGTTGATGTTTGGTAATAATATACTAACAAGAAAAAAGAAAACATAATAATAATATTATTACAATTATATATCAATACAATTACATTATACATTAACTTAGGTATGTAGAATTATTAAGTATTAATGGTATTGCAATTTGTTAACATGTTCATTTATTTATGAATGAATGAATGTTCTTATTTTCCGCGTTTTGTCCAGAAATATATCCAAGTTTATCCAATTTTCTGGACTTACCAATAACTCGTTGCATGCCAATCTTTCATGATTTGAATTTAGAAATCTTTCCGGTAATAACTGACGTCTCCAATATTCTAAACCATTACATTTTCCTAATATATGTATCTCGTCTTCAAAGCTCCTGCACATTGGACATATTCGCATATCGTGATCGTCGCAAATTTTTAAAAATTTCCATGCCCCTGACCTGAACCAAGCAAGCCCTGATCTCTCTTTAAATCCTAGAATGAGTATATAAAATTATTTTCCCCAAACTTGTTTTAGGTCTCTTTATAAAAACAGTGATCGTTTTCCCACACATTCGGCCAAAATATTTTGTCGGTTTATATCTAAGTACCTCCTTCTTATTTTTCTCCACACATTCTTGCGATTTTTAGTCCCTTTTTCCCATACCCATCAATCCTATTCTTTTGGAGTTCTCTCCTAACCTCGTCTGTCCAGAATTTCACATTTACGTTCCTAATTTGGTGGTCGTAACAAATTGCTCTGAGCATTGTTTGTTCACCTTGGATTAGCCGCAAACAGTACTAGAGTACACACATTTTGCAGTTTATGTCGTCCTGAAATGACCCAAATTCATATATAGAATTCAACAATTAGAAACGGCCATACTAAGTCCTGTAATATATTTTAGAAAATGCGTATAAACCTTATTTAGTATTTCCGTTTTTGAAATCCCCAAATCTCGCTACCATAGTGAATTACTGGCCTCACTATCGCTCCATACATTTTTTCTAACGTACTAACTGGAATGTAAGGCACTCTACCCAGAATACTGAGAATAAATTAAGTTGTCCCCTCCCTTTGAATAATGCTATATCAATATGTTTCTTCCACTTTCCGTCCATTTTCAACGTCGTACCAAGATATTCAAAATGTTTCACGTTTTGAAGTATTTGATCTCTGTATTTCCATTCCTCTGCTCTACCATAAACCGTCCCATTTTTGAACGTCATTATTTTTGTCTTTCTAATATTACAGAAATAGTAAACAATACATGCACATCGATACCGAGTCAAGTCGCTTGTACGTTCGTAGTGTAATGAACAGTATAAGCAAAGCAGAATTAGCATCATGTACTATTACAACCTTCAAGTCTACAAAGAATTCTGTTACCTGAAGTCTTCAGCATTTTCAATAAATTGTACTTAAAAACAAACTACAGTAAAACCTGTCTATGAAGGAACATGACAGTTCCTTAAATATATTTCTGTCTTGGCAGTTTTCCTTCTTATAAAGGGTTCCCAAATTAGAAGCTTGAATTTTCGCACGCAGTGTAGGGGTTTTACGTACACGTTTTAAAGACATAACGTGTTGATTTAAATACTGACAAAATGGTGTCTGTAACACAGCTCAGTTTTGCACGGCAATACAAAACAACTTTATTATAAATAAATATTAGTTTTAAAAAACTAAAACAACACGCTTTATTAGAAAACCGAACTAAAAAAATGAAAAATAATTTTAATTTCCAACATGCTTGGGATAAAATTAAAGTGGTCAACAAAAAAAGCATCTCCAACACATATAGAATAAAACTAGAATTATCAACAAAAAGAAAATAATTTTACCATCAAAAGCGTGGGGTGCTCTATATCAATTAATATATTTGATAATAAACAGATATTGGTAAAAGTAAAGTCTCTAAGAAGAAAATGTAAAAATCATAAAAAACACCCCATGCTTTTGATGGTAAAATTATTTTCTTTTTGTTGATAACTCTAGTTTTATTCTATATGTGTTCGAGATGATTTTTTTGTTGACCACTTTAATTTTATCCCAAGCGTGTTGGAAATTAAAATTATTTTTCATTTTTTAGTTCGGTTTTCTAATAAAGCGTGTTGTTTTAGTTTTTTAAAACTATTATTTATTTTTTATTTTTTAGTTTTAATATTTTACAGAATAAGATAAAAATGTAAATATCTTTAAATTCGATACTATTGTAGTATGAGCTAAAAGTAATACTCTTCTAAAAAAAATCCTCCCAGCCGGATTTGAACCAGCGACCTATGGATTACTGAAATTATATACCACTAGAGTTCACCGCTATACCAACTGAGCTCTTACAACGATTGACTAAAAAGTCGACAAGTCCGCAACCTATTATACCAGTTTTCATTTTTTTGATTTTCTGATGATTCTGGCCAGGATTTTAGAAACAAAATATGAAATTATTGTATTGTCACGGGTCCTTTACAAGTATACAAAGTTTCAAGTCGATCCAATGTTTTTAAGTGGGTGAAAATCGTGTTGAAAGATTCCGTTACATAGATACATAGACACTTTTTTGATTTTCTGACGATTCTGGCCAGGATTTTCGAAAATAAATATGAAATTATTGTATTGTCACAGGTCCTTTATAAGTATACAAAGTTGCAAGTCGATCCAATGTTTCTAAGTGGGTCAAAATCGTGTTGAAAAATTCCGTTACATATATACAAAGACACTTTGTTTTGATTTTTTGATGATTCTGGCCAGGATTTTAGAAAATAAATATGAAATTATTATATTGTCACGGGTCCTTTACAATTATACAAAATTTCAAGTCGATCCAATTATTTTAAGTGGGTGAAAATCGCGTTGAAAAATTCCGTTACATAGATAGATAGATAGATACAGGTCAAGCTAATATAAAGCATGTAATAAATATGAAATTATTGTATTGTCACGGGTCCTCTACAAGTATACAAAGTTTCAAGTCGATCCGATGATTTTAAGTGGGTGAAAATCGTGTTGAAAGATTCCGTTACATAGATAGATAGATAGATAGATAGATACAGGTCAAGCTAATATAAAGCGTGTAATAAAAAGCGAGAAGGAACTCAAGTACAGGAAGACTGAAGAGTTTGTATAATTCTACTATTCGCTGGTTGAGTGGAAGAGTGGAAGAAAAGGCCTTATGGCCTTAACTCTGCCAGCTAAAATAAAGCATTATTATTATTATTATTATTATTATTATTATTATTATTATTTCCCAACTTCCTCGCAGGTAACGTAAGCAGGCAAGGAAAAGTGAGGGATTCCCCGCTGTCACACATAAGCAAGGGTATCCCCGCAATACAATAGCAACACAAGAAGGTAAAACGATATAATGCAGGAAGCGTCATATGCAGAATTTTCACGTGTGGTCACATAATTAGAACGTGCTTAAGAATAATTTTCCGTCTTACTGAGGTAAAAATTAACTAAAGGTACTATTAAAACTATTCCGTTTCCGCGTTATGAAGGTTTCCGGCGTATACAGGACGATTTTACATATAAAATCGTACCGTTCTGGAGATTTTTTTCCGTCTCTATAGGTTTCCTTCTTATATAGGTTCCGGCTAAGACAGGTTTTACTCTATTACAATATATAAAATGAAAGTCATATCATTTGATCTTACCGTGCACAAACAATATTGTTATTGACTGTTTGTCAATATGATGATTTTTCTTAGGTTACATCGGTACCAGAAATTAAACACTTTTTTGTTCAATTCCACCTGTTTGTCATTCGACATTTCAGGTATTCTCTCCTGGAATTGGCGTATTGTAACCCAATTCTGAGGTTGGGGCGCCTGGAAGGCGGGGTTACGCTGTCCCAATGATATAATGGGTGATGACGATGGGTAATGATGCGTCAGGAGAGACCTTAAATCTAAACTTAATCTAATGAGGCGATTATGATATTGATGGCAATGATGGCCAGATTATGTTCGGGGACCGTCTGGGCCTTAAAGTATCTGAAATTTGTCATACAAGTGAGGAAAACTCCGAAAAAACCTCACCTAGGAAACTAGTCCCGAGCGGGGATCCAACCCGGGCCCGCTGAGTGACAAAGCAGTACGCTACCTCGAGCCCACAGCGGTGGACGAAATTTAAAACATTAATTTCTGAATTGGGGCCATTAAGTCTCGTTCAACCAGACATTGAGTAGGATTTAAAGCATTAGAGGAAGTCGAAGTTATTAATTTTGTATGTAATTAGCAATAATAATAATAATAATAATAATAATAATAATAATAATAATACTAATAATAATAATAATAATATCAATAACAATAATAATATTATTATATTTATTATTATTGTTGTTATTGTGATTGTTATTATTGTTTTTATTATTGTTAGTATTATTATTATTATTATTATTATTATTATTATTATTATTATTATTATTATTATTATATTATTATTATTATTATTATTATTATTATTATTATTATTATTATTATTATTATTGTTATTGTTATAGACAAGTCCCATGGTTTTGTGGTCATATCTTCTATTTACAGTTCATGAGGGAGTTCAATTTCTGGTCAGATCATGGATTTTTCATTAAGAAATTATTTCTGTTGTTGTCCATGGTCTGGAATTAAGATTATTTTTAGGTTTAAGTTCTCTACTGATGCTCCGTTATCACTAATAACTAGGGCTGAAAAAAGTATTGGTTATAGGCTAGGCTGCATCGTACTTAGACCGCTATGTTTGCAAACTACACGTTGACACGCGCTACTCGGGACAGAATTCTAGTACAGTCCGATTTGTGTAGGAATGGACTCATGTTTGCACAATTTTTGTTTCGGCATTCTGATACAACCACACGTCACGCAAATAGGTATATTACTGAGGAGAGTCGAACATACACACTCTCCGCTCCGAGCAGCCAGTGGAGACGCTCGACTAAGACACGCATTTTGTAAACAATGTGTATAGAAATTAGTTACTATCCTGATACCGCTTATTTTTTGCAGCCCTGCTAATAATCCATCGTATCATCGAGGTAACCTATCTCCGCATCCCAGGCGCATCAACTTCAGAAGTGACGTTAGGCAATCTGATGGCATTACAATAATAATATTAATGTTGATGAAAATGGCTTTCATTAATAATTAAATACTTTAATTGAATTGAATATAATTTTGGGTGTAAGACAAATGTCAGGAAAAAACTTTAAGGCCCCGAAATCATATGGCCATCGCAATCATCATCATTTATATTCATCTTAGATTAAGCTTAGGATTAGGGGCTCTCCTGGCGCAACACTATCATCATCATCAACACCTATCATATCATCGGGATAACGTAACCCCACCTTCCGGACGCCCCAACCTCATAAGGGGTTACAAGTACGCCACGCCAGGAGATAACACCCGGAATGCCGAAAAACAACCTGGGGCATTTGCACAAAAAAAAAACAATTTTGAGTGGCTCGATATACGCGTAGTCCCGACTATAATCCCACGTTTGAATCCTTGTGGTTCCATCGGGATTTTCGGGGCTTTATCGTTGGTCTCCCGATTCCCAATATTCATCCCACCAACACTCTTCATTCTCTCTTCTCTTTCCTTCATGTCATTTTACTTCTCATTCATTCATTTTATATCACCCTTCGTCTCATTTCATATTAGAAAAAAATAGTTCGGTTGGCACACACAGGTGTTGAAAATATGTGGTTATGGGGATCTAGTAGGGCCCACCAAGATGCTGGTTCATGACTCTGAGGCTAAACAAAAAAAAAGGGCAGAAGGGATTAACGGGAGTTTTGTAGTTTCGCCTCGCTGCCACTGGACTAATTCAAAAAGGCGGTATGACTCATGAGAGAAGAACCTGGTGTGTCGAATTTGGAAGACTACCTGCAACTCGCATAACATTGTACAGTAGATTTCATTCCAATCGTCTCCATAATACTGGGATAGCGCGATAGATATTTCAGATCACGGTGCATAGGGCACACGGCGCCCAGTCCGAATAAAGAGCTAATTTAATTTTGTGCCTGCTAATACAACATCTGAGAGCGCAAAATCATGGTTATTGCTAATTAAATTCTCGTTATTAGCGGATAATATTTGATGTGAACATTGCAATTACATATGTACGGTATATGTAAAACCATCGTTCATTTCTTGATTGTGTCATCCATTATTTAATTGGAAAATAATATCCGTGTGACGTGCATATATTTCATACGTGTAATTAATGAAAATTAAGTGCTTTTACTACATTTTTGCATATTTGTATAACAATTATTTGTTATTTTCATGTTTGCACTACGATTATTTGTTAATTAATGCAAATGTGCATTATTCAATATAAAATTTAGTTCTATAAATTCTATTTAAATTAAAAAGCAATCGTACATTTTATAGCTAAGTTCCGAAATACATTCAGACAGACAATGTACACGTGTTCAAAGAATTCTTAAAAGAAAACGGGTATCCTCATAGGTTCGGGTTAGCCCAAGAGAAGTGTCAGACCAACTAGTCGCTGTTGGTTTTCTTTTCTTATTAAGTTCAGTTATTTATTGATTAAACATATTTTGCACATTTTAACATTCTCCTTTTGTTCTATTTACATTTAATCATAACGAGAGATAAAAATTCCAATCGTAGAGCGTTAAGAAAGAGTAACCAGATTTCCAAAACTACAATTACAGACACAGTTTTCAGTATTTACAAAGGGTGACACCAAAGGGACTTTTCTAGTAAATAATTCATAACAATTGAATAGCATATAAGTTGGGAATAATATAAGTGTCCACATTTAAAGTATGAAATACTTGAAATAATTACAATAAAAAGTCTGAAAATGACACTGTTTAATTCTATCACCTTAGGTTGAGTACTTTGAACCTTAATTTTCTCTGACCAAAAATAATATTTTCTACTTGACATCAAGGTTGTGTCTTGATTGTTAAATGTGTATTTTTATATAGTTTGGTTCTAAATTTGTTACAGTATGTGTGGTAGATATTTTAATAACATTAATTTGATAACTTTGTTGTAAATTAATATACTGTTATGAAAATTTCTCCTTTCAACATTTGTCTCATGAATATTTAAAACATGGATAATTGGAATAAAAATTGGCCCAGTTGATGTTAAGTGGGAAATCAGTTTTAATTACACTTTAATTTTTACAATACCATCCACAGTCCCCTCCACATCTTAATTTTGAATGACAGATGTTACTCTTGGTACTTGAATTTTATAAACGGTTTCATTACACCAATTATAAACATACTGTATATTCATTATATTATAACAAATATACGAAAATATCATATTTATTATGAAGTTTAAAAGTAAAGGGAATTGTATGGAGAATTGACCAATTAAAGCACCTTTTAGCATGTCTGCTTATTATATTATATGGAGTTTAAAAATATTTTAGATTTGTTTAAAATATGTGATAATTTTTATGTCTACTGTTTCAGGTATGCAGCTGTATATTTTTGTATCTGTTAATTTATGTGTGCTAATATTTTGTACAGTATATCACGTCAACGATATGCATAGTTGTTAACGTAACGATAAGTTTTCAATTGTTTCTTTAGAACAGTGCCTGTTGGTACTGTCTCCAGTAGCTTTTTATATAATTATGTATAATAATTAGGTCTTCAAAAAAGTGTTCCTTTTGCTATATAAGTAACCTAAATTAAAATAAAACTTATGTGAACTTACATAATTATACTGCATGTTTCTTAATATTATAAGCGTTAGTAAACTCAGTCTATTGCTTTGGTCTTGTAGTAAAGTCAGATTTAAGAGACCCGGGTGTTTTCCTCGATCGGGACAAGTTTGTGTTTTTCCTCATCTGTGAGACAAATGTCAGGAAACTTTAAGGCCAAAATAGTCCCCGAACACTATCTGGCATTCACAATCATACATATCATACTGACCTTGCTTAGAATGAAAACAAGGATCAAGGTTATTTTTTCTTAAATACGAATAATGATGTTGTCTCGGACGTGATCCTTGCATTAACCTGACCAATTTCTAAAAGATGGTATGATCGAATATTTAAAGTCCCCTCTCGAAAGACCGTGTCCCTTTAAGGTCCGGCTGGAATGGGGCTTGTAAAGGTAGGCGTACCAACAAAGGAAAAAAGTAGACAAAGTAAATAGAGAGAAAGTAAACACCAAGGTAATTAAAGTTATTAAAAATATATAATCTGTTTTCATGAAATTGGTGCAGTATTTTACTTTAAAATCTAAACATGTCACACCACTGATAAAATTGAAAAACAGTTTTGTTGTATCAAAATGCAACGTTTTCTGGATATTATGATTTTACGAAATAGGTTGACTAAATATATATATATATATATATATATATATGTTGAACGGCGTGTGCACATATTATATTCAGTATAAATTTGTGTATGTGTGTTGATTGTGCTGAAACTTACGTATTAAGCACTAGGATATCGGTTATCCAGTTTATTATCCCTTGGTTATCTCCAATTCGAAGGCGTCTAATTATTAGAGCGTGTGTGTGTTCTAATGCCACCCACTGAACATTATGTGCTTCGGGTTCCGCGTTAGACGGAAAGATGACCTTAATATGTTTTTTTTATTGTACGCACTACAACGGCAGACCACTTTACGTAGATTACGTATTCTTGTATTGTGTAATACAATAGAGAGAGTGTATGTTGCGTATATGTAGTATGTATTGTTATTTCTAACGTATCTATCAAGAGGAAACATTCTAAATTTTCTCAATAATTCAACTTTGAGAATAGGATGCACGTTTTAATAATTTCCAGATTATTATCTAAGGTGAAAATTGCTTCTTTTCACTCCCTTCTTCTCTTTCAGGGATTAGGCATATCTGCCTGTCCCGGTCCCAAAAATAATATATGTTTTGATCCAGCCATTTTGTCAGTAGTCGTTCTTGGGCCGTCCCTCCTTTGGCCTTTGTTAACAGTGCCTGTTTTTATGTATTGTCTATTGATTGCCGGTTTAAGTGGTTTGACCATTTTGTCCTATATTAAACTATTTTTCCCCATCTAAGTTAAATATATATATATTACTTGTCTTATTTCGTTATTTATTTTCTTCTACATTAGTACGAGTATATAATAACCTGCCCTTTCTCTCAGAAATTTTACTTCAGCGGCTTGCATTCGTAGCTGTCCTATTTGTTAACATCCAACAGTGTATGCACTAACATATATCGTTAAATTTTAGCAGAGTGCCTCGACGAAATTTCCTTTGTAAAGTTCTTAAAACTGTGCCAACTATTTTGAAATGCTGAAATGTATCTTTCTAATTAAAATTTTAAATTATAGCTTATTTGATACCCTAAATAACTGAATGCATTGACGTGCTCTATTAGCATATATTGTGAACAATTTTGCCTCTTGGTTTCTTATTTACTTACTTACTTACTTCCTTACTTACTTACTTACTCACTGGCACTATCGAACCCGTAGGTTCATGGCCGCGCGGACATAAGCTCTCCATACATCCATTTCCTGAGATAACGCTTTCCAATCATTCCCTGTATAATCTACTTCCCTCAAATCATAGTTAATGTTATTCTCCCACCTCATTCTTGGTCTACCAACTGGACGTTTTCCCTCTGGTTTTCCTACAAGAAGCTTCCATGCAAGTCTCTCATTCCCCATACGTGCAACATGTCCTGCCCAACGCAGTCTATGAGACTTAACTGTTCTTATTATATCTGGCTTCCAATAAAGACCATGTAGTTCATTGTTAAGTAGTCTTCTCCATTCATCTGTCTGTTCATCTCTCTTTGGTCCAAAAATTTTCCTAAGTACTTTATTCTCAAATACTTGTAATCTCCTTTCCTCCCTTAAAGTAAGAGTCCATCTTGGTTCTTATTTACCACAGAAAAACTATGGACTTAGTTTTGGTGGTTAAAATTTATAAGTTATACTTTTTTATTATATTATCTAAATTATAAAATTATTTTGGTAAAAGATTATCTGATCCCGATATCAAGATCTGGTCATCATAATATTTAAGAGTTCATAATATTAAATATTTTAATTTAAATCCTACACTGCTCTCTGCTTTCTATATCCTAATTGCGTCGTCCATATGAATATTAAAATGTACAGGAGGTAGCAAACTACCTTGACGTAAAACTTGATTTGTTATATAATTTGACTTAATTTATTATTATTTTTAATTTTTATATTGTCATCTTCATTTAAACTTTTGCTAACTTCTATTACCTAAAAGGAATCCCTTTTCTATTTATAATTTCCCAAAATATTGGTGTATTAACTTTGTCAAAAGCTTTGACGAAGTCAGCTGTAAAAATAAATCGTGTTGGTCTATTGGATACTCCACGTTTTTTCTGACATTGGTTGTATTTTGAAAATATTATATATGCATGAATGCAGTTTGTCCATTCTTCAGTAAATGTTCTTCTATTATTGAGAGTCGCGAGACAATCATTCGTTGTAAGTGTGTATATACTGCTGTACTGCTGCAATTATTACGAATTCCCTTTTGAAAATTCGAATTATTATTGCCATAAGCCATTCTTGTGGAATTTTTCTCAAACTCCAACATAAATCGTATAGCTTTAATTAACTGCTTTGTTTTTGAGTTCAGTATTTGAGGAGTTCTATGTTAATGTTGTATATTGTTGGTGTTTTCCGAATTCAAGCATTGTTCGATGTCATTTAAATTACTACTTGGCTTATTTTAGCGAAGCCTCTGTTTTTTGTTATGTATTTTATGTAATATTCTGTTATTTTTAGTTATTTTTAAAAAGCTTCGATGAAATTGTTGCTTGATATGTGTTAAAAAGTAGTGTTCTAGTATTGTGTTATGTATTTTACACGTGTAGGATGAATTTGAATTAAATAAATTTAACGCAAGCTATAAATAAATCTTAGAATATCACTATTCAAAATAAGAGAAAGTTGTAAATACTGCTCAGTTTGTTCCGGTGGGAGGTTTGTTAAAACCGTGACGCGAGCGTTTGAAGTCAAACCGAATACTAACTCTGAGTGTCGTAAGTTGCGAGTTGAACTGCATCATCTACTGAAGCAAAGGCTGCATTATAATCATACTTAAACCAAATTGTGCTAGAGACTCTTATGGATTGGCGTCTCGTGTATTTCGTCTACAAATATTTATGTATGAACTCATATTAACTATAATAATTAAAAGAAATAGAAATAGATGAAAATCAAGTTGAAAATTAGTGAACTGGATTATTCAACGACGTTTTCCACCCTATTTTTCGTATTATTGAGTGATAACAAAATCATTTCCGAGAGCTAACACCATCATAAACCAATTTAAGACAAAGAGATTGAACCCTTGCGAATGTGAGAGGAAATTTTAACCCTCCCTTGCGGAATGTTGTTTCTGGAGTTGAGGACATTTTACAGAGAAGGGTTCAAGAATATCCCTAGGGAATTTCACTTTCTAATGTTACAGCTTTGCAACAGCATTTAATGTAATATCCTATATCAAATCACTTCTCGGGCGTCTCCGGTACGTCTATTACAGCATGTCCACAGGGCAAAATGACAACGTATTTCCTGCAGTTTTCACTTCGCCTTAATATACAAACACCCACAATACCACAATATTTCCCCCGATTCAATCTCCGTTTCCCGTTTTGTCCCCTGAAATTCTCTATTTTTGTTTCGTATTTTCCCTAGAGTAACTTCAAGGCAAATTTACGTTTTAAATCCAAAAAGACATGCAATTTCACATCGTAAAGTGTTCATGCCATTTTTTTTTATTTCCTTTAGTGTACAATTAGAAGATCACGAAAACGTCTTTATCTCAGAAACGATATACGAGACTTCAATCCTTTGAGGAGAATAATAACCGTTTTTGTTCTACCAAACATTGTTAAATATGCGAAAAAACCTATGTTGTAGGTTTAAATTTAACACATTGGGGATTACGTGGTAACAAATTTTCTCTTGGATTTCTTTTGTAAAAAGAGTTCAATTATATCGTTCAGAAGTGATAGGAATTCAAATTTTATTTCGACTGCCCAAATGCTGATTTATTTCAGTAACATATTTGTTTTATGGTTTCATTATATATCGGCATTTTCTTATTTTTTCCCCTTATTTACGTTTCATCAAGTAGTACAGGGTCGATTTGCACTAAACGTTGCTGTATGAAAAATTTCACCAACATCATATAGATTCGTGACTTCCGGAAACATTTTAGTTTATATTATTATGTTGACAGTTATACTGGAATCTGAAACAGGTTGAATCATCTTCAGTCTCAACCTATATATTCATTTTACCCTATACGTGACATATGACCGAAATGTGCATCCAAATTCTGAATTTAAGGACTAAAGATTGAACCACTAGATCAGAAGCATTGTAAATACTCTATTAATAAAAATATTAGCTAGCAATTATTGTTCAATACATTAGCTGCACTTGGCATAATACAGATACTGCATATAAGCACTCATGATAGGCACGACCTTGAATCTATATTTAATGGGAAATAGACGTTACACATAGGCCATTTCTGCACTAACTCATTAGATATAACTTTATATGATAATCTGGACATACCTTAAATATCTAAACCAATTCATGAAACTGTTTTATAATATTTAATAATTTAATTGTCATATTCTCTCAGAAGATGTTACTCTCTCTACCTCTCTCTCTCTCTCTCTCTTTCTCTCTCTCTCTCTCTCTCTCTCTCTCTCTCACTCACTCTGTGGCTCTCTTACCTTTACTTTCAAGAGATTCCTTAAGCCTTCGTGTTGAACAACTTCTTTGAGCAGCTGATAATGGAATGTTCCGTTCCAGAAGACAGAGTGGCAGGAAAAGGGGCGGAAAGGAGAAAAATTGTCTTTGAGAGCTTTTTTTTTCTTTTTTGTTAGTCTTCGAACATAAAGTGGTACTTCTATAAAGATTTGATGAATGTTTTTGAACTTAATCTATTACGTGAGTAAATATTCACATTTGCGTAATTCAGTTTTCAGACATTTTCTTTATGTAGTCCATATTTTCTAAATAATCATTAATCATAAATGAGTAGCTCATTTTCAAAGTCTCTTATCTACCTTGTAACAAAACTTATTTTTTGTGTGTCTGCTTTCTTATTAGATTTATCTACGTACAAATGTCACTATTTGCATTCACAACATCCTTTAAATCACTAGGAAATTGTGTTAAAAACGGGCAATTAAGAACAAACTGACTCTTGTGTACACAAAAATAGCGAACTTACATTAGTTGTCATATATTTATGAACTAAAGCGCGTGGAATATCTGCACACGACGTTATTTATGTCGAATCTTCCCTTCTATGCTCCAAATAAACCCAGACTAGTTACTTACAGAGACTGAAACCGGATAAATCACACTCATTTAATTGATGACGTGGTAAGAATAGCTTGGCATGACATTTGGACATTAAAAACTGTAGATGAGAAAGTTGAATTGTTTAATGACATGGCAATTCAATAATACGATAGACTAGCTTATCTTAAAACAAGACTGTTAACTACACATCTGCACACTTTCTTACTGGTTCTATTCGCACCATCACGACAGACAAATACACGTCATGTAGAATATATAGGAAACGTAAGGACGTAGCGGACTTGGATTAATACAGATACTTAGTTTTCTTCTTCTTCTACTACTATAAGGTTTAGGCTATGCAGCCTGTTCCGGCGAAGTTAAAAGTGGAGTCCATCTTCTACGTGGTCGGCCAACATCTCTTGTTCCTCTAGGATTATACAGAAAGGTTCTTTTTGATATTCTTTCGTTGTTCATTCTTATTAAGTGTTCTGTCCATTTCTTATTATTTTCGCTGATTTTATCTTCAATATTTATATATATATATATATATTTAATTCTTCTCGTATAGTTTCATTCCTTATTCTATCCGCTCTTGTGCATCCTTTCACATTATGTAAAAACAGCATTTCCGCAGTCTGTATCCTGCTTTTATCCCTTGATTTCATTATCCAATTTTCACTTCCATACAACAACAAAGGAACAGCCATTGTTTTATATAATTTAGATTTCGTATATTTCCTAAGGTTCTTTTTATGGTTCCACAAATAGCCTGAAATTTATTTACTTTATTTTCTATATCTTTATTTTCTCTATAAGTTATATCACATCCTAAATATTGGAAATGTGATACTTGTTCTATTATTTTGTTATCCAGTACAATTTTTGATCTAATTCCATATTTACCAACAAATGCCATTACTTTTGACTTATTTATTGATATTTTACAATTATATCTATTGGCTATTAATTTAAATTTATATTCTAACATTTGGAGCTCATTTTCAGATTCTGCTAAAAGTACAACATCGTCGGCGAATAATAAAGCATTTATTTTATCTTTATTATCAGTTAATGTTCCTTCATTAGTTAAAACCTTCTTCCATTCTTTTAGGATATCGTCCATATAAATATTAAATAATATAGGTGAGATTGAACACCCTTGTCGTACTCCTTGGTTTATTTGAAAAAAAAAATCTTATCTTTAGTCAACTGAGGGTCAATACAAATATTTGTTCCATAGTACAAGCTCTTAACAGTTTCTATAATCTGAATAGGGAGGCCTTTTTCTTTTAGGATATTCCACAATATTTCCCTGTTTACTCGATCAAATTAGTAATGAGACAAATCAGGCGCTTCTTAACGCAAAATTGGAGCATGCTCACGCTCTTAAAAAACCACTATCTACTGTAGAGACATGTGGAACAAAGTCAATGGGAATATTTCAACGATCTAATGCAAAAATATTAGTCTTGCGGTTTGATGATCTGAACGACTACTTCATACAGACTCCACCATAGAACAATGGCTCTCGACGAAAACAATAATATAACTCATCAAATACAGTAGAGTCGCTCTTATTTCCGGCAGCGAATCACACTACAGCTTTTGATCAGATGACTATCTGCTTCATTGACAGTGATTGTCATCGAAGTTACGCGTCACGGACACATGGCACACGTACTACGTCACGGACACATGGCACACGTACTACGTCACGGACACATGGCACACGTACTACGTCACAGACACATGGCACACGTACTACGTCACGGACACATGGCACACGTACTACGTCACAGACACATGGCACACGTACTACGTCACGGACACATGGCACACGTACTACGTCACGGACACATGGCACACGTACTATGTCACGGACACATGGCACACGTACTACGTCACGGACACATGGCACACGTACTACGTCACGGACACATGGCACACGTACTACGTCACGGACACATGGCACACGTACTACGTCCCCGTCATCGCGAAGAGAACAGTTGGAAACAAAACAAAAGTTAATCCTGTTGTATATACATTGCGTGTCAAAAGTTTTCATTTACATCATTTTGCAGAGTTAATTTTATCGTGTAATAACTGAAAATTTAATCGAAATTGGTTTTGATCTGAGGGAGGAAAACGTTTTCAATGATAAAATCAACCCCGTTTACTTAAAACTCTCTTTAATGTCTCTATTTACATGATTTCATTTAATTAATTTCTCTGTCAATTCAAATTAAATTTCTATAATCAGGTAACCTGTTACTCAATGCAATTAGCTCTACCAAATGATCATAACCCAATTATTCCAATGCGTTTTATAATGCCTCGCATAAAAAGAAAATGAAAATTGATTTTTTAATCACAGAAATAATAAAATTATAAAACTGGAAAAAAATGTTAACTGTATTATTGTTTGTAATGTCGTAGTTATAAGAATGAGAGTTTTCTCTATATCAATGTGGATCTTGAATTTTTTAAGATATGTTGAATACTTTAAAAACTCGCTCTATGCTTGGATTTTCGATAATTTTCATTAGCGATTTTCGAAAATATACTTACTTACTTACTCACTGGCTCTATCGAACCCGTAGGTTCATGGCCGCGCGGACATAAGCTCTCCATACATCCCTATCCTGAGCTAAAGCTATCCAATCATTGCCTTATAATATACTTCCCTCAAATCATAGTTAATGTTATTCTCCCACCTCATTCTTGGTCTACCAACTGGGCGTTTTCCTTCTGGCTTTCCTACAAGAAGCTTCCATGCAAGTCTTTCATTCCCCGTACGTGTAATATGTCCTGCCCATCGTATTCTACGAGACTTAACTGTTCTTATTATATCTGGCTTCCTATAAAGACCATGTAGTTCATTGTTAAGTAGTCTTCTCCATTCACCTGTCTGTTCATCTCTCTTTGGTCCAAAAATTTTCCTAAGTACTTTATTCTCAAATACTTGTAATCTCCTTTCCTCCCTTAAAGTAAGAGTCCATGTTTCGCACCCATGTAATATAACTGGTAGAATAATAGTTTTATATATTTTCTGTTTAACGTTTTTTGAAAGGAGTTGGGATCGAAAATATAGAAACAATATTAGAAAAACTGATAAAAGTTATAAAAGTTATGTGATAAGATAAAATAGATTATTTTAACAGAATCGTTGACTTATTTATATATTTGTGCTATAACTTTATCTTGTATAGACTGATAAAAATGTCCCCTTCTACAAGTCTCTTCGAATCAAAAAAATGTTACCATATATGTTCATGTGTAATTATTTTAATAATTTTTTGGTTTTTGCGCCTGCCCCTTAACGTAAATATACAGTAGATATTACGAATTTTGTCAACAATTTATCTAAAAGCGGCCTAATATGTTAAATATTATATATAACATTTTTTTTGATAATGTAATGCTATATGTGTACAGCGGATCTGTACCATTCTCTACGGTATTGGGCGGTAAGAGTGTCCGGCGTAATAGAGGCGATCCCGATGAACGCGATCCTGTGTTGTCGCAGGCTTTAATCAGTTTTTCTCTCTCTGTTTTGCCCTCCCACTCTCTTTCTCTCTCTCTCTCTCTCTCTCTCTCTCTCTCTCTCTCTCTCTGTCTCTCTCTACTTGCATTCTTATGTAGTAAATAAAATTAATACTATAATTTTAAAAGCCGATTCCAGGGGATTCCGTTCACCGGTATTTACAAGCGTTATCGTCGGGCCCGCTTTGTCGCGGATGCAATAGAAAATGTCATAAATCGTTCTGACTGTATGTGTGTATGCGCACGCGATATGTAAGCAGATATAAAATATGTCTCATTGTTTATTCCATTACTCAAATGACAGTTTTTTTTTTTAATTTCACGGGTCGGCAAGACTTCAATCTCGCTTTTTAAGGTAAAAGGGATTCGAATTTGGGTTTCATGAATTGTTTGTGCAACTCGCAAAGATCTCTCTAAACATGATTTCTCAAAAAATTGTCCTCGCGATTATTGGAGTAAAGTACGGTGGTATACTGGTCGGTCAGTCTCGAAACTTCTAGCCGTCTTCTCTCCTTATAAGATCGGGAGGAGACCGCAGTGAGTTAGTTGTGATGTGAAGACGAAGAAAGAGTTGCAAAATAGTAATCCTGGGACTATGAATGAATAAGGTGTAACAGATGATGTGCCGTGTGAGAAAGACTCAAACCAGAACATTCTTACATGTTTGTGAACACCATTAGTGGCAAGGACATAAAGAAGATGGAACAAATTGTATAAACCGGTTTATAGTTGAATTAAAGAAATTTTACTTTTTCTAACGCCACTATTACAAATGTATATATATATGCATACAGGATGTAACAGGACCTTATCGACAAAATGGTAGGGATGATAGGCTTTGCAGAAAGGATCATTTTATGTGAAAGAACATATAGTCGCAAACACGTGGTTTGTCAGTTATGCGCAGATGAAGATGTTCACTCGTAAGAGTTGGGATTGAATACAAACAATTGTATACATATCATTGTATTGAAAAATTACATGTTTTTTATAATGTGTTCAAATAATAAGTGTTTTGATGACGTCAAAAAGAATCCTGCCATGATCGACCGTGCTCGCCGATCGTTGCTGCGACGATATCAAACATGCTATGAGTTACAGGATCGACTGTTTGAACACTTATAGTAAAAACATGCCTTTTTCAATAAAATGATACGTGTACAATTGTTTCTATTCAATTCCGACCCTTACAGGCGAGCACCTTCATCTGCACATAACTCATAAACGACGTGTTTGCGACTATATGTTCCTTCACAAAAATGATCCTCTCTGCATGCCCTATCATTTTGTCGGTGAGGTCCTGTTGCACCCTGTGTGTGTGTGTGTGTGTGTGTGTGTGTGTTTGTGTGTGTTTACATATTTCATGAAGCATGTAATTGTTACATAAAAATATAAAATATTCATACCCATCAATAGGAACCTCAAACTCGATGCTATTCTTTTTGCAGACGATTTAGCTCTTCTGGCACTTTCCGAAAATGATTTGCAACGATCAATTTATAATTTACAAAAAATAGGTGCCAAATTTAATATGGAAATATCAATTAACAAAACTAAAATTATGGCATTTCACGGGAAGGACCCCATACAAAGTAAAATCTGTCTCCAGAATAAAATTTTAGAGAGATCTAATCAATTTAAATATCTTGGATATTATCTCTCTATCTGGGATGAAAAGGATATCCCTGAAAAAGTTACTAGTTATAATAAAAGTTTAGGAATTATTAATCAAGTTATGAAACCATCCCTTGTACAAAAAAACACCAGATTACTTTGGCTAGACCAGTGTTGACCTATGGTAGTGAAGCATGGACACTAAGAAAACAACATGAAAGCAGAATAACGGCTTGTGAAATGAGATTCATGCGCAGAACAGCGGGTTACACCAGATGGGATCGGAAAAGGAACACCGATATCTTAAAAGAATTGAAGACTACGCCAATTTTGGAATATATTAAACAGTACCAACTAAATTGGAAACACCATCTTGAAAGAATGAGTTGAAATCGGATCCCCAAAGCTATTTATAATTATATACCAAGAGGACGAAGATCACTGGGCCGTCCTATGAAACGCTGGAGGGAAAATTTTCTATAGGATCGTAACAGGCCTTGGCCTAATACTTGGAAGGAAGAAGAAGAAGAAATATTCATAAAGTGCTTTCTAATTCGCTAACAAATCTTCATGTATTATTTTTTTTAATTAGCTGAATTTTACAAAGCCATTCATGGATGTGTGTGACCTTATAAGCTTGTATATTTTATGAATATCTAAATTGGATTCAAAGAATCTAATATTTGTTTTAGGTTGTTAAAATATTCATCGCATTATTCTGTTTGAATCGTAAGCCACTTTAACAAAAACGTGCAAGTTGTTCTGTGAAATTAATGGTAATTCGAAAATTGATTACACACATTTATTTTTTTTCAATATGAAATTTAATGTGAAAATGTCTATATACAAGCTGTGCAAAATTTAGAAACATACACTATATTTCATTAACACATGTTCCTCTTATATATAACGATACGCGAGTCTATAAATTGTTGTATTTGTGACTTTTGATATTGACAATATTGGCTCCGGCCTTTTTAACGCTGCAGCAAAGTTTTAAATCTGAATATTTTACGTTTTTGTCCTCACTTTGTGTCCAGACATTCAGGCTGTAATAAATGATGTGTCAAAAATTGAAATACAATTGAGTATTATTTTTAAATGGCGAATTATTTACGGGACACTAACTTTACATTATACCGTACGATTTACACCGTTTGGCAGTCACAATGTAAATGACCATAACTCATCATATTTATATCCTGACATTCCTCTTTTTTCTCTCTATTTTCATTTTCTATGAAATTATGACTTGACTTGGTGCAAATACGTTTAACCTAACATAATATCTTTTTACAGCCATCATTAAATCGAATCTTCCGGTTTAAATGTCAACAATATTTTTAAAGATTTGCTTCTAATTTACTTTTTATGTAGTTTTTTTTTAAATACTGAGATTCGTTAATAAATATATCCTCATATTAAACAAGGAACCACAATGCACAATTACAGGTGCAATCAAAACGTTTGTTTGTCGTTAGTTTTTAGATTGAACGCTATCATAGCCTATCTAATGGTAAAATGATACTAGGTAAATAAGGTAAGAGTTAGAAGATGGAGAAAATTTAGACCTGCAAATCCTATAGATAAAATTCATATTATTAACTTACTTATTTACTTACTTACTCACTGGCACTATCGAACCCGTAGGTTTATGGCCGCGCGGACATAAGCTCTCCATACATCCCTATCCTGAGCTAATGCTTTCCAATCATTCCCTGTATAATCTACTTCCCGCAAATCATAGTTAATGTTATTCTCCCACCTCATTCTTGGTCTACCAATTGGGCGTTTTCCCTCTGGCTTTCCTACAAGAAGTTTCCATGCAAGTCTTTCATTCCCCATACGTGCAACATGTCCTGCCCATCGCAGTCTACGAGACTTAACTGTTCTTATTATATCTGGCTTCCTATAAAGACCATGTAGTTCATTGTTATGTAGTCTTCTCCATTCACCTGTTTGTTCGTCTCTCTTTTGTCCAAAAAATGTCCTAAGTACTTTATTCTCAAATACTTGTAATCTCCTTTCCTCCCTTAAAGTAAGAGTACACGTTTCGCACCCATATAATATAACTGATAGAATAATAGTTCTATATATTTTCAGTTTAACGTTTTTTGAAAGGAGTTGGGACGTCCATAGTCTCTGCAATGCATAATAGCACACATTTCCAGAATTGAGCCTATGTTTAATTTCTTTGTGCATCTCATTCCTATTTGTGATTATTGTTCCTAGGTATTTGAATTCAGCCACTTCCTCAAAATTTCCCTATTTGTCATTAGCTGTCCATTTCCATTATATAATGAATTTCTACGTGTGGCCATATATTTAGTTTTATTGATATTTACTTCCAGTCCTAATTTCTTAGTGTTACTCAATAGTGTGTGCGTGTTGTTAACTCTATCGTAAATAGAAAAACTCTAATATGTTTCTTAAATTCATATTCAAAGGTTGCTCCAGGATCAAAACCATAGTCAATCCAAAAATAATTAAAATGGTTGTATTTAATCAATACCATTATCTAAAAAGAGGGCGCAGTATGCCAACTGCTTATGGAGTAAATTTGGTTTTACAGCCTTACATCACCTTTGCATAAATTCCTTTTGGAAGGAATTATTAGTTATACAATAACCGACTAAAATTTAATTGAACAAATATTTCTGTTTTTAATACATTTTACAATAATTGTTTATATATCGTGAAAATACTATTTTCACGATGTAAATAAGGCTACCAGTCTCAGAATGTCTATGTGCACTTTTTATGTGTAAACTAATTATTACTCTTTTGAAGAAATCAATGGGAGAGATTTCTGACACTGAGAAGGGGGGGTATTTTTCTAACACCTGTTTTCCCTTTTTATGACCTTTAGTTCTAAGACAAAAGTTAAAATTAAAATGTACCTGTTGGCAGGTGCCGTCGTCCTCAACTTTGTTAAAATGGTGTATATAAAATGAATTGGAGCGCTTTCGGAAGTTAACTTCAATCATCAGCAGGTTTAGCTTCTGCTACTCGTTGTTGTTGATTATGATGATGTATATTACAAGCGTAAATAACAACAAGTAGCAGAAGCTAAACCTACTGATGATGGAAGTTAACTTTCGAAAGCGCTCCAGTTAATTTTATATACACCATTTTAACAAAGTTGAGGACGACGGCACCTACCAACAGGTAAATTTTAACTTTAACTTTTATCTTATGACTATTCACTTGAACGGAATTTGATATGAATTTTATTAGTATTGAGTTTTTGTTCTCTTTACTTATTTTTGGATTTTCTGTTACTTTTAAATATTTTTATACAGTTAATTTTGCCATTTAATTTTCCTTACATGTTTAGTGTATATTTATACACATTAAATTGCCATTTCTCAATACCAAATTATCGTCTGATTAACTTGCCATGGAAATTGGAATAGTGAACCTGACTCCTTTTAATGAACATGGAACTAAACGACATTTTATAAATGCAACAATTTTAAATTTTTGCTTGTTTTAGTCAGTATTTATAGTAAAATTGATTAAAGAAACTCCTTTTCTTTTCAAATTCTAGCATTTTTTGCACATTTTCAATTTTTTAATAAAACACAGTTATGGGCTATAAAATAAATATTGCTTTTTTTGTACTATTTTATTTTGGTTTACTTTAGCGTCTTTTCCCCCTTCATTATCATAGAGAACATTGCCCTCAGAAAAATTCTACGTGTATTAATTACACTGTGGAACAAAGATTTTTATTTAGAGTAATCCACTAAAATATCAAGAATAATCGATTTAGACCCCGTTGAGTTATAATCAAAGTTTATTTATTGCCTAGAGTTTCTATAAAATACATTGTCTTCAATTTAGGTGTAAGAATAAGCAGTTAAAAATATTTTAATATTTACATATATAATTTTTTAAAATATAGCAGCGATATAAACTTATGTTATTTCCGCACATGACAGTATTTCCTCCTCCTCTTCTTCTTCTTTTTCTTCTTTGGCGATAAGTCATTTGAGTTTAACCTTGGTCTCTCTAATCACATCCATCCATTCTTGCCTGCCTTAAGCCTTCATGATCCATTTCTTAAATCGAAATTGTATGATGTCGTTGTACATATCGTGCATCCAACAGAGACTTGGACTTCCATCTCTTCTTTTACAACTACTTTGGCGTCTAAAGTAATCTTAGGACTCCATCGTCATTAATCCTGGTAACATGTCCCACCATTCCATTCTTCTAACTTTGATCTTCTTCTTCTTCTTCTCCTCCTGCTTCATGAAATTAGGCCTTTTGACCTGTTATCACATCAAGTGGGATTTAATGAATCCTCCCATCTAGTAAATGGGCGTCCAACATTTCTATGTCCTATTGGTTTGTACTTTAGTAACAGCTGAGGGATTCTATCTGTAGGCATTCTCTTGACATGTTCATTACCAGTTGTTTCTCATGTTGTCAATTCTATTTGTTAAATTAAAAATATTTAAGTCCTTCCTTATATCCTCACTTCTTTTCTTATCCAAAATTGTCACACCTGCTACTGAACGTAGGAACTTCATTTCTGCAGTTTCTATTTTCCTTCTCTCTGAACGGTTAAGAGTCCAATTTTCACTTGCATATGTTAAGACAGGCACTGCCATAATTTTGTAAAATTTTAATTATGTGCTCCTCAAAGTTTTATTTTTCAGTATCCGTCTTATAGTGCCACACATTCTGTAAAATCTATTTAATTTAATAGTAATATCTTCCTTCTGGCAGTATGATACGTTGCATCCTAAATAATTAAAATTGTTCGCCTGTTGTATTATACTGTTATTAATACTGATTTTAAACCTCATATGGTCTTTCCCGTTGAATGCCATTACTTTCGATTTACTTTCAGAGATTGTCATATTGAATTTATTTGCTATTTCGTTTAATTTATATGCTGCTATTTGTAAATTGTCTTCTGAAGAGCTAAGGATTGTCTGATCGTCTGCAAACAGTATGGTATTTAGAATCATACTGTCAACTTTAAACTCTGTGGTTAAATTTGATTGCCATTGTGCAATGTTCCTATAATATGTATATATATATATATATATATGTTATAATTAAATGTTTAACATTGAGCAATGCAAGGTTAATATGGAATGATAAGAAAAATAAATGCCTGGACGGGATTCGAACCCGGATCTCTGAGTCTGTACCTCAGCGTGATATCCATTACACTACCAGGCGAATCCAATTCAAACACTTATTTTTCTTATATATGTATATATGGAGAGTATAATACATATATAAGAAAAATAAGTGTTTGAATTGGATTCGCCTGGTAGTGTAATGGATATCACGCTGAGGTACAGACTCAGAGATCCGGTTTGAATCCCGTCCAGGCATTTATTTTCTTATCTTCCATATATATCTAATATATATAATATATATCTATATATATATAATATATATATCTACTAAAGATGCAGGGAGATAGACGGGCATCCTTGTCTGACCCCTCGATTAATATCTAATGTATTATCGCTCATTGTACCTCCTTTATCAATCACTATTTCTGATTTAAAATATAAGCTTTGCACAATTTTGATAACAGTTACAATATCAACATCCTTATAAGCACCTATTCATTTTTCATCTGTATATTTCTTCGAGTTCACCAGTATCTTATTAAAGTATAAGTGCATATGTCTCTCACATATTCTCGGTATAGATTTTAAATATTCTTGAAGAACCAAAACTCGCTTCCTTATATTGTAATAACGTTTCTTCGCTTCAATATATTATTCATAGAATCAAGACAACTTATGGCAATATATATATATATATATATATATATATATAATATATATATATACTGACAACATATTAATTAAACTTGAGTATCGGTCGCTAAATTTGAAATTAAATGTATAGTGTTTCCATTTTGAATAATATCGTTGATGGAATGAAAGTTAGTTATCAATCGCCATGAGGCATCGGCAACTGTTCTAGCAGCCAGATGTAACAGGACAGTATAAAGTACTAGGCGCACTCGAGAAACCTCCAAGTTTCGTCACTTACTATATTCCGCTCGACTTATAAATGTCAGATGTCGCAAGATGTTCACGTGTGAAATAGCATCCTTTTTACCTTTTGAGCGTATGACAGCTACATTTTAAAATTTAGATATCAGTGTAAATTTCAGCACGTTACTTTCTTATTGTAATAGAGAATACAAAATCGTTTCTTCGAGAAAAATAAATAAATTTCTATAACTAAACTTATAATATTATAAGACTTTTTGCCATTAGTGGGGGTGGTGATTCTAATAGTATTATTAATATATGAAAAGAATGGGTTTAAATATTTGGACAAGGATTGCTTTTGAGTACACCACAAGAGAGAGAAGAACACAGAAAACATAAAAGGAAATTTTTGGGACTGTTATAGTCTTTTTGCTACAAGTAGGTCTAATTCAATGAAATATAAACTTTTCTGCCTAAATGCTGTTTTGAACACGGTTGAGGCATACATTTTTCTCTTCAGTTGTTTTAATTATTGTTTCCGGATGAGGTGGCTGGGCATATCGTTAATAATAATAATAATAATTATTATTATAATAATAATAACTGGTACTATCGAACCCGTAGGTTGATGGTCGCGCGGATATAAGCTCTCCATATATCCCTATCCTGAGCCAATGTTTTCCAATCATCCCTGTATAATCTACTTTCCTCAAATCATAGATAATGTTATTCTCCCACCTCAATATTGGTTTACCAACTGGGTGTTTTCCCTCTGGTTTTCCTACAAGAAACTTCCATGCACGTATTTCATTCCCCATTCGAGCCACATTTCCTGTCCATCGCAGTCTACGAGACTTAACTGTTCTCATTATATCTGGCTACTTATAAAGACCATATAATTATGTATTATTATTATTATTATTATTATTATTATTATTATTATTAATTTCCTGTCAATAAGTCCACCGTTGTAATTAATCTCAGGGTAATGCCGTGCCTCATATGCAGCGGGTCTTGTTATATCCTGGTAGGAACAATTTTACTGGATGGAAGATCGTTTTAGGGGGTTTTTCTTACCATAATTGTATAAATAATTATAATAATCTGAAATGTACACACATTATATTTAAATAAAGAGAAGCCTGGATGCCCTCCCAATGTAGAGTCATCCGAAAGCCAAACTTGGCAAGATCCCGCGTGATCGACTATTCCGATTGAGGTTTTAAGCGGTTTCCCTCAATCCAAAGAGCAAATGCTGGAATTCAACCCCAAAAGGTCCGCTTCCGACTTCACTCTGCTAATTAACATCAAATTTGAATTCAAAATTTAAACCGGGGCTAATGTATTTTACAGGAACCCGGGGTTCTACCTATTAAGGAGGACCAAAATGGATCGCTCACCGCCAACACTTAAGTGTTGGCCGCAGAGCTTTCCATCTATCTATCTATCTCAACTGTAAGACAAATGTCGAGAAATTTTAAGGGCTAAATTTTGCCCGAGGAACATTTGGCTATTCTAATCATTAATATCATATTCCGCTTGTTGAATTTTAATATTATAATAACTAAAACATTATAGTAAACCTTCAAAATAAAAAAAAAGTGAAATATTTTAAGTAAAATTATAACATACTTAAATCATTAACCATCTGTCAGATGAAAGCTGCTAACTTGTCATCTTAGTGGTTTAATTCCATTTCTATTTCTTCGTTTATATAAATGTGTTAGTGAATGGTAGTACGTCTTGTCTAAAATTTTTGAATGTGGTCCTGGCATTGAGCTGGTTACTCATCCTACGAGTCCCTCTATATCCTTGCGTTTTACAGGAAATTAGTTTATGATCAAGAATTTTAGATTCTCTTCATCAAGTCGAATCCCTCTAAGGAAAGACGGCGTGGGGCACGTGAAAGTAGGTTAAACTAAGGTAAAGAATGAGAGAGAGAGAGAGAGAGAGAGAGAGAGAGAGAGAGAGAGAGAGAGGAGATTTCCCATCAATAAAATATAATCTACATCTTTCAATAAATTCGTTCTATGTTTAAAAGTTATTTTATTTTTTCAATTATCGATACAGAGATAAAAATGGCGAAATGGTGTTGTATCATAATTCATTATACCTTATTCTAACAAGAAGCAAAATCACAACAGAACCTCCTAGTAGTCGTACGTTTGCATGCACTACATCGTTAAATTTTATATTCCTATCCGAATAAACCCAGAAATGGTTTTGAACTTGAAACCCAAACTTGGTAACATTTAACAGTACTACTCCATTATATTTTGAACGTGTACAAAATGCTATGGATATCCATCTATCCATCCATAGTAATTCTGCCCGAAGGCAGGTCCTTCACTGCAATCATAGCATTTTCATGCTATGCTTGCAGCTTTACTAGGGAATTGTGTAGGTGTGGTAGCTTCCCGTTGCTTTCCACACCTGTGAAGGATGATGATGATGATGATGATGATGATGATAAGGTTGTTTATGATGATGATGGCCATATGATTTCGGGGACCGTTTTGGCCTTAAAGTTTTCTTGACATTTGTCTTACAGGTGAGGAAAAACCCCGATAAAAACCTCACCCAGAAAAACATGCCCCGACCGGGGATCGAACCCGGGCCCGCTGCGTGACAAGGCAGCACGCTACCTCGAGACCACAGCGGTGGACTGCTATGGATATAAGCTAATTTATTTTAATATGATCCGTATTTTGATAGTAATGCTTATATTGAATCAGATACTGTTAATAAAATTGCATTCGCTTTTATAACATCCATAAATCTCTGTCTGCCCGGGAGTTCGAGAGGTGAATATTCGGAAATAAAGTCTCAAACACTAACGTTTGCTCCAATTTGTTTTCTGTAAAATATTTATTGAATGAAAAATAAAATTAAAAAATAAGTTTTAAAATAATTTATAAACATGTAGTTTTTATTAAAATGCTTATAACATTGCATTTAATGTAATAATGAATGTGAAAGGGTTGAAACTGTAATAACTTTATGTAATGTAGTAGTAAATGCAGTTTAAAACATGAATGGTTGACACCAGTAACGGGTGGTTTTGTCTCGACATGTTTATGTTGTGAATGATAAATTGTGGCCTCAGCTTGTTTGTTGTTATGCATGGCTCCACATACAAAGAGAAACATCGTTATTCTATGAAAATTAAATGAAATGGTATATAGAAAAGCTCGGAAAATGAGAATATCCAATTTTTTGTAGCCTCCCGAAATGTCAAAAAATTAACACAAGCTGCTAGTAAATTGATAATTTTTTTTACAGATATCAGGTTTTTAGCATTTTTCCTCGTTTCATTTTTTCTGCAAAGTATTCAAAATGTATGGATCATGTATATAATGTTCTAGAAGCCATAAGAAGACACAATGAGCGCGTCTCGCTGTCTCTTATAATAGAGAAATGTATAAAGAAAAGGAAAATTAATATTTTCTAGAGATGTCTGGATAGCAAATCGTAATTTCACTAATTTATAGAGTTCCCGGGTTCAAATCCCAGTTCAGGCGTGAATTCTTCTCTTAATGTTGAAATACAGTATTCGTAAATATTGTGTTACTTCATCCTTCCCCCAACTATGTTGTCTTCATCTCCATAATAGTTAAAATAAATAATTATCTTGCTCTATTACTCGAAATAATACACACACCTACATCAACCTACTTATCCTGTCGCTTTTACTTCTCATACGTCAATTATATGTATGACGTCCATTTTAACCCTTAAATTGGAAAAACACTATTTTCTCGTGTCAGTTATTTAAAAATGGCGGACCGCAATGAAAACGAAATAATGTATAATGGTTATTATTAGGTATATGTATAATTCGACACACATTTAAGTAATTTTTTCACTTTGGTTTTCTCCTGTTTATTAAAATGTTAAATAAATCAAACCAATTGACGCTTCCTATAGGATATATTATCAATTTAGGGGTTAACTGAACATATCAGGATACATCAGACCAGCATTATGCTGTTAAACCTGGTTTGACTTGTCCTGATATTTTAGTTGAAATGAAAGTTTTATAAGTTACTCTTGTACCCTAATTGTGACGTTTTGGAGCTTGTATTTATGAGGTCATGGTTTTTATTTTTCTAAGAGAGAGAAAATATAATTACTCCTGTATTTGTATAACTGTTTTATTAATTAACATTGGGTAATTATTTTATCATTTTGTTTACATTATGGTTGTAATTATAAAAACACAGATCCAGCATTTAGCCCAACTTCCTCCCAACTCGATCGCCTAGAAAATGTTGAAGAAAGGGAATTCACCCTGCAAATATAATTATAAATCGAATTTTTAAGTATTTAAAGTTAATAAAAAGCCTTGTGATTAATGGGTTTCATTGAATAAAAAAAACTATTTTTCTCAGCTTCGTCTGTCCTGACACATTGACCGAACTTCTACCAATCACCTGGATGCCTTGGAAGGGGATGGATAATTTTTTTCTGCACATGACTCTTTATTTCTGTCAACATATTCTTAATTGGGTTAAAGTCCAAAGAACTAATAGGCCATTCTATCTTTCGATATCCCGTCTTACTTACTTACTTACTTACTTACTTACTTACTTACTTACTCACTGGTACTATCGAACCCGTAGGTTCGTGGCCGCGAGGACATAAGCTCTCCATACATCCCTATCCTGAGCTAATGCTTTCCAATCATTCCCTGTATAATCTACTTCCCTCAAATCATAGTTAATGTTATTCTCCCACCTCATTCTTGGTCTACCAACTGGGCGTTTTTCCCTCTGGCTTTCCTACAAGAAACTTCCATGCAAGTCTCCCATTCCCCATACGTGCAACATGTCCTGCCCATCGCAGTCTACGAGACGTAACTGTTATTATATCTGGCTTCCTATAAAGACCATGTAGTTAATTGTTCTCCATTCACCTGTTTGTTCGTATCTCTTTTGTCCAAAATTTTTCCTAAGTACTTTATTCTCAAATACTTGTAATCTCCTTTCCTCCCTTAAAGTAAGAGTCCATGTTTCGCACCCATATAATATACCGTCTCCTCACAAAACAGGCTCAAATCAATTGAGATGGGTAGACTTGATAATTATTCTACAGACATTGAATGATTCCATCAAGGTACCAGCATAAAGAACTATACAGAGTTCCAATAATCTCTGATATTTTTGTTTATTTTATTTTTCGCAAGTGTGATATATTGTTTACAATCATCTACGATATATCCACCATCAACACGACATGGCCACTCTATCACTACTAGTAGGAATGACATTGTATATTTGGTCAATTCGGATTCCACGAATACGATATGTAAAAATGGGTTCTCCTTTTTGGTAGAAAAGGTGACTTCATCAGAAAATATTACTCTTTTCCAAAACATTGACGATTACAACGAATAAACGCTCTTCTATGTACCTCCTACTTAAGTACGTCCCTAGAAATAGCACGTCGAAATCACAAATTGGCGACCCCTTATACGATTTCTCAAGGTCTGGTCGAAGTCAGGGAAATTAAAAAAACTGTCTTTTAAGTAGGAGAGGTATGAAATAGATTTCTTTCAACCATTGCTAATATTCTGGTGTACTATTTGTTGAAATATTGTTTTTACCACTTCCACATTTTCGGTCGAAAATTCCTGATTGAGATAATTTTACACATTGTTTCCCGAGCTGTTCTTTCTACAATGTCAAAACTCGTAGCTGTCTCCAAAAAAACCAAGTTGAATCACACAGCGCGTATTACAGTTTCTTTCTTTCCTTCATCAGTAAACAGTCTGTGTTGGCAGAAATTACGTCCTTGGTTTTCTACTACAGTCTTAGTCTATACCGAGTTCTTAATGTTATGGCATAGCATTCACTAAGATAAAACATTTTTCTTCTTCTTCTTCACTTCCTGGTTTAGACAAGAGTTGCCTGTTCCGTCTTCACTAATAGATCTAAGACCATCTCTTCCGAGGACGTCCGACATCTCTTCTTCCTCTTGGAAAATAATGGAAGATTTTATTTGGTAATCTTCTTTCTTCCATTCTTTCTACATGTTCTTTCCACTGTATCTTGTTGTTTAAATATATTTTCTTTTATGGAGTAGATCTGCAGTTCTTCACGGATATCCTCGTTTCTTATCTGGTCCATTCTAGTGCAGCCTTTTACTCTTCTTAAAAATGTCATCTCTGCTGCTTGGATTTTACTTTCTTGTTTGGTAGTGGTAATAAAATATTTTTATAAATACAAATTAATAATAGAAGTTGTACAATCATTTATTTGATTAAATGTTATATTTATAGAGATTTTGCTATCGTAATAAAAATTTAATCGATTTACAATTTGTACAGATTGACAGAACTTTACGTATTGTTTCACTTCCCTGGAAGCAAGACAGAATACATTACATGTTCGCCAAAAAAAAATACATTTTAATTTATTTATTCTTATTTTCAATAATAATTTAGTTAACCAATTTTCAGAAACTTTAAGTCTACAAATATAAATAATATTCTTTTTTATTTATAGGACAGCTGTATATAAGCATTTTCTAATTTATTCTCTATGCCTATCCATGCGATCATATAATACATGTTTTTATATTTTTGTTTTAACTTGTGATATTTTTGTTTTTGTATATAATTTATATATCATTTTGTATTCCTTATTTACTTTTTTTAATGTTCCTAGAGGAATATTTGTATTTCTTCTTCGACATTTTGCACCAAGGAGTCATTGACTGTAACAGGATTTTAGAAATATTCTATTATAGTTATAATATATATTATTTATGTTTTTTTAACATTCCCAAGAGAGCTATTTGATGTAATTTATTTGTAATATATTGAATAATTCACTCAACGCTTCAGTAAATAAATATTTTGGAAATATGTTCAAAAAGAAATGTAGTTAATGCGATGGAGAATAAATTCGAAAAAAATATGTAATACATTTATTGAAATGAACTGCTATTAGTGTGACCTATTTGATCTGAAATAAGATGAAACAGGCACACAAGCCCTCCTACCACGTCACCGTTGCAGTCCTCATGAGGGTGTCCCATCCCCATCTATCATCTAGCTAGCCTTCCTATCCATTATCTAACCTACGCCTGCACAACTACGGTCCTGTCGCTATCGCTGTCAGAAGAGGCTGCTATTGTGTGACAAGTGATGGCGTTTTGATCGCTGAAGTTCGGTACGCATTTGAAGCGTAGCCGATTTTAGAAACTATAGATTCTGCAGTGGGTTGGTGATGAGATTGAGTTTAAGTATTGTTGTTCAATTAATTTATAATTCTGAGCCCGGCTAAATGGAAAACTCTATTTCTGTTGTGTTTATTTAGAGTTGTTATGCATTTTTTATTAGGAATATTCCTTCCTTCAACCTATAGTGATTTGTCGCCAGCGGTTCCTGTCTAAAGCATCTTCTTCCTAAAATCTCTAGCTTCCATACTTCTCCTTACTCCATTTATCCATCGTTCCCTAGGCCTGCCTCTTCCACTTCTTGCATTACAATTAAGGGTCTTATTTGGTATTCTCTCTTCTTACATTCCTATGAGGTGTCCATACAATTTCAAACGTTTTTTCTTCTATTTTTTTAACTTGCATAATTCCCCTTATTGTGCAGTTTCTGACCATCTTGAAATTCTTGCCGATCGCCTCCAAAAGTCCATTTCTATGGAAATGTTCCATTGTTATGGAAATAATTTATTTATAAAATTATATTATTTAAGTTTTATAGTCATACCACAAACATTAGAATTGCTAAAGTAGTTTTTAATTGAAAAATCGATATTATTGTCTTGGCAGGACAAATATGAAGGACATTTGTCCTACAAGTGACTGCTGTCCTCACATCTGAATGTGCTATTCACTGAGATGGACGATCATACGGCCAGAATATGGTGATATGTGTTGGTATTTCGGGTCTCTCATTCATTACGTCTGGTTTCCTTAACGTGTAGCCGCTACTTATTGTAGCTACCCATGTTCCTTACAAAGCGGCGACACCGTTCCATTTTGGCCGAAATTCCATGCGACATTGGAGAATCTAACTAGCGAACTAAACATCACGGCTAAGGCGCGGATAATTAAATATGTTTTATAGTAAAACAATTATACATTATTGATACTAATTGTATTGTGATTTAACTGTTCCAGATAAAAGTTATACAAGTACACATATTTCAAGTACTAATTTTATTCATCGTGGTAGTAAATATCTCTAAAGCGATTTTGGGTCGTAAACTAACGATTTTATCAGAAATTATTATTTTTGAAAAGACGTTTATGTTTAATTTCTTTATAATAGTGGTGAGTATTTATCTGATATATTTAATGGTCGCTTTCATATTTTGTAATGTCTTGTTTAGTTTTAACAAGAATTAATTTAAATATAAAATTGAATAAATATTCGGTTATTCAAACGCACATGATAGTCTTTGATACTTGGAAGTGACTACAGGGTCCTATCCATATTCACACTTCTCGATTAACTTCAAACACATCTGCTAGAGACATGTTTTGCCAACAGGTTTATCAACGTTTTAGCCAACTACTGATATCACGATATTTTTCCAATGCATTTTGAAATTCATACTAAATCTTAACAACAACGTGATATATTACACGAAACATAAACGTATTCGGTTAAGGTGACATATTTTTCTAAACATTTTAGATTAAGACTGATATCAGTTATTAGTTTAGTTTTCAGCGTATTTCCGTAAGTTGGTAATTCTCTTCTACCCATAATTCTTAAGATTATGTCAGAGTATCTTAAACAGTTCATGAGAGTCCGGATTCGATGCCCACTTACACCACACTGATTTTTCTTTAAAGGTGTAATTATTCATGTGGTCGACTATGGTTTGGAATTTAGGTTAACTTCAGGTATATTATTTATGAGCCATTATATCATCTGGGAAACATAAATCCGCCATCCAGGTGCCCAAACTCGGACATATGTTACAATTTGGGCAATGCTAGAAGACATTGCTAGAAATGTCGTAAGACAACCTAGTGACATTGGGGGATGAAGTATTTTAAATCCGTGTTAATAAGACGTATATTGTTTGCAGACATTAATTCCAAAGATTATATATATATATATATATATATATATATATAGTTCATAATCCTCACTTGTACTGAGTGTAATTCCACAAAATAATTCCTTATTCATTGTTTCAATTTATAAATTAAAATACTACTACTACTACTACTACTACTACTACTACTACTACTAATACTACCACTGCACCGGGACTTGAACCCTTAACCACGCGATCTGCTACCAAAGATTGCACCGCGTGTTGGTGCTGGATCAAACCAATATTGTTGGTAAATATTTGAATAGAAAACATAGACTGCTCAAATTAAGATATCTTTGCCCGGGCCCATAAAAGGCAAAGATTAATTCAACTTTCCTTAATAAATTATCAAACATGTAATGTGTAGTAAGATACAAGATAGAATCTTGGAAGCTTTAAGGAAAGAGGAACTCACACACGCTTGAGTAAGCTTTGGAATGTTTATCTTCATATCTGACATAGGCTAGCTACTAAATGAATAGGCAAGAAGTAAGTAAAATAGACAACTAAAGTTTTAATGCGAGTCAAAAAAAGATAGATATAACATTGAAAAATAAATGAATAAATAATTAATTTGACAAAGAAAATAATACTATCATTGATCATCTATACAGAAATAATAATAAACAAACATACGTACATAGTTACATTCACACTAGTCCAGCCTAGGGTCGGGGTACACGGTCCTTGTGAACCCACCCTGGCCTGAAGGACTAATAAACCAAACTAGCTCTTCTGAGCTATATCGACCAGACTCCGACGACAAATAAACAGATGATGATCGGATGTTAGAAAACACAGCTCTTTATGAGAGTTCACTAGGAGAGGGGAGTATGCGCGATAGCACACGGCGCGTACTAGGAAAGGAAGGGGTAGGTAGGGGAGCATTTGGCACTGTTCACAAAGATCACACACGAAATGGAGACGCGATGACGTATAGGTTGCGCAGTATGACGTAATACCTGTATCGAAATCTTGATTTCGGTACCTACTACTACTACTACTACTACTACTACTGCTACTGCTACTACCTATACTGCTACTAGAGCAACAAACATTATTGTCTTATTGTCGGAAGATATTTTATAGTATTATTAAATTATATACAATAATGTGAAGTATTGTTAAGTCGTAGTGTTTCCACAAATGTTCTGAAATGCATTAATACAAAGTAAATGACGCATAACACTATTGGAAGAACATCGTCATTTAGGTGTCAATGATTCATGTTCAAAACTCTTAGGCTACATCTTTTAATACTATAATATAACAATAAGAAGAAAAACGTACAATAGTTAACTCCAGCTGTATTGTCCAAAATTGGAATTTATATATTTGTATCACTAAAGAAAGATAACAAAGTAAAAATGAAAATTTGAACAAAGCTGATACTCAAATTTAGAATCAGTAATCCGAACCTTTACAGCTGTTACATGAAAAATTGGTGTCGAATAACGTCTTAATACACGTCACAGTTTAGAAATTACTTCAACTATGTTTTCTACAATCGTACGAATTGTGTAAAAGCACAATGATCCGAAGCAAAACTTTTAAAATGTTTACTGTTCAAGGGTGCGATCATTTTATTTTTTGATAGCTGTATCTTGATTCAAGCGAAGATTATGTAAACGGTGGTTAGTGTTTACTCAGAGACATTAAAATTTGTGAACTACATAAACAGAAACTAGTGATTTACTCAATGGCAACATTGTTATTTACATTTGTGATTTCTGGTATCTCTCAACTAAATTTTCCCGATAAAGTTGCTGACCTGTATTTACACTGAGTTCTTATGAAAAATAGCACTATTACCGACCATTGTTGTATAAATGTAAACGGATAAACAAATTTATTATTCGCTGTTTTACAACACCATTTCTGTTAGACGAATACAGTTTCCATGTCACTTCATGCATAGCCTGTAATGATCTAAATGGCATAGACTCGATAGTCTAAGATCCGGCTGTACGTTTCATCGAGTGTATGAACAAAATCTATTTTCTCATAAAATTGTGAATGAATGAATACATTTTTGCCGAGTTGCCCATTAAAATTCGGCCGCCAGTATGTTTAATTAAAGTATAATTAATTAATTTATTCGAAATGATTTGATTTACTTAATATTAATATAAATTATAATCCAGTTCGCAGAATTCGATGTATAGAGCTTGAAAAGTTTTATTTACCATTCCAAATTTGGCCGTAACCTCCTCGCAGTGGGAAGTAAAACCACTGCCCTTTATGTATACTACGTACAATGTATATACAAAAATATATCCAAAAGGTAGTGTTAATGTACATTATACGAAACAAATCACAGTATTTTAAATGAACTGAAGTTTATTTGAAACAATATAAAACAATCAATACGCACTTATCGCCATTTTATTACTGTTTTGGTGTCACAGCCTGCTGTAGCCGCGAGGAGGTTACGGCCAAGTTTGCAATGGCAACCAAAACTTTTTAAGCTCTATACATCGATTTCTGCGAACTGGATTCTAATTTATTTTAATAAAAGTGAATCAAACTATTTCGAATAAATAAATTAATTATATTTTAATTAAACATACTGGCGGCCGAATTTCAATAGGCAAGTCGGCAAAAATGTATTTAGTCATTCACAATTTTATGAAAAATATATATTTTGTTCATACACTCGATGAACGTAGTAATTTTGCAGCCGGATCTTGGACTAGGAGGATCAGTAGAACACGTGGTTTAGCTTATAGACTATAACATCATTTATTCTAATTGTGTAAATATATTACACAAGTTTGTCTTAAAGCTCTTCATGCCTAGTTTCTTCTTTTTGACTTACGTTTATTTCGTTCTCCTCTCGAATTTTAAACCATCTTAAATGCGTTTCACTTATGCTGATTTATTATGAAGTTCACTGTTTGAACTTTGAATTAAGTGAAGTGAATAACATTATTTGACATGCCATTGTATGACATTTTCTTTCATATGGAATAACACATGTTCAAAGTTTCCATAAAGAATGACTTGGTAAAGCTAAGGAAGCCATATGGACGACCTTATTCCTCAACGGTACTAGCGAGGACTATCCAGAACTTGCGAGAAAGGATCCGTGGTCTGAATTTTGATGTCGACCTTCTACTGGTGTGGGGAATCGAAAAAAGAAAAGAATAGGAAGAGCAGAAGCCTATAGGCCGTGGAGAGACATAGCAGACTTGTATGACGACACGCTCGCGGGGCATTTTATATATATCACGCGTCTTGTAGAGAGAGACCACGCTCTGTTGAACATTGTAACTCCTATCTATATTATTGAACCCTGAAATCTAGGTTCTAGACTTTCGCTTCTCTTGCCAATATTTTTAATGTACAGTCAGAAGGTTAAAATTTCAAAATATAGGGTGATTCAGAATTGATATTAGGTTGCGATTCAACAAGATACTATAAGGGGAAATTATCAATAATGTCATCTTGAAATCAATCTTGAAATTGTTATGTGAGAATCGCGGTCTTTTAACCAAAATAAAAAATCTAAGTAACTGCACTATCGAACCAGAAGATTCATAGCCGCGCACAGCTGAGCTATCCGTATATCTTTATTCTGAATTAATGTTTTCCAATCATCTCCTGTATAATTTACCTCCCTCAAATCATGCTTAATATTATACTCCCAACTCATTCCTGGCCTACCTACTGGTCGTTTCCTGTTTCTTTTCCTACGAGAAGTTTCCAACCTCTTCTTTCTTCCCCCATTCGTGCAACGTGTTTTGCCCATAGCATTCCATGAGTCTCAACTGTTCTTATTACATTTGGTTTTCCATAAAGATCTGATAGCTCACTATTATAAAGTATTTTCCACTTTATTTTTAATTACTCGTAATATTTTCTCCTCTGTTAAAGTAAAAGGAAGACTCCAAATTTTGCATCCATATAACTAAAATAATAACAGATTTATATATTTTTGTTTTAACTATTTTGAGAGATGTTGGGTTGACAAAGGTCCCTGTAATGCATAATATTATTCATTTCCAGAATTTAACTTTTTTAAATTTCTTTCTGCGCCACATTCCTGTTTATAATTACTTGTTTATAATTATTGTTCATAGTTATTTGAATTCAACCATTTTTTTCAAACTTTCTATATAACTAGCTCACTGGCAGCTTCCGAACCCGGAGATTCATGGCCGTGCCGACATAAGCTCTCCATATACCCCTATCTTGAACTATTTTTTTCCAATCATATCCTTACCTCCCTCAAATCGTGGTTAATTTTATTCACCCACCCCGTTATTAGTATTCCTATTTATATCCTCCTTCTGGTTTTACTAAAAATAATTTTCCGCATCCCTATTTCATTATCCATACGTATCGCTTGTTCTCCCTAAAAAAAATCTAGAACTTTATTCTCAAATACTCATAATGTTTTCCTCTCCCTTACAGTAACATGCCATGTTTCGCATTATGAGACTGTTTGATCTCTTTTCTGAATCACTGATATCACTGATATATGAAGGGCTTAGGGCAATAGCATGATAAACCACATATTGTTCTTTCTGAGATATAAAGATTTTAAAGTTTCAAAAAATTGTAAATACTAATTGGGCAGTATTGTTGTTAATGCATTGTGTGTCTATATGTTTTAACTCATCACTAGCGCACTTATAAATTATTTGATGCATATATTTCAATACATTTATTTGCTATCATTATAATAAATGACATTTCCTAACGGAATGTGGCTTATCATGTTACTGCCCTAAGCCCTTCATATATTTAAATTTAATTTATGATACTGACCTAGTACGAATTTAATGAATGATAAGAAAGGATAAATAAAATCGAAAAGCAATATTTTATGATGATGGTCTTGTAGAAGATTTCCGGGCTGTTGGCTGTGTCTAGGGGCTTGTAGTTCCCCGACGTTTTGCCAGAGACTGCCTCCGGCATCATCAAGGGTTGTCTTGAGACTGACAACCCTTGAGGATGCCGGACGAAGTCTCTAGCGGAAGTCGGGGAACTACAGGCCTCAAGATCACGGCCAACAGCCCAGAAATCTTCTACAAGATCATCATAATAATTCCGGCCGTGAAAGCCTAAGTCAATATTTTATGAATCTGTAAACTAGTAAATTATGCAGGGACATAATTTCATTTTTACTAGCAACCTTATACAAGAGATTTTAACTGAAAATCACAAAAAAAAATCATCATCAAATTTGCTTGGGTTGGAAATCATAACCAGGATCCATAAATATACGCTACTTTATTTTAGATGTTAAAATGCCTATAAAACAAATAATTACATTTTAATTGGCCTATTCATATTATTTTATTTTAATTTTTCTCTATTTTTATTAGATTGAAGTTCGTGATGTAATAATTAAATATATATTTTCCTTAGTTTAACATCTGCATTTTACCTGTACCACGCCTCCACATTATTCTAGGGACTGTGGGTCAATTCGATGGTGTTTGGGTAAAGGGAGTTAAGTCATTTTTTGTTAAAATGGAGTTAGGTGTACTAGGCGAATCTTCAGAATATGTTCTATAAGTGAGTATAACAAGTTAAGTCAAAGCTCTATTCAAGTGGGCAGTATCTAGAAGTGTAAAAGGTGTTGTAATTTAAAATTGCAATGTTGGTTTGAGTAAAGGGATTTAAGTCATTTATCCCCATTTATAAACAATATTTTTATTGAGTAAAGGGAAATAAGTGACATATCTCCTTTTGCACATTACAATGAAACTGACTTAAATCCTATTACAGGAAATGTAATAATATTCTTAAAGTTATTTTTATTATTATTGTTTATGTAAGTTTTCAAAATAAATTTCTTTTGTGAAAATGTTGGAATGCCATTTAGGTGCCTTTACATTTCAGTGCTTTATACTGCTATTATTATTATTATTATTATTATTATTATTATTATTATTATTATTATTATTATTATTATTATTATTATTATTATTGTTATTATTATTGTTGTTGTCGTCGTTATTTATTATTACAGAGAGCGGAATCTGTTCCACAATGTCGAAGACTTGCTTGTATTGAAGTAGACTGTAGCCGAGTAGTTAACGCAGGAAGCCTTGGCGCAGAGCTACGGGACTTGCGCTGGTTCGAGTCCCCACGGGGAATAAATTTTTCTCAAGGAATTTCGGCCACTATGGGACCAGAGCCCACCCAGCATCGTGAGGCATTTTGGTAGCTACAATAAGTAGTGACTCCAGGTTGAGAAGACCAGCTATAACGGCTGGGCGGCCCGACATGTCACCCCTGCACTGACTTATGATCGTCTACCTCTATGATTAACACATATGGACGTGAGGCCAGCATCCGGCTGGTAAGTCTAGGACCTTCAAGTCCTGTCGCGCTTGGAGTTTTTATACTAGAATGTGTGCGGGAGGATGGGATGAGGTGTATCACATAGCTGCATACCTACCGGGCTATGAAGAGAACTACGTGATACAGAAAGACATACGTAGTAAACACCGTTTTATTTAGTAAAAAAGTGGAATTATTGTAGAGTACGTCGGTAGTTGATATTTCGCGTACCTGATATTACGTGTAGTGAAATGCCACCCAAAATTAAAACAAACGTGCATGCAATCTTGGTCTTAAAACGTTTCTTTACCTTGTAAGCAATGTATTATGCACCTCATTTTATTGTATTATGCACCGTAATATTTTTATTACGGAAGAATCGCCCCATAGGAGTGCAGATATGTGATACACCCGATCCCAATCCTTCCCGATCGCTATTTTCAATAACAGTACAAGTAAGGCATCGGTATCGTGAAACAAATTCCGCTCTCTAATAAATTATTATGCATATCTGTAACCCAGAAATATGTCAGCTTGCTTTCATATTTTATCCTTTAATCATAACATAAATACTATATCTCAGCTCAATGAAATATTAAACAATCTTATTACAGAGCATCTCATTATTATTCTTCTTAGAATTGTGTAATTTTCTCTTATTGAAATTCGTTACCAGTAAAAATCAAGAGCTGTCAGACAGTAGCTACTTTCAACTAAAAAATTACATCAGTTTCCAAAGCTATATTGTAGTGTCTCTTTTATCACATTATTTCAGAAATTATTTATAATTATATATTCTTGTAACCACTGTATTGTTTTTAAACAAATGGATTTATTTCATATTTATGATAGCAGTATTTCATGTTAGTATTAAATTTAGTATGTAAATGCATTTTGTATATCTTACTTTATTAATTAGGTGGGAAGCCCTTTGGCTTTTATTCTGCCAGTTTAAATAAAACATATATAATAACAATAATAGAAAAAATAATTAATATTTTATTGATGATAATATTATTATTACTATTATTATTATTATTATTAATAATTATTTCTGACCACGTGGCGGGCCTCAGCGGGACACACAAACATTTAAGATAGAACATAATATACAATAATTAATTTATTCTAATAAAGGAGAATATGATATTGATGACCTGATGATATTCGGGGACTATCTGGGTCCAAAGTTTCTTCTTTTTTTACAGCTGAGGAAAAGCCCCGAAAAGGAATATTTCCCGGAAAACTTTTCCCTATCGAAAACAGATCCGGACCCGCTATGTTTAAGGCAACGGTATTTTTTATTAAACCACAGTGATGTTTGTCTTGCATAAAATAGCCTATCTAAAATTAGAACAGACGAACTGACATATGAATAGAGAAGACTACTTGTTTTTTTATAGAAAACCAGATACAAAATGAACATTTAAGTCTCGTAGACAGCGATTGGAAGGACTTGCGAAACGAATGAGGAATGAAAGATGGGCATGGAAAACGAGATAAACACCAGTACGTAGCCATGAATGAGGTGGGAGTATTAACAATAACCACTTTTGAGAGAGGTGAATCATTAAGGGATGATTGAAAAAATATATCTCAGGATAGGGATGTATGAAGAGTTTATGTCTGCGTAGCCATGAACCTCCGGGTTCCTGAGTGTTACCGAGTTAGGTAGTTAGTTAGTTATGCAATGTTAGAAAATTTGGTTACATTTTGATGTCTATAAGGAGAGGAAGTGTATATAAGTCAAGATGGCGGTGTAGAGGAAGATGTGTAGACAAGGAACGGGGCATCGCCTAGTACAAGTCCCAGCTGTCTCCTTTGCCACCCATCTAACATTCATGAGCCGCACACCCGTCGGAGAATCTTAAAACAAGAAGGAAATCTTCACAACCCGTTGTAAAACTCTTCTTATTTTTCCATGCATTATTCTTCTGCGTATACTAATACTGGCAGGCTGACACATAGGAACAGGTGAATTATTTCACTTTAGTCTCTTTCAAATCAAACTGCACTCACATAAAAACCAATCTCCAGACTTCGGAGCCACCTGATGTCTACTCGGATCTACCATTAAAATTGTGAACACAAATGAATGGGTGAGAGTAAAAAGAAAAGATTCCATTGATTGTACTTCGAGAAAATTAAAAGAAAAACATTGTGAAGCTTAAGCTAAATTATTTTATCAAAAACTCTCAGAATAGTAATAAAATATTACTTTTCTTTCGAGCCTCATGGTCTTGTGGTCAGAACTTCTGAGTACAGTTGATGAGGTCTCGGTTTCGATTCCTAGAAGATCACAGGATTTTTTTTTCTTAAAATAAATTATTCCTGATGTTGTCCATGATCTGGAATTTACGGTTGAGGTTCGCGGGTTCAAACCCTGCTTTCTTTGTATTTATTTGTATTTTTTTCTTGTTATGTATTAATTCATTCATTTCATTTATTTATTTATTTTACCTGCTGGAGTTAAGACCGTACGGTCTTCTCTTCCACTTCACAAGGATTAAACTACACTGAGCAACAAAAGAGAAACTTTATTTTTGTCTCAGAAAGTAAATATGTGATTCTGATAGTATTTTTCTCCTGAATTCAAACGTGATATCGGTTTTTCTCCATCGCGCAAGGTTTCCGAGAGACGGGCATTTATAATTTCAAACACTTCAATATTTTCTACATTCGTAACTACAATTAATCGAACATTCGGACTTACCCAGAAAGTAAGAAATGACGATTTTCGCTATATTTCGCCTGTGGAGCATCCCTCTTGATGGTCCAGCATATTAGGATTCCATTTGTCTTGACATATCTTTTCCATAGCTGAAACCATTTGAGTTGGCTCATTTGGTTTTATTTTACAATGGACAAATAGACGAAAAAACGTTTATTAAAAGAATAATTATTTAAATCCATTAATCGAAATTGAAATAAAAAAAATTGTGCGATGGAGAAATTCCGAATACATATTTGAAAACACGATAAAAAAACTGCATTAAGTACAACTATTAGTAGTCATGAGACAAAAATCATGTTGGCCAGTGTTACACATATGATAACAATTATGAAAAATCTATGTGATTATCGATACATAATAGATATAGGCAGGCTACACAATATAAGGTTGACAGTGGAAAGATACAAAATATTTAATAATGATAATAACAATATTAATAACCTATAAGTTGATTAAATAATTGGTTTGTTAAAGGAATTTTAAAATATGAAGGAATAGTAAAGTAAATACAAGGAACACGGTTATATATTATATTGTCCGGGGTTGATGGGTTTTTAGAATCAAAAAAATCATTGGACAAATCATCGGGAAGGACGTCAAGCCGTGGGTTTCGAGTGTAAAGATTTTCGGGCTTGTGAAAGAAGCTGAAGCCTAAATTAATGTCTTTGACCAAATTTTAACCTGCCTTAACCTGCCTTCCCCATCCAAGTAATACGATAGATGCCTACTAGTTGTCTCATTGAGACGATGTGCTTTATACATGTCATTCACTGACATCTGTAGGGGGTCAAGCGTAACTAAATTACCTTTTTGGAGAAACTCTCGCTAGGGAAGCACCCCATGTCTCCTCGAAGGACGAATGGGATGTATAGATACATATATCATTTATCAGAAATCATATCTTTGATATAACCTAATTCCGTCTACCATCTACCCTACATTCAGAAATGGGTTACAATTTCGTTATTGCCAGAAAACATTCCAGAAATGTGGTAAGGCAATCTCGTAATATTAGAAAAATATGTTTTTCCTCCTTTCCAGAATTAGGTCAATGCGACCTGTTCCGGTCTCAGGTCCATCGTTTCCTTGGCCGTCCCAAAGATATTTTTCCATGCGGTTTGTAGGTGTTGATCGTTTTGGGTAATCTTGCATTGTCCATTCTGTCCAAGTGTGCTTTCCATCGGCATTTGTGTTCTAGTTTATCGTGTATTGAAAATATCTCCAGTTCATTTCATATTGACTCATTATGTATTCTATTCATGAGTGTACATCTTTTACGGATCTTAAAAAATTATTTAAGTGGCTTGAATGTGTGAGATATTTTTTTTGTAAGTACCCAAGATTTATATCCACATAAAAGAACAGGAAAAGTCATAATTTTAAAATCCTGAGTTGCGTTTCTCTTCGAGTCTTTTGCAGGGTTCTTCTTATGGTGCCATATACCATTTGGTATCGATTTAATTTATTATGTATATTCCAATCATACGTATATGTTATATATGACCCAAGATAGTTAAAGTGTGCTATCTGTTCTATTATTTCATTATTGATTACTATGTTTGCTCTGACTGACACTTTGGCCTCAAAAGACATAATTTAGTTTTTGAAGTTGAGACTTTAAGTTTGTAATCCATCTATAGTAATTCTGCCCGAAGGCAGGTCCTTCACTGCAATCATAGCATTTTCATGCTATGCTTGCAGCTTTACTAGGAAATTGTATGTGTGGTAGCTCCCCGTTGCTTTCCACACCGGTGAAGGATGATGATGATGATAATGATAAGGATGATGATGATGGCCATATGATTTCGGGGACCGTTTGGGCCTTAAAGTTTTCCTGACATTTGTCTTACAGGTGAGGAAAAACCCTGATAAATACCTCACCCACAAAAACTGCCCCGACCGGGGATCGAACACGGGCCCCTGCGTGACAAGGCTAAAGTTTGTAATAGAGTCCTAATTGATTCATCCTCTGACTTCTGTATTATTACCAGATCGTGGGCATACATTAAAGTATTCATATTAGACAGATGTGTTTTCATTAATGTCTGATAATAATATATAACCAGTAAAACATCTAAATTTAAAATGGTTATAATGTGAATTACTTTCTTCTTTACTCTCATCAATTCAAATTGATATTGAGGAGTCTGAGGAATTGATAAAAAAATACTCGAATAATAAGTCAGAAAACTAATATCGGAATCTACACACGTTAAGTACAATGAGATGTTACGATGGAGAAGGAAGATGGCTATATATGAGAGATTTTATTCCAGGAAATTTCGTTTTGTGGATTTGTTTTTCTTCAGACAAGCCGTTTATAGATCATGTTTTTTTTTTCTCGTTACATTAACAATGGCTTGTAGGAAAAAATACATTCCATAATTAGTTGATGTTATAAGATAACGTCATCACAATGGCTTCTCGCATACGAAGTAAAAAGTGACTCGTGCAGAATTTCATCACTTTCGAGGAATGTGGATGTTGAATAAGAGAGAATATTGTGCTTCTTTCGAGAGGTGTTGTCTAAGTAGCTGAGTAATAGAGCGCCAGTGCATCTTCGGTGCAAATTCTACTTTCGAGTTGTGTTAAATTCGCAGTACTCATTTTGATTAAATCATAATTTGTTCTCAGAGCCAGTCTGTAGATCGACATAAGATAATAAACTTTAATCTCTCTGTTCTTTAGCTCCCTCATATTCAGTTTCAGGATAAGTGTGCTTATTCTTTCTTTTCCACTGACTTTGTGTTTATTTTTAAAAAAAGTAAATATGTAGGGTACAGGAAAAAAACAAGTAATTAACTTTTTTGTCGAAATGAAGTTTGAAATGTCATTAGATTATCCTTCGAAAGGACTATCAATTATAATTCTAAACAGTAAAATATACATTTTTATTCATGGTTTTTGTACCACCAAAGTTTGGTATAGAGGTAAGAAAAAATGTATGTTTTATAATTCAACAATGTTATGCATCAACCGGTTAAGCGTCATTTAAAAAAAATAATATTGTGATGTCATCTGTTGCTCTGGCACGAAGTAAGTGTACGCACACTTTTAGCGCCAATCCTTAAATATCCATCCATAGTAATTCTGCCCGAAGGCAGGTCCTTCACTGCAATCATAGCATTTTCATGCTATACTTGCAGTTTTACTAGGAAATTGTGTAGGTGTGGTAGCTTCCCGTTGCTTTCCACAATCCTTAAATATAGCATTATTAAAGATAAATGTAAACGCTATCATTTCTATAAGGTATTCTGTGTTACACAAAAAACTGCTATGAAACCAAATCTTCATAAATTCTAATCTGAATTTTGCATCATACAGCTAAGCACCAAATGTTCCTGCTCTTAGCTTAATGATGCGTAACTGTCAAACAAGGAAAATAATTTGCAATGCCCAGTGTTGTTAGTTTGGCGCTAAAATAAATAGTGAAGATCGACTTAAACTTTAAATGTATTTTTCTCGAAAGTTACATAATGGCGCATTGCCGTCTAATTAAAAGTACATGTTCTAGGTTTCAAGGAACAAAGCGATTTACCTGATTCTTCCCTACATATAGGTCTATTTAAATTTGTAAGAAAATGTATGTTTTTTCTACTTAGTTTAACTTAAATATTTTTTAAATAGATCCTGCATAGAGAAAACGATACATCGAAAATAAGCAGTCCCGAATAATTATAAATTATCAAGGAAACCACAAATAAATACAGAATAACTTCCTTAGCCCCCTCCTCTTCCTTTTTTTTTTTACAAAATCATTAGTTTATTTGAACATTCCGCTACGGATGTTCTACATTCATGGACCGTTCCAAGTCTGGGAGTAAAAGCTGATGCTGAATGAGAACATATCCAGCAATATAAACCCGATCCGATTCCGATTGAGGGTCTTTCCACTTTTCAGCGGTTGCCCTTTTACCAGCCGGCTGCTGGCCCTTCACATCCACATGCGTCAATCACAGAGGTAGATGATCAACAGCCAGTGTAGGGGTGACATGTGGTTAGCATGTCGAGTCCCCGAGCCGTTATAGCTGGTTCCTCAACCTGGAGCCGCTACTTATTGTAGCTACCCAGTTGCCTCACGATGCTGTGTGGGCACCGGTCCCATACTGGCCGAAATACCATGAGAAAATTTCTTCCCCCATGGAGACTCGAACCAGCGCAAGTCCCGTAGCTCTGCGCCAAGGCTTCCTACCTTAACCGCTCGGCTACTACTGAACTAAATAATTACCAACAAGAGTCAATACCAACATGAAAGCAGAAGATGATACTTAAGTTATCGAAAGACCTCCTATAAAACAACACTATAAATTAACACTGCAAATTATTGTGGACGACTGAGATATCAGGTACTGTTTTACAATTCTTAACTTATACATGATTATAGATAAAGGACAATTAAAGAACTGTAATTCTATTATTTTTATAAACTACATTATATAAAATTCCACAGAAAATATGATATGTAATGTCAATAATAAGTGATAGGGTAGCCAGGGTCATATCGGTATATGTGCTTTATTGATCATTCGTAGATGTCGTGCTCTTGTTATAATATTCATAGCAAGCTGCTGTGACCGATATGGTTTTTTAACGATATGATTCTTTTTCTTTAGGTTTATTGGATACAGTAGTATAACCTATTTATTTATTTAATGCAGGGCATTTGAAATGCATATAATTCACCCAATATAAACTTTGTTGTTTCAAAATAAATTAAATACTGTTTTATGTTTACTTTTATATTTAGTTCAACTGCTGTTCACACTTTAAATGATCGATTTATCCCTCGGCTACGCTATGAAGTAAATATCTGAAAATTCAGCGGTAAAGATTTGATCTGAACTAAATTCATAGAGGTGAGTTTTATGTCAAGCTGACTGTGTCTCTCTCCATTTTGCAAATCAAATAACCTATAAAGAGGAACTGTAAAATGTCACTGTAGTAGTGTATTATTCATTAAAAATAACGCAATGTCCATTTGCGGATTAACAATATGAATGTAATATTAAGTTCATATATCATTATGGTCCACCGCTGTGGTCTCGAGGTAGCGTGCTGCCTTGTCACGCAGCGGGCCCGGGTTCGATCCCCGGTCGGGGCAGTTTTTCTGGGTGAGGTTTTTATCGGGGTTTTTCCTCACCTGTAAGACAAATGTCAGGAAAACTTTAAGGCCCAAACGGTTCCCGAAATCATATGGCCATCATCCTTATCATTATCATCCTTACCATTGTCATTATCATCATCATCCTTCACCGGTGTGGAAAGCAACGGGAAGCTACCACACCTACACAATTCCCTAATAAAGCTGCAACCATAGCATGAAAATGCTATGATTGCAGTGAAGGACCTGCCTTCGGGCAGAATTACTATGGATGGATGGATATCATTATGAATTCAATATTTTCGTGAATGTTGGTTCTACTAGTTTTAACATTAGCGAATGAAATTAGCGTCCTTAAAAAATAAAAATAAACTTTATTGAAGAATATAAATGTCAGCATTTTTCAAGTAATCAAAATAATTCTGTAGTGTTACGATATGGGTGCTAATTAATTGATTCTTTATCAATCAGAGAGTCAGAGTAGTAGCGTAAACAAGTATTGAAATTACAATTAACGTTACTTTTGTATACAGAATAAAACATGTTTACCAGAAAGGTATTAATTTCTAAATATTGTCGTACTAATTCGCTCTAATGAATGATTCTACAGCCTGAAAACAGTTCTGGTAAATATTTTTATTCTGTACACAAATTACCGATTATTAAGTAATTCAAATAAATGTTTTTTATATCATAATATTATATTATGTCCACCGCTGTGGTCTCGAGGTACCGTGCTGCCTTGTCACGCAGCGGGCCCGGATTCGATCCCCGGTAGGGACAGTTTTTTTGGGTGAGGTTTTTATCGGGGTTTTTCCTCACCTGTAAGACAAATGTCAGGAAACCTTTAAGGTCCAAACGGTCCCCGAAATCATCAGCACCATCATCCTTATCATTATCACCATCATCCTTCACCGGTGTGGAAAGCAACGGGAAGCTACCACATTTACAATCCCCTAGTAAAACTGCAAGCATAGCATGAAAATGCTATGATTGCTGTGAAGGACCTGCCTTCGGGCAGAATTACTATGTATGGATGGGAATATTATATTTTAATGATTTATTATGGATTTTAATTACCAGAACGATATTCATTTCTAAATATTGGCGTACTAATTCGCTCTAACGAATTATTCTGCAGTCTGAAAACAGTTCTGGTAAATATTTTTTATTCTGTACACAAATTACCGATATAAGTAATGCAATAAAATGTTTTTATATCTTAATATTTTATTTTAATTATTTATTATGGATTTAAAAACTAATCTAAAAATAATTCACTTTCCTCTGTTGGAAAATAAGCACGCGTGTAATGAAACATTCTATAAAAAATTAAAAAGTTTACATACAATGTAATAATTAATTACAAACACAAACATCTGAACAGACAGAGACAATATTTATCGCAAAACAAGTGAAGATAAAAGCAGATTTTTTTAGATATGAATATTAAATAACAGAATACGGGAAAATTCTTCATTAATATCATCATCATCATCGTCCTTTCAAGTATTAGGCCCAGTGGCCCGTTACGGTCTCCCGCCATCTCCGAAAAGGTCGACCCACAGATCTTCTGCCTCGAGGAATATAGTGAAGAATTTGTTTTGGTATTCTGTGACGATCCATGCGCTGAATATGGGCTAGCCAATTGTTTCTATATTCTTGGAGGTATTCAGATATAGGTACGATGTTTAACTCTCTGGCTATTGTTGAATTTCTTTGGTGGTCTAGAAGGCTATAACCTGCAGTTCGTCGCAGAAATTTCATCTCCTTGGCTGTAATATGACGGTCAATAGTAAAATTAAGTGCATGCATATTCATTCACAACATTTTTGGTGATGCTTGTAAAATAAAATTAACTGGAAGAGTGTGTTTGAGAATTTCACTATTAAGTGTCAATTTTTTAAATATCTTGGGTCAATAATTACAAGTTTAGGTCCTGTGAGAGAGATGTGCAGACTAAAATTGCAATGACAAAAAATGCAACTAAGACATTACATGGAATGATTTGGAATAAAAATATTACAAAGGAAACTAAAATGAAAATGTATAAGAGCATAATACAGAATATTTTGTCATATGGAAGTGAAACTTGGTCTCTGACGGAATTAAAAAAGAATAAAATTATAACAGTTGGATTTGATTATTTTAGAAGAAGCCTCCAAAAAACAAGACAGGATAAAATAAGAAATGAATTCCTTTGGAGAGAAATGAATGTCACCACATCTGTTGTTAAGAGGATTGAAAATTAAACGCTTAAATGGTATGGCCATGTACAATGAATGGAAAATGAGGATGACCAAAAAATATATACCAATGGTCACCCCTGGAAGAAATAAACGTGGCAGACCAAGATGGAAATGGAAAACCTACGTCAGAACTATAATGGACGATCGGATTTTGGAAGAGGGAGATTGGAATGATAGAGATAAATGGAAACTGAGAACGGCAAACCTATAAGTGGGGGAAAGCCGAAGAAGAAGAAGTTATTCTTCGTACTCAGACCAATAAACTAAGACTAAAAGCAACAATTTGCTTCCTCATACAAACATCTACTAGAATCTACAGTTTTGTCCTGATTAATTATTACAGGACTGAATTAGCTTTACTTTTACCATCCATAGTAATTCTGCCCGAGGGCAGGTCTTTCACTGCAATCATAGAATTTTGCAGCTTTACTAGGGAATTGTACGTGTGGTAGTTTCCCGTTGCTTTCCACACCGGTGAAGGATGATGATGATAATGATAAGGATGATGATTATGATGATGATAATGATAAGGATGATGATAATGATTGCCATATGATTTCGGGGACCGTTTGGGCCTTAAAGTTTTCTTGACATTTGTCTTAGAGGTGAGGAAAAACCCCGATAAAAACCTCACCCAGAAAAACTGCCCCCACCGCGGATCGAGCCCGGGTCCGCTGCATGACAAGGCAGCACGCTACCTCGAGACCACAGCGGTGGACTTAATTCATATTAGGTTTTATATTATATATATAAATTTCAATCCAGGAAAGAGATTAACTACAGGGTTGATAACTTCGCGTCCCGTAAGGAATTAATTAATTCCTAAATATATCATATATTTTGGTATTATATTTAAGCTTCTTGTAGGAAAGCCAGAGGGAAAACGCCCAGTTGGTAGACCAAGAATGAGTTGGGAGAATAACATTAACTATGATTTGAGGGAAGTAGATTATACAGGAAATGATTGGAAAGCATTAGCTCAGGATAGGAATGTATGGAGATCTTATGTCCGTGCGGCCATGAACCTACGGGTTCGATAGTGCCAGTGAGTAAGCAAGTAAGTATTATATTTATGTGAACCTATTATAGGGATGATACAGGAAGTTAGGTCTGATATGAAGGAAATTTTCTCGGTAATTTTGGAAAAGAAACTAAATTCCCATTTGAATTAGAGCTTTTCTATAACCTTCAGTAGTGATGTATACTTCACGCACTATTATCTAGTAGGTGGGGACGTTACTTGTTGTATAGCCTAAGAGCTATCGCTCACTCCACACTCCAACTCTAGTATAGACCTGAAAGAAAACGCTGTGTCTGTTGTTTGTATCAGTGTTGAGATAGTTCCTGTCGGGTACTACACGCGATTACTTTGCAAACAGTTATACGTTTTGCTTAACTTAGAATTACTTCTAATTGCGAATTCGCATTTGAAATGCATTTTCAGTAGCAACAGATTAGTCGATATTTTTAAGTCAGTCAGTAATAACAATTCACTTCTTGTTTTCCGAATTATAACGACGTCACGTTCCCGCAAATGTAGAATGCACGAAGTATAATTACGCTATAATTTTATTTACAAATCTACTCTTCGATGCTGGATATTTGATGAAAAGTATTGTTATAGTATATTAATTAAAATGACTATTTAACTCATGCCCCAAATGGGAGTCAATGACCAATCACGTTTAAATGATTTCTGTTTTACAAACAATCAGAGTCGTGTTTCACGAAATATTTATCAGTGTTATATTTACCATATTAAAGAAAACTCCTCCTTTTTAATATTCTGAACAGGTCTGACCATTATTTTGCAGTGACTGAGCCTATAAGAAATACGGCTACCAGATTGTATATATAGTGCATAGATGTCAACACATAGCGCTTGCAGGAGTTAATATAAAATCATTTGTAGCAATTTATTATACAAAATTAATATAAAATTATGGAATATTCACCTGAAAGGTCCGTCTCCTCAACTTAATTAATCATTTAACTGTAGCGCTTTCGGGACTTGTCCCATCATCGGCAGGATTCAAAACTGGTGTTTCACTGAATATCTGGTAGAGGGGGTTGCATGTATTGGGTTCGTTTTCGTTTATCAGGATGTCGTTGTTGTGAGCTGCTTTCATGATTTCCATCTCTTCGAGTACGTTTATCTTCGCTGGATTATTTTCTCTGTTCATTACTGTTAGGGTGTTTTGAATATTTAACATGCGATGTCCTTCATGGATAACGTGTTTTGCATAGCTTGATTTCCCTTCTGCGTGAATGAAGTCTCTAAAATGTTCTTTGAATCTGATGTTAAAACTCCTGTTTTTCCTTCCTACATAAAATTTGTTGCAGTCCTTACATGTCAGTTTATAAACTCCTTTGTTGTTGAAAATGTTATTTTCTTCAATGTTATTGTTTATTATGTTGTTTAATTTGTTATTGGTTCTGTATGCTATTTTTACGTTTTTATCGGCTTTCTTTAGTGCATTGGCTAATTTTGTCGTTTCTTTTCCTGTGTATGTAAGTGTTATCCATGTTTTCTTGTTGTTAGATTATTTTTCTAGTTTAGTTATGTTCGTTATGTAGTTCTTCCTTTTTTGTTTTTTTACGAGCTTATCTATGAATTCTTCATTATAGCCATTGGTTTTTGCCATATACTTAATGTAGTTGAGTTCTTGGATATAATTGTCTTTGCTTAATGGGAGTTTCAACATTCTACTGACTAAGCTATTAAATGAATCTTATAATAGTTAATTTATAATACCACCAAAAAAAACAGTGTTTGCACTTTCTTAAATGTATTTTTTCCCAGGTAATAATCCAGAAAAATATGATTGTCATATTTACATCATACGACATCAGAAATGAATTAATATACAGTTTAATGTGTTTCATTTTTTCTCCACTAGAGAGCATTCTTACAATATTGCGTTCCTTTGGCAATAAATAGTATGATCTGGTTGCAGTGATAAACAAAAGAAGCAGATGAAGCGTACCTATTGTTTCTCATTTGTTTTCAAACATCGCCGTTTACATTAAATATATAAATATCTTAAAATATCTATAGTTAAATAATGATTTGTGAGTAAACAGCTTAATTTTATTCGTTAAATAGTCCTAACAAATGCCACTCTTGATTTCCAAATTCTCTAGATAAATTCACTCCTCACTTCGTGAGTCGTGAATTTATCGTTAATTTGGAAATCACTCGTGGCATTACTTATGATTAGTAATTATAGAGTGGAGTTTTTTGTTCGATCCCCTCTGTATTTACATTGTTAGCTGCCCTTAAATTTATTTTATATTAACATGTGCTTTTTACCCCCTCATATTGCATTATTATAGCCTTCGACTGCTTGCCCTAACATCTAGCAGCGAGAGCTATATATTTTATGAACAAACGTAGCAATTTAAAGATAAGAATCTTCATTAATTAATTATAGAGCGGAGATTACTATCGTCCACAGTTACCTGTTTCAAAATTATGCTAAAAATGTTGTCACTGATTTGATTCAGATAAGCTATATTGTATACATTTAATTAAAATTTTTCATAGACATGGTGAATGGATCCATTTTGTTGCTATAGATGAGTGATAGGGATCTGAATTCCTGCAGGCTGTTTTTGTGAATAATTAAAGTATGTTTGCTAGTCATCAATCAAATGGAGATCCACGTTAAAAACAATTGTGCTGCTATTACCACACACACATACAGTTCAAATCAGTGCTATATGGTTCGTGTCAAAAACTAAAATATTACCATCTACTTCCCTTTGTTTTCAGTGCTATAAAACAACAATGTTGCTGTTTTCTGAAGCTCATGTATTTTTCATACTCCAGTTTCGCTTGTTTAAGCAGGTGTGTGTAGAATATCTCTTATTCCTGTTTTAAACTGGCAATCTCCAACATTTATTTAAACATAGGCAAGAATAAAAATGTTTTCCTGTCAGTGACAAATTCGACTTTAAAAATTATTACTGAAATTCATAAGATTAAATAAATATCCTCAACTCGTGTACAACTTAAGGTCGGGTTGAGGGATGAGATGAAATGAACCCCTATATATAGAGGTCTGTGAATGACAAGCGTGCCGGCCGACCACGCCTGATGTATCATCAACAGAGGCAGATGAACGAAATAAAATGGATGGGATGAGAATGGATAAATGGTGGAATGAAATTGTGGCAGTGGGAAACGGGAGAAAACCCCGCGAAAAACATGCCCAAGCTCCGTTTCGTCCGCCACGAAATCCACATGGTGTGACCGAGACTCGATCTCGGGACCCCAGCGGTGAGAGGCGAGTGTCTAACCGCTTGCGTCACGGAGCCGCCTTTCATAAGATTCAAACTTGAAAATATTATGTAGTGAAATTATGAGGAAATATAGAAAAATGACAAAATGTTATTTAACCAATTATACGAGGTGAAAAACTTACTCAATGGCACTACCGAACCCGTACGTCCATGCCCATGCGGACATATGCTCTTTACAAATCCCTATCCTGAGCTAATGTTTTCCAATAATCCCTTGCATAATCTGCTTCCCTTAAATCGTGGATAATGTTATTCTCCCGTCTAATTCTTGGTCTACCAACTGGGAAAGAATGTAAAATTCGGAATTAGTCTGAGAAATATAGCCTACAGAGTTCCCACAAAATATTTTCCGGGTTTCGAATATGTGTTAACGCTCGTTTAATAAAATTTGGAAATATGAAACTAATATCGATGGAAAGAATAACTAAAAAAGTTTGGTTACAGTATCTTACAAGTGTTCAATGTGAGCTCCATGTGAACAGCACTCATCTAGCCTGCAGTATACTCCCGCCCAAGTACGTTGTAGCACAGATTGTCAACTAGTGTGATGGTGGCTGATGTGATATGTGCTCTTATGTCAAGGACGGTTTGTGAAAGAATTGACTTGTACACAAGATTTTTAACATAACTCCACAAACATGTCAAGGGTGTCAGGTCTGGTGAACGAGGAGGCCAAAGAACAATTTTTCTATCGTCATTACCAGTTCGGCCAATTCTTCTGTTCAGTAGTCTGGTGTTGCGATCCAATCTGACTTCATTATGAAAATGTGGGGCCGTGCCATCCTGTTGAAAGTTATCTTTCAATTTGGCATACAGTGGATTTAGGGATCTGGATATCCCTACTAGCTGCAGTGGTTGATTTTTGAGGACTACGTACGTGAAATATTCACGAATCCGATCTATAGTTCCCTCGCTTACCGACAGCATCCAGGAGATTTTTCCTTACACATCCAAGCCGTTATCGTAAAATCAGAGTACCACTATGAATTGAAGGTCCATTAGATGGATCTACGCCAAATCATGTTGTTCGATAACGTCTTTGACAACACTCACATGTTGATTAAAATGGTAATCGAGAATAGAGAATGCTCGCCTATTCTCTATACCAGCCATTTTGTGTCAACAATGTGCACTAATTACGCGTTGATAAAGCAAAGCTGACAACTAAAACACAACAACCAAACTTTCTGAAATTTTGTATTTTAAAGTACCTTTCCGAGATTCTTGGCCGAGTCTTGCAGTGTTGTATTATCGACGTTTCATCGCCTACTGTGGGTGACATCTTCAGTAGATTATTGCTTGTTTAAATTCTCGTAGTAAACTACTAACTCTTACGTGATTTGACTGTAATTATGTATCTAAGTAAATAATTTCTAATTGGTTAATGTTAGACGTAGAGTAGCTCGTCCATTAGTTGTTGTTGTCATGGTATACGTAATGACTTACTACATGTGTCGTAAGGTTTTTGAAACTGTCTGAGTTTCTCTTTCCATTGGTATTAGTTTCATATTTCTAAGTTTCACTAAACGTTCGTTACACCTGTTTGAATCCCGAAAGGTATTTTGTTGAAATTCTTGCATAATTAAAAAAACTACATAGTTATTTTCAAATATTGGCCTATAGAGTATTTCAAGAAAATGTAATTTGATATATATGTATATAAATTTACAATGTTACCAGGTTGTTTTTATGACATTTATGGTATTCTTCCTTTGCATTGGCGAAATTGTAACCCACTTCTTAAGTTGGAGCGCCTGGAAGGCGAAGTTACTTTACCCCGTGATAATACAGGTGATAATTATAATGTAGCGCCAGGAGAGTTCTTAAATCTAAACTAACCTAACCTAAACACAGACCATGGTCGACCACAGGAATAATTCGTTTAAGAAACAAAATATTGTGGTCTGACCGGGAATCGATCCCGGGAATCTATGAACGTAGTCAGAAACTCTGGCCACTAATCCATGATAATGGAATTTAATATCATAGTATACATTATTCGACTTTCTCTGAATGACACAAATATTAGGGTGCGGGTAGGCAAACAATTTTCAGATATTTTTAAATTCACAATGGGTTAATTCAACGAGATGAAATATTTCATATACTCTTTTCGTCATAATTTAGGAATATAGCATGTCATCAAATCTTTAGATGATAAGGCGTAAAACGCATTGGTGTTAATAAGCTGTTGGTATATGGTGATGATGTAATAATATTAGGCGATAGCGAGGATATACTAAAAACCAATAGATACTTTATATTAAGTAACAGTATGAAACTGGAGGTCGAAGATGTTTCTATAAAACTAAATACATGGTCACACGTAGAAATGCATTACACGTAGAACTGAAATTAGGCAGTTTATAACAAATTAGAGAAATTTTGAACAAGTGATTAATTTAAATATCTAGGAAAAATAACTACAAACAGGAATGAGCTGCAGAAAAATCTATAAATGCATACTATTATACTTTATATGGACACTTATCATCCCAACTTCTCTCATAAAATGTTAAACTAAATCGATAAAACCGTAATTCTTCTAGTTATATGGATGCGAAATATGGTCTCTTACCTTAAGAGATGAGAAAACATTAGTTCTTATGAACATTTTTCATCTAAAGAGAGATGAAGAAACAAGTGAACAAGCAGAACTTCATAACAGTTAGCTATATGATCTGTTTAGGAAACAATATGTAATAAGAACAATTAAGTCTCGTAAACTGTGATCGGTAGGACATATGGCACGAATGGAGAGTGAGAGAGTCATAGAGACTTCTTGTAAAAAAATCAGATGATAAACGACCAGTATATAGGCGAAAAATGAGATGGGAGAATAATATTAACCATGATTTGAAGGATATTAATTATACAAGGAATAATTGTAAAACAATTTAGTATAGGGAAGTATGGAGAGCATATGTCCGCCCGACCATGATCCTCCGGATACGATAGACCCAGTGAGTTAATTATAATAAGTTAGTCCAAACTCTGTGTTTATATTATAAAGCAGTGAGGTAATAAGTTTAGTAACATTTTACGAAGATCACTGTTTCCTATTAGATTAATTAGTTTTTTAACTACATTGTGTTAACAAAGTTTCTTTCTTTTTTGCAGGTAAGCAAAATCATCGGTAGCAGGCCATCAAATACCAGATTTGTCTAACTATCTTAGAAATCCGAGTAAAGTAAGTTTATCAAAGATATTATTATTTTAAGTGACTAAATTCTAACGTCATTAATCAGATGAGATCGTGGGATGAATAAAATCGGTATTCAAACACAAAAAGTGGTTAATTTTATTGATATTATTTTTTAGTGCTGTAAAACAATTCTGAAAAATATAAACCATGTCAAAACTAAAACCAAATGTCATGTTTATGTGTACAGTAAAAGCTCCTTATTCGCGGGTTAAGAAATTACGACACAGTTCCTGTATTCGCGGCTAAAATTTTATTTATTCGCGGATCCAGTCGGTATATTACAAGGAGTAGTATCCTTTATTAACGCATGGGCAATTCTTTTACTTCAGGCACGTGCGAAGCTGGCTTTTACAAAGAGTGATCAAACCAAGTGGACACATTAATATCAAAGTAAAACAAACCTCATTTTCACTAAGCCTAAAGTTCGTTGTTAAAATCCACTGCCGCAATATTTAACTTGCCGCTATGTCTATTGATAAATGCCGCCCTCGCCACGATCGGTGTTTATTGTTTAAATTTGTCATTCGTTGCAATAATCTTGATTGAATAACACGCGTCTCTTCTGCTTTGTTGACAATTTATAATGTGGAGTAAAAGGAAAGAAAATTAGTTCCGAAGCGAAAAAAAGTAGTGTGCCGCTTGAAGTAAAAATATAGATGTTTCACCGTTTATATGCGTTTGCGAGTCGTTTGCGTCCATATCACGCTGTTTAAATGTTAATGAATCAAGAAATCCGAAGACAAAATAAGGAATTCTAGTCGCAGAATTCACAGCTGAATATGAATTCTAATTGAAAGACCTTTTAAAAGCGGCAAAACAGGAAAAAAATTCTAAGTTCTTTAAGCCCTTGCCTAAACCTGACATTAATAATTAATAGAAAATGTTCGAAATTACTCATTAATTGATTTTATTTGATATTTTTTTTTAAATTTTGGAACCTTCGAATATATCTCCTATTATACCCATACAAATTACCAATCCATATTCGCGCATTATATACGTAGCATAAAAACGTTAACTCAAAAAGAGTTATAACGCTGTAATGCATTATATTTGCGTTTGTATTTGCGGGATCTAATGGAGTTGCCAGCAGAGTACTGTCCCATGACTCCGAGTCTGAGAATTATAGAAAAAATGTAGATAGAGTCAAAATGAGTGATCTAGTTCCCCTAGCGGCCACGAACCCAACCGAAAAATGGCGGTATGGGTCATGGAAGTAGAACAATTAACATAATATCTCAGAGTATAATTTAATAAAATAACTCTAGATATAAACGTTCATTGGTTTTTTCAGGGGTCTTCTCTGAGTGTTTTGATAAAAATCCTCCATGGTAATTTATTAAAGAATAATGCTTTATTGATTTATTAAACATATAGAATGCTATCGTCTTTTAATTTGTCCGAAAGACGAGTTCTGAAATTTTATGATTTTATAGTAGGCCTATTATGTCAGGTAATTTAAAACCTGACCATTAGTCGATGGATGTTTTAGGATGGAAAAATCTAAAGGAGAAGTCCTCCATGAGTGACTTTTAGCCATGGATCCCAAGTCACAAGATTTCCGGGCTCGTAAAAGAACCTCATGCATCCCACCAGACTTCAGTCTTCTCCCATCCAAGTAATATCTTAGTAGCCTACTACGTGTCTGTTTGATTCGATGAGATAAGCATTTACCACTCGCTCATTTCCCTAGGAAAATAAGCGAAACTAAATTAACTTGATTTAGTAACTCCAGCAAAGGGAGTTTTCCCCATGGGAACGTACGGCTATAGACAGACTTCTAGTAATAAATAACTCATTATTTTATTGTTTTAAATTTATCAAACCCTTTTTTTCGCGCTACAAAAGACAAGGTACATATATAACATATCAACACATTACTTTAATTAGTGACTGGACACAATAGATTTTTTTGTTTCAAAATACTTAGGCTATCCAATATTTCTGATCAAGTTAAGAAAGTGTCCCTGTAGAGTTTTGTTCTAGACATCACATATATATATATATATATATATATATATGATATGAAAAGAAAAATGAATGCTTGAGTCGGGATTCGAACTCGAGTCTCTAAAATCTGTACCTTTAGCGCTCTAACCAACTGAGCTACTCAAGAATTCCAATACAAGCATACAATTTTCTTATACATGTAGTATTCTCAATTCACACAAGAGGTAGCTGAAATTGTTCCAACTGCCATCTCGCGGCTAACGTAACAGTTAAGCAAATTTTTAAAGAGAATATTTACTTTATAGCAGTAACGCTTTTATATATAGATATTATAAATATATATTTGTCAAAAATATATTTATAATATCTATATATATATATATCCACCGCTGTGGTCTCGAGGTAGTGTGCTGTCTTGTCACGTAGTGGGCCCGGGTTCGATTCCCGGGCGGGACAGGCTCCTGGGTAAGGTTTTTTCGGGTTTTTTCCTAACCTATAAGGCAAATGTCAGGAAGCTTAGGGCCCAACGGTCCCCGAAAATCATCCGGCCATCATCATCATCCTTATCATTATCATCATTATCCTTCGCCGCTGTTGAAAGTAAAGGGAAGCTACCACACCTATAATTCCCTAGTAAAGCTGCAAAGCATAGCATTAAAATGCTATGCTGGCAGTGAAAGACCTGCCCTCGGGCAGAACTACTATGGATGTATATCTAATGTATAAAAATTAATGTTTGTTTGTTTGTTTGTTCGTACTTAATGCGCGGCCATACCGTTTATCCGATTGGGTTGGGCTTTTTGCAAAATGTTCAGGGGATTCCCGGGATGAACATAGGCTATAAGAAAGTTGTGATACTCAACTCCTACACCCTTAAAAATCACCCGTTGTAGTGAAAACCGCGAAAAGTAATACTTTTTTGACGCGTAAATGGCTTACGCTGCCTAAAGCATAACAAATACACAAAGTTAATTTACACAGAATTGAATATCTCAAACAACTCTACAAAACAGTCCGCGACAGCATATATTTATCTTTTATGGATAACTCACAATAACAATTTTTGTCTTTCATCGAAGCCAAAAATATCGGGATAAGTCGATTCCCGGACAAGCAGAGCAGCAGCACGGGTAACTCGAAATAACGAATTTTCTCTTTCAACTCATATATACAAAATACATCGGGATACGCAGATTCCCGGGCAATGCCGGGTAATCAGCACGGGGTATCTAAAACTAGTAACGATATAAATTTATTTTTTTTTCTTTTACTTATTCAACTAAACGTAAGAACAAATTATAATTTATTTAGGCGTAGCAGCGCACGCTGGGTATTAGCTAGTGTGTGTGTGTATATATATATATATATAATATATATATATATATATAAACAGTAGTTTATACACATAACTAAATTTGATTTAAAAGTGTAATTGTCTGACATAATAATTTGATAAAATATATTAGATGAAGGGTATAGGGAAAGAACCGGTAAGTTACTTTTATCTTGAAACCTAGAAAATGAAGCCTAATTTTAATTGTACAAAATCCATATTACATTACCTATATTTCAAACTTTCGAATAAACGACTCCATGACTAAAATGTATATTTTACTTCTTCACACTTTTTAATGATAGTGTTTTCCATGGAGAATCTAATGACACCCGAAGTACATTTCGGCAAAAAATTACTTTCCTGGTTTTTTTTCTCTGTGCCCTATTGTATCCTGCATGGGAGTGAATTTAAATGACATAATTTCAATACAACATCTTGGTATAAAATTGCTTACAAAAGCATTTTGAATTACAGTCTAACAAAGTTATACTAAAAGTGAAAGAATCAATCGAGCTACGCTGTACTTGGTTGTATATGTGTTCTTTTTGTAAATGACAGTATATCGAAATTTTCTTGATCACACACACACACACACACACACACACACACACACACACACACACACACACACACACATATATATATATATATATATATATATCATGTTGACAATATAGTTGTATTTATATATATATATATATATATATATATATATATGATTATGTTAACGATTTCCTTGTGTGAATGTAGCATAGGTATTGTGACAAGAAATTCAACGTATGTTGAATATCGTGATGTATTGTATAGAATTATGTCTCTCGTGATGCTTAAATAAGATCTTTGATCTTGTGACGTTAGTGGGTGACGTGACATGAGAGGGGAAGTCATCATTCAGATCATTTGTTCGTCGTAGATGACATTATCGTCCCCTTAATCTTTTATTTCCCCTTTTGGTTACTCTGATGTCGGAGCCTGGGAACATGGCTTTCGTGTGGTTTCTCTTCCCTGTGATCTTAACTCTGCATCTCCTTCTGAGAGATACAGTTAAATTCGTATTTAACTAAAATCCTATTTTATCAAGCACTGAATTCTATAAATAAATTCACATTGATAAACTCATGCATTAACAAAAACGTATATTAATTGAATTTCGGCATTTTCCACTAAACAAACAGCAAAATGTATTATTAGTTTTAAAATATATAAAAATGACAAGCTGAATGTGACATTTCAAATACATCACTCATTGACATATGTCCACCTACAGACAAAAATAAATAATATTTACAATTAATATAATTTGTAAAATCGTCGACTCTTATACTATTCAACATATTAGATTACTGTACGCACGTATATTCAGCGAAGCCTTAAAGCAGATCACAATACTTCATCATGTAAAAATTTTTATTTAAAAACACTTCTTGTATATTTAAAAAATTGGACGATCATTTTTATTACTACAAGCTTTCTTTATCAAAAGGCAGCCAATACTGACGATTAAAACACATGCCATATAATTTTACTAATACTTTAGAATGTACTTACAATATTCGATAGAAAGCAAAATAATATTAATAGGAACAAAAAACAATAAAACTGATTATAATCATATATATTTATCAAAATTATTATTTAGAGTTAATATAATTAAAGAGAAAAAAATGTTTGCTGAAGCAGAATTTGAACCCAAGAACGTAAGCAGGAGATATTGTATTCAAATCCCAGTACAGGCACATTTTTTCTCTTTAATTATATTGTCTATAGAAACACGAATAGCTAGCCTGAGTAAATTGTTTTCAAAATTGCGTTTCTATAGAGGTAAAGAACATTTAAAAAATAATTGTGTTACATTTTGTCATTTCCATACTGATGATTTAATACAATTCTACTGGAACCTTTTAAAATACTGAGAGCTATTTTAACTATAATTTTATTGTCTGGTCCTAAAATCGTTAACAAATGTTAAGCTTCCTCTTGCTCCCATTGCCAAGACTTGTAACTTCTATGTTTGAATGTAGTATCTCAAAGGTTATTGATATAAATAATGAAAATATATATTTGGTATATCTTGGTAAGTAATGAATTTTTAAGACGTGGGAATGTGGTTTTACAAACTTTAAGACAAAACAAGAGAAAGTGATTAGAAATGTGCCGAGATTGTAAAGAAAAGGAAGGTAGCAAAAATGATTCTATTACACGAGCCAAATGAAGTAAATTTAGAACATTTGGGTAACATAAGAAGGAAAACAACTAGGTTATTAAAGAGTAAAAAGACGGCTTATTTGAGAGAGAAGATTAATGATCTTGAAATGAACATGAAAAATTGAAACATCAGAGAATTAGGACAGAAAGGAAAGGGTTTCAAGCTAGAACAAACATAATTAGGAATGAAAATGGGGATATAATTGTAGATTCTTTGAGTATATTAAAAGATGGAAAAAATAATTCTAATCAGCTATTAAATGTATGTGCAGAATAGAATATAAAAGAAAATGATTGCAGACAGCAGAGATATTAGTCAGAGAACCAAGTGCATTAGAGATTGAAATGGCGAAACAAGAATTAAATATGTATAAAGCAAATATTATTTTTATTATTGTTATTATTATAATTTCTATTTTAATAGAAGTAATGCATTACCATTAAGACATATGCATATGCATGCATTTACATATACACATGCATACATATACACGTATAAATACTTCTAAAAATTTAATTTGTCATGAGTTTCTTAAGCACCAATATTTATATGATAGAATATGCAGACTATCTCATTATTATTTTTAACAATTTAAATATGTATGGAATTTTTGTGCCTAGTATTTACTTTCTACTTAATATTATTTCTAATTGCATTAAACAGTAAATAGCAAACCCCAAATACCCCACCTTGCCTCCAGCAAATGAAGTGCCTATGGTAACGATATAACATTCTGAATCAAAAATTAAAGGAAGAGCAGCGACACGAAAAGTAAGTAGCTCAACAAAAATTCATTATATCTACTTATTATTAACAAATGCATGACTATAACAAGTTGTTGTTCCTTAGAAAATTAGATTACCAAAACATACATGCTTTTTTATTTCACATTATGACTATGCATGATTCTACCTATAATTTGCAATCTCTATTTCATTGATTCAACAGGTCCTTCTACTTTAAAGCATAATTTTATCTGTGATACATGTTGCTTTATCTTACGGCCCTGATCATTCTCCAGCTCCAGAGTAACTGGAGTCAGGAAACGTTTTACAACATAGGGCTCGGTCCATTTGAACATGAGTTCAGCCGTACGTTGTTCCCCTTTCTTGCTAATCGGGAACAAACGTTGATGTACTTTATCACCCACTTTAAACGCAACCTCGCTTCGACTCTATTGAAGTATTCGCGATTCGGTTCAAATATTATTTCTAACCAATATATTCATGGTTTCTTGATAGTTTCGCATATAAGCAATGCCAATGCCAGATTATAATTTACTTTCTACTTGCTTCTAAAGTTCCTATCCATCGTGTTGAGCTTTGTTCTGCCTTTAGAAAATGACTTGTATTTATTGCTTAATCACATATCATATAATCCTGGCGGACGAAGATCGAAAGGAAGACTAAGAAAGCGCTGGGCTGATCAGATGTGAGATCGGAACAGACAAAGATCTAATCCGTGTAGTTGATGATGATGATCACATACCACTGGAACCGATATCAAATCCTTATCTAAATACACGCGTGCCTAAAAATTCGTTCCCACGAGTATTGGTTTGTAAATCCCAAAAAAGTAAATAAGAATAATTGTTTTTCTACTTGGAAACAAATCAATGAATTTGAAACTCTGTAAAAACTTAAATTCCCTCTGTTACACATCGTCAAGGTACTTTAGAGTAGACTCATTATCTCAGATTCTGGATGGCGTTGTTAAATAAATCCAACATAACGCCTTCCCTAGAGCTATGCACACGTCAGTTTTGAGAACTGATACTGCGGAGTTAAAATAACTTGTGCACAATGGAAAGCGCTGGTAACACTGTAAAACACAACCATGCCTATGTGTTCTATATCATGATGGCCGACATGAAATATTAAATATAGAATGTTGTTATTCCCACAAGTAAAACATTATGTGGTGCAATGTTGCATAAACATAATATAGACAAACCACGGGATTGTGGTCTCCTCGATGTATTAATGGCTAAAATCACATTTATCCTGTTTTGTATTTAATAATTACCTGCCGGTACATATTAATGTAACATTGAAGTTTTCACTGAAGGTGTCCTTCATATTAAACATGGTTTATACCGGCGTTTTGGTTGTGGTCTCGGAGGTGATGGCTTCTTTACATTTTTGGCTGGGGCATTCATCTCCTTGTTCCTATTTTAATATCTTCCCTGGATGATCTCTGTTGCGCCTTCTGGTTTGTTTTAGAAGAGAATATAAGTATGTAGGTTCTTATACAAGAACCTGGAAACGAATAAAATTCGATGTGGTAGAACCTTCTGGAAATTACAAATCTGTAAAACATTCTTGAAGGATGTGGACATGAATAAATACGAGCAAAGGCGAATGTTTGAATATTAGATTATAAATTGAATTAGTGAATATTTTAGACCATATCAAATATGTAGGTCTATGTGAAAGTAACAGTTAGCTGCATGATTTTATGGGAATCCTGATCTTATAAGAACAGTTAAGTCTTGTAGACTTTGCGCTGCAAAATGGGAATGGAAGAAGGCCATGGAAATTTCTCGATCGAAATAAAGAGGGAAAGCGCTCAGTAGGTAGACTAAAAAATGAGATGCGAGGTTCACCATGATTGGAGGGAGGTGAATTGTAAAATATAATGAATGGAAACATTGTCTCCGGAAAGGAATGTGTGGAGAGCTTAAGACAGCGCAGGCATAAACCTCCGGATTAATTTGTGTTATTTAATTAGTTAGTTCGTTAGTTAGTTGGTTGATTAGTTTTAGATGAATATTTAACTCATGTTCCAAATGGGAGTCAGTTACCAATCACATTTCAATAAATTGAATTACCACCAATCACAGTCGTTCTTCACCTCGATTTTATCAATTTAATTTTATCACTTTAAAATCAAGCTCTTTTTAACATTTTGAATAGGTCAGAGCATTATTTTGCAGTGACTGACTCTCTAAGAAATACGTTGAATATAACCATTTTTATATTAAGATGTAAGAAACGCACAGCACAAGTGACTCCAGATTGTATATGTAGTGCACAAATGTAACCAGATTCTGCTTGCGTGATATAACAGAAAAAAACATTTATAGCAGTTGATTATACCATAAAAAAAATAAACTACTGTTTGCACATTCTTAAACTATTATTTCGCAGGTATTCATGTTCCAAAAAATATAAGTGACATATTTACATCATAGAACAGCAGAAACAAATTAATAACCTACAATGTTTGTTATGAACAGTTTGATGTGTTTTATTTTTTCTCCGCTAGGGTACATTCTTACAATATTGCGATCCTTTGACAATAAACAATATGATCTGGTTGCAGTGATGAACAAATTAAACATAATAAATATTTATCATTTGTTTTCAAATATCGACGTTTACATTAAATATAAAACTATTTTAAAATAACTATATTTAAATAATGATTTGTGAGTAAACAGCTTAATTCTATTCGTTAAATAGTCCTAACAAATGCTATTTTGGTTTCCAGATTCTCTAGATAAATTGGAAATCACTCGTGGCTTTACTTATGATAAAATCTGTGACTCGAATACCGAGTATCTATTCTAGATATGTTCAGTTTGTTCGTGATTTTCTGTGTTGTCAGGAATATTTACTTACTTGTTGGACGCGGAATATAACTAACTCACTGGCACTATCGAACCCCGAGGTTCACGGCCGCGCGGACATAAGCTCTCTATACTTCCTTATTGTCGGTTAATATTTTCCAATCGTATCCTGAAAAAAATCATCTCCTCAGATCGTGGTAATATTATTCTACTCTAATATTCTTTGTTTACTTACTACGCATTTTCCTTCTGATTTTCATACAACGAGTTTACCTTTCCCTCTTTCATTCCCCATTCTTGCTCATCGCAGTCTACAAGACTTAACTGTTAATATTACGTCTGGTTTCCCATAAAGATGACGTACCTCATTGTTAAGAGGTGTGCCCATTCACCTGTCTGTTCGTCTTGCTTTGATCCCAATTTTTTGTTAATTTTATTCACAAATACTTTTAATATTTACTCCTCTTTAAAGTAAGTATCCATGTTTCACATTCATATAATATAACTCGAAGAATAACTGTTTTGTGTATATTTATTTTAACACTTTTGAGAGAAGTTGGAATGACAAGAGTCCGTGCAAAGTGTAACAGCATTCGTTTCTAGAATTGAGCCTATGTTTAATTTCTTTCTACACCTCATTGCTGTTTGTAATTATTATTCCTAAGTAATTTAGATCTGTCGCTTCCTCAAAATAACCCTAAATTGTTACTAACTTTCCATTTCCATTATATAATATATTTCTATATATGATCATGTATTTAGTTTTATTGATATTTAATTCCAGTCCCAATTTCTTAGTGTTACTCCTGATGATAATAGTAATAATCATAAGTACAATATTAATGGTAATAATATTACAATTTATTTTCAATGTAGTTTATGTAGTTTATAGAGGTATTAGTATGAAACCTTCGAAGAAAATAGAATTAGAGTAATCTAACAAATGAATGACAATGAAAATTAAATATCTCTATTTAACTTAGTAAACCGCTATCTATCTAGGTAATTTTACACACCCCACAACACACGTGCAATGAATATTATAAATATGTAATATCTGTACATTGAAAAAAAATAGTACAGATTATAAATAAGAAACGAGTAAATATTTTCAACTTAAAATAGTGTTTGGATAAAAATAATAATTCGTGAGGTTAGAACTAGAGGGTTCTGTGTACATTTATTTTATTATAACTGCTTTTTATATTAAATTATTCTTAAGAGTCATTTCAATGACTAAGATTCATGTTTTGTCCATAATGTTTATAATCTCTTAGTACTATGCAGGCCAATTAATACTATATACTCATTTTCCAATATCATCCTAAAGTTTAATCGTATCCTGAAAAACTAAACATTTTATAACTATGTGGTTCTAACCTCATAAATTGCCAGTTATCTAAAACTAAAATGAAAATGGAAATAAGTATTGAAATGAAATTTTTAAGATCCGTAAAAGGATATACACTCATGGATACTCGATTACATAATGAGTCAATAAGAAATTAACTAGAGATATTTTCAATACTCGATACACTAAAGACACAAATGCCGATGGGAAGAATATTTAGACAGAATGGACAATACAAGATTACCCAAAATGATCAACACCTACAGACCGCATGGAGAAAAATATTTGGGACGGACAAGGAAACGATGGGCATGCCGGAACATGTTGCATTGACCTAATCCTGGAAAGGAAGAAGAAGAAGGGATAAATAAATTCTATAATATCACATAATAAAATTATTTCTTACTATTACTATTGCTTGGTAATAAATGTTAGAAAAAGAATAAACACTATTATAAATAATATATTTTCTTTAACCTTATATTCCATATGTAATATAAAACGTTCCTTTTTTATCCCAATTTGTATGATTCTTAAATTTAAAGTGCAATGTTTTCTAAACACAACTTTAAACATAGGAATAAAAAAGACAGATTTATAGTGAGGGTTACAGTTGTGATTCCTATTTCAGGGGCTTGGATTATCCCCCTTTATGTATAGTAGTGAGAATTCATAGAGCTAATATAATATGTTTGCATAAAAGTGCAGCTGTGTACCGTTAAAGCCACAAAGAGGTGTTGTGTACGATAAAACCGTAGAAATAAAATAAAAACAAGGGAAGTTTGTTGTCCCATTCCCATGCTAATTACTGGTCAAGAGAGAATCGACCTAGTATATGAAAACGGTTCACTTATTGCATTTGTACTAGATATTTTTATCCCGTGAAATTTAAAAGCAACATTTTTGTTTCTTGTGTATCTTTAAACAATTAATATGTTTTAATGAACTCCATTCTACTGTGAAATAGTGCTCACACCTCTCAGCTCATATATCGGTTTTATATGTAATTATATTTAAAAAAAAGTTACGTAGTATGTAGGAAATTCGCCCAGAAAATTTGCTGGATTATTCCAACAGAACCGAAGGTAATAACCGTTAAATCGGTTTCATATCTGACTGTGAATGAGTTTATAAAAGCTTGTGACCAACTTTAAATTTAGAATTGATAATAATTTTGCAATATTCAGCTGTGTTCAATTAAATTAAAATAAATATAACTAACTAACTCACTGGACTATCGAACTCGTAGGTTCATGGCCGCGCGGACATAAACTCTCCATACAGCCCTATCCTTAGCTAATGTTTTTCAATCATTCCCTGTATAATCTACTTCCCTCAAATCATAGTTAATGTTATTCTCCCACCTCATTCTTAGTATACCATCTGGGCGTTTTCCCTCTGGTTTTCCTACAAGAAGCTTCCATGCACGCCTTTCATTCCCCATTCGTGCCACATGTCCTGCCTATCGGAGTCTATGAAGACTTAACTGTTCTTATTATATCTGGCTTCCTATAAAGACCATGTACTTAGTTCACTGTTGTTTAGTCTTCTCTATTCACATGTTTTTTCATCTCTCTTTGGTCCAAAAATTTTCCTGAGAACTTCATTCTCAAATATTAGGACTTAAAATATATGACCTATTAATTAGTCCAAAATCCATATTCATAAATCAATAGTAAGAGGTTTAATGACGTACCGAGCAGAAAAGCGGATTATAAGTGCCAAATTAAAGTCAAAATTGCGATCTACAGACATTTATATTCTAAGATGATCTGGACGATACTCTAAACTAGACAGGATCACAAACAGCATTATCCGAGAAAGAATTAATTTTAACGAAAATATTATGCAATCTGTGGGAAATAAACAATTACAATGATTTGGACACGTGAAGAGGATGAATGAAGATAGATTGCTGTTAGGAATTTGGAGTGGATTCCAAATTGGAGGAAAAAAAGAGGGAGACCTAAAACATGAATAGAGAGAATTATGAATTTTATGAAGGACAGGGAACTGCAGGATGGTGACTGGAAGGAAAGAGATGAATGGAGGAAGAGAATCAAAACTTAATATTGGAAACAGGAAGATGTATACATTTAAAACCTGTTAAATAAAAATAAATATGTATTATAATCAAGAAAGAAATTTTAAAAAATGTCGAAAAATGTGGTAAAATAAAAAATATATGTATTCTTTATATTATCGCAGGTATCGTGGGTTAATTTATTGCCCTTTTAATTTCATTTTTATAACATGCATTTGTTTAATTTATTCATTTTTTTTAAATAAAAATAAAAATAAACGAATTAGTACAGATTACTTATATTTGTATCGAATTACATAACATACAATAGTAACTTCCACCTTTGCATGATTTTGTTTTCAGTTCGGTCTGACATTTCAAGAGAAGAAAATTTAGCGTTTCGCCAATCCAGGGATTAAACGAAATTGTGTAAGTTCCTGGCACTTTATCGACAGCGAACTTATTAAAAATATATTAATATATTATTTAATAATGCCAATATATTAATCACATTTCAATATAAAATAAAGTTACTTATAAAGACATTTGTGTTTGTAATTTACGAAAAATGAATCAATTCCAATTTTTAAATTAAATTCTCTTCAAGATTCCGACAACGTTTATTCACTCCACGTATATTGTCTTTAGTTATTAATATAATAAACGTAAAATAATAATATATTTACGCTAATATAAATTTATGTACTTTCCAAGTATAAAATCGGTAAGTTCTTTTTTTCTTTTACATTACAATAAACTCCAACGCCTATTTACGGAGTACCATTTCGTTTGTACCAATTCACCTATCATGACTAGCTGCTACATTCCTTTACCTGCAAGATATTTGTCTGCGAACAATTGCGTAATTAGTACCTTGAAAAACATTGTTAGTTTTCTTCTTATCATAACTGCCTCTATTTTTTAACAAAAATACAATGAATTAGGTCTACTAATAAAATAAGAGTTTTACTAAGACCTCAGAACATTAATTTTAATATTATTAAGACTTATGACCATTAATTGAGAGCAACACACGTTTACAGAACAAAATTGAAAAAGAAAATTGTGTAAGGCTATATTAATTATGTGGAAAGTTCTAATGCTAGAAATAAACTGAATCAATAAGTTACATAAATTTATGTAAATTTAATTAACGTTACAATATCAACTTTTATAATATTCATGGTGTGTTCCGTTGAGGTATTATTCAAAATTAATATATAATTATGGAATATTCACCTGAAAGGTCCGTCTCCTCAACTTAATTAATCATTTAACTGTAGCGCTTTCGGGACTTGTCCCATCATCGGCAGATCTGCCAGATCTTCAGTGAAACACCAGTTTTGAATCCTGCCAATGATGGGACAAGTCCCGAAAGCGCTACAGTTAAATGATTAATTAAGTTGAGGAGACGGACCTTTCAGGTGAATATTCCATTACTTATATGTTACAATATCTATAGGCCTAATTATTTACGTTTCTGGCGGATCCGTGTCTCAAGGAGTTAGGCATTCACCTGTCACCGCTGGAATGTAGATTATCGAGTCTCATTGTGGATTTCGTGGTAGACGAAACGTTGCTTGGGCTGGGTTTTCACGGAGTTTCTCCCGTTTTCCCTTAGCACAAATCACATTTCACTATTTTCCCATACCGTACTCATCTCTTTAATTTCGTTTCATTTCGTACAACCGCCGCGCCCCTGTGATGACGGTGTGTCATGTATGTCGTTCACAAAACTCTATAAATATAGGCGCTATATCTCATCTCATTCCTCGACCCAACCCTTAGTTGGATACATGTTGAGGATATTGTTTTCATTGAAATCGGTCCTGGTGGATTACCGGCTACCATATTCGCTCGCCTCTGGTACCAAGCGTCGTTGCGGTGTTCCAAATCCGGGCGGAATTGAAGGATTTTTAATTGCGTAAAATCTTGAGCATGAGTTCCTTCGGAAAGAAGTAGAGCCGTGGGTCCCGTGTCGTCTGTAAAAAAAAAACTCAGGCCTTGAAAAAATAGTTCTCTGTCAAAATCTATCAGGCCTGTCGATCCCAGAGTTGAAATGCGAATCTAATGAACTTAAAGAGCGACGCTAAACAAAATAAATGCTTACATTGCATGAAATTTTCTCGTATTAACTAGGGCACGCCCTTGGTATATCACAACGTTTCTCTGGGAGAAAGTTCAAGGTAGGTTTCGGCATGCAATAGTTGACAGTTTCGCTGTAAGTAAAAAAACACACTTTTATTTAATATTTTATATAAGTTTAGTACCTTAAGTTCATTCGCATTTTTACTTAGATCATGTTGAAGCCTACTTTCGTTGCTTATATTGTAACATGTTTGATGTAAATATTTTTTTCCAATTTTTAAATTCAGTAATGGCCTCTGCACATATATTTTCTCAAACAAACATGAGAGTCTATTATCACACTTCAAATATCCTGATAAATACATTTCTTAATAATAATTTTATAACTTAAAAAATATGAGAATCTTCGATTTGTTCATGCGAATTAGGATCCAAAATTTATGCGTCGATGCAATCGATGCAGCATATCTTTCTGACTTTTAATTCTGTTTTATTTATTATTTTATGTTTAAACTCTACATATAATAATAATAATAATAATAATAATAATAATAATAATAATAATATCATTATTATTACTATTATTATCATCACTATTATTATTATTATTACTATTATTATTTGTTATCATTATTATTTTTATTAATATGATTATTATTGTTATTATTATTGCTATTATTATTTTTGTTATTATTATTATTGTTATTGTTGTTATTGTTATTATTGTTGTTAATAGTATTGTTATTATTATTGTTATTGTTATTATTGTTATTATTATTATTATTATTATTATTATTATTATTATTAGTATTATTATTATTATATACCTTGAAAATGTATCCAATCACTTTATTATTTATTGTATTACTCTCACCTCTTTTGTATTAATTCGTTGGTTAATCCTTCTCCAGAGCGGGACCAACGAATTTGAACCACATTATAGACAGATATACGATGGCCAGACGTCTACAATATCTGATTAAAGAGATCCAAAGACTATCGCCTATTAGTACAGCGTATAAAAATATAAGAAACAATAACCCTTACTCAATATTTAAAATTATTTCGTCAGTTGGAATCTAAACCTTAAAGTTCAAGTACAAGTTGGGAATTTAACGAAACTTGTCATGTCAACAATCGGAAGGTTGTACTGATGACTTTTATTGTGATGGTGGGGAAAATTAGTGCTACATTCAAAATTGTTCAATCGCGGTTTTGTGGCTTCTGGCCACAGGGTATATTAGGCCTATATATAAAATATCAATTGCGTGCAGGTCACAAAAAATTGAACCAGGCGACCAATTAAAATTATAACAGAGAATGTATTCCCTCAAACATATTCCGTGGTTTATTTGAATGTAACATATGCACAAGTATCACTTTATATAGGTACATATGCCTATGTAAGTATAACTTGAACTTTTTGTTATGCATTACATACTAAAGTTAGTATATAATACACTCATTTTTGTGTAATTATATTTATTCTTTAGATCTCTTCAGTCTCTCTGTACAAAAGATAATACGCAGAGATTTCTGGACTCGATTCTGTTCTCTATCAGTGCCAGTGGTCTAATGATCTCTGGTTACAAGTTTCACGGGTTCAAAATCTGTTTGTGGCCAATTTTTAAGTTGAGTTTAATATAAATAGGGATAAGGCTATTTATAGTTTTTTGTTAATGAGAATTCTCCTCATTACAGAGGTTTGTTTCCAGTCGAACAGTATCAAAGTATAAAATAGGTTACAATATTGACATCTGAAATACACAAAGTTAGATATTACTTACTTTTGAATACTTTACACTGTTTATGATGTTATGCCATTTGTCTGTATCTCGTACATCATCCTCCACTACACCAAATCTTTCCATTGACATATGCACATTCTTTAGCCAGTAACAGCAGGTCATCTTCTTCCTCTCCTCTTAATTTCCCATTCTTGTACAGTCCTCGGTATTCTTCCTTCTCCTGTTCTATGTAGATGTCCGTACAATTGTAGTCGTTTCCTATCAATTGTGATGACACTTTCTTCTTCCACTTCCACAAGGTGTCGCATTTCTGTGTTTATTTTATCTTTCCTGGATAATCTGGCTGATAGTCTCCAGAAGTCTATTTCCAGTGCATTCAGTTTATTAACATGCTTTCTTAATAACATCCATATATCTGCTCCATACAAGTATAGTATGAGATTCTCAAATAATTACAAACAGAATCAGTCACAGAATATGTAAACAAAATACAGAAACAACTGGGAATCTCACGTAAGAAATGAACAGAACAAGAATACCACATCAAATCTTAAATTACCAGCCACCAGGCAAGAGCTCTCTGGGCAGACCCTTCAAACGTTGGATTGAGACCGTAAGAGACCACTAGGCATATCACGTGAAAGGAAGAAGAAGAAGAAGAAGTATGGTTTTGAATATTTTCTTTTTTGTATCGTTTATATATTCCTACTTAATAAAACTTAGTTCAGCATCCCAATTACTTTCTTCCCACTAGTTATCTTTTGATTAATATCCACGTTCGATATACCCTCTATTTCCAACATTGAGATCAGGTAACTGCAATTTTGGGCTTATTATTTTTTTCCATCAATGCATAACTCATATAAATCATTAGTTAAATATTATATTTTGTCATAGTTAATCTTAAAGTCCCAATTTTCGTATTCTATTGATAAGTATTGGTGACATATAATAAGCATCATCTCCATCTTGTGCTATTTCCACCTGGTCATCTGCGAATATTTTTATAAGTAATTTATGTTGTAAAGTATTGTCGATTTGAAGTTGCGTTCGATATTTTAGAGTGTAAAAATCCGATTCCTTCGAAAATGAAGTAAAGCTGTGCTCTCTTTTCATTGATTTATGACGTAAAAACCTCATGTATATGGCACGGATATACTTCATAGAGTAGTGCTAGCTCTACAGAAATAATTATTCTTCCTCGCCTTTCTCAACGCTTCAAAATGGGTGTATTCAAAACAAGAATCTAGCTATCCATATGGCTCTTCCATTCAGAGAGTTGTCCCTTAAAATATTTACTGTCTTATATCCTGGTATTCGGTTAACATGTTCATAATATTACCAAAAAGACATAGGGTATGTAAAAATTTAATAAAATACAATCGCTTGAATGGTGTTTTCAGAAGAAATTTTGAAAAATAAATGCGAAAGGATATTCAACACATATTTCATAATTTAATATCTCAGTCATCTCTTTTATATGGCAGTGAATGTTGAACTCAACGAAAAACTGATAAAATACATCACAATTGAAATTTCAAGGTCAATTAGAAATGTTACTTTGAGAGACCATAGAGGAGTGATGGCATTATAACTCAAAGGGATGTTGAAGGAATGACAGATAAAGTACAATTTCATGAACATAAATGGAGACAGGGCATTCATAGAATAGCAGATCATCGTTTACCAAACAATTATTAAATGATACCTGCAGGAAACAGATACTTAGGTCGACCTCATCGCCGTTGGACAGACCAGTATCAGTTGCAGTTCACAGTTGTAAATTAACCCAAACCAGTGTTTTTAGCAGAAGAAGATGATGTTTATATTTCAGATTATACAGTCCTGAGTTTTTTTTTGTTCTTATTGCTCGCTCTTCAGAAATGGGTTTTATTTAGACCTTTTTTTATTATTTCTGTTACGAGTAACAATCTCATAGGTTCAAACAAGTAATTTTATCTTGAAGTATCTATTATTGACTGAGCTGCATAATTAACACGCGAGTATCAACCTTATAAGTGATTTATAGAATTTTTCTTTTGTTTCCATTTTCAGATTTTTCCCCATCCTTAAATTATTTAATTTTCTGAACTTAATGCGGTACGTCATAATGTTGTTGAAGGCATGATTACTGATGGTTTATGTTCCTATGTGGTTATAGTAACTTCCTCTTATTAATATTTTCATGGAATTTCAGTTTACGACAGTGTTATACTTATTGCTGTCATATTTTGTTATACCAGCTGATATTTTCAAATGTATCTTTGTCATGATGAGAGTGAAGTAATTTTTGCATGTAATCTTTGATGGCAATATCCTACTCATTTTATTGCTCATTTTATTTCAATATTTTTTTCTCGAATTAATGAACTATAAAATAAAATACGTAAATTTCTCGTAATACACAATTAATCGTTACAATGGCGAAACACTAATTTATGTGTCAGTTTATTTAAAAGTATCCGAACACGGTGAAAACAAAATCATGTTTAACTATGAATTATTGCTATGTATTGATTGATTTGACAGAAATTTAAGTAATTTCTACTAGTTCATTTTTTATTGTTTTATTAAAAAACATTAAATAAATTAAATTTAAACTTCAAGATGGGTTGTTGGATGTGATGCCCCACGTTGTGGAGTTTATTTAAAAGTATCCGAACACGGTGAAAACAAAATCATGTTTAACTATGAATTATTGCTATGTATTGATTGATTTGACAGAAATTTAAGTAATTTCTACTAGTTCATTTTTTATTGTTTTATTAAAAAACATTAAATAAATTAAATTTAAACTTGAAGATGGGTTGTTGGATGTGATGCCCCACGTTGTGGAGACATTTGAAGATATATGATGTTCTGAACGGATGTTCTGAACGAATGTTCTGAACTGATGTTCTGAAAGGCCTACAGGCATAAAGATTACATATTTTATAAGTTGAGGACGACGGATTTTGCATAGGAAGGTATATTTTAACTTATTTTATTTTATGACTCTCCACCTCAACGGTTTTAACAATGAATTTTATTAGAATTAAGGATATATGATTCTAATAATTTAAATCACTGTTATTTGCCACGGAACTGATGACTCCCTTCAGGGGAATGAGGGAAAGTATCTTACATTAATAAGTAACGACACTTTTGTAAACAGTTAAATTAAATATTTTATCATAGTTTTCACTTCTGTTTAGATCTTCTTCTTCTTCCTTTCATGTGATAGACCTAGTGGTCTGTTACGGTCTCAATCCAACGTTTGAAGGGTCTGTCCAAAGATCTCTTGCCTGGTGGCTGGTAATTTAAGATCTGACGTGGTATTCTTGTTCTGATCATTCTTCGTACGTGAGATTTCCAGTTGTTTCTGTATTTTGTACATATTCCATGACTGATTCTGTGTGTAATTCTTTGAGAATCTCAGAATTCCTGTTTAGATGAATTTTGTAAATGATCAATAATTTAAAAGATTCCGGCTTAAATTAATAAATTTCACTTATAGAAGATTATTACTTCATATATGTAATGGATGACTATTTCCAACGGTCAATATTTCACTAACACTTTATTTTCACTTTATGGATTATTTATACTCCATATGAATTAAAGTTATACTACAATATTATTTTCCATAAGTTTGACACCATTTTGTCAACTGATATCAATAAATGAACAATAATTCTCTTATTTCTTGATGAGCCGTTGTTTAACATGTCTGACTTATTTCAAGTATTGTAGCCATCTTGTTGTTCTGGAAAAAGTCCCATTTCATTTCTATTATAATCTGGAAGTTCTGATTAGTCCAACTGAAAAGGAAGGAGTACTACAGGCTGACTCCTATCCAATTCGTCCAATCCCATTTATTTGTTTATAAAAATATCAATTCAAATATTCAAAGTATTTTTACATATTAAATCAATTTGAAATACATCTAAATGTGTTAAGAGTTTATAGTGACCAGTGTGAACTTTTTATATACTTATATAAAAAATTGAATTCTCTAAATCAATCTTATTTCCATTCTTAATAGAAATAAATATAATCATGTTTAAATATTAAATAAAAAAACCCTTATTATTTTATATGGGGATAAATATCCGGTTTTAAACTTGAGTGATTCTTGTTTTATTATTATTATTATTATTATTATTATTATTATTATTATTATTATTATTATTATTATTATATTATCACGCAGCGGGTCCGGGTTCGATCCCCGGTCGGAGCAGTTTTTCTGGGTGAGGTTTTTCTCGGGGTTTTTCGTCACCTGTAAGACAAATGTCAGGAAAACTTTCAGGCCCAAACGGTCACCGAAATCATATGGTCATCATCATTATCATCATCCTTATCATCATCTAATCATCATCATCCTTCACCGATGTGGAAAACAACGGGAAGCTACCACACCTATAATTACCTAGTAAAGCTGCAAAGCATAGCATGAAAGTACTATGATTGCAGTGAAAGGCCTGCCCTCGGTACTATGGATGGATTATTGTTATTAAATAACTCACTGCCACCAACAAACCAGGAGGTAACCCTATGCTGAACTATAATTTCAGATTCTTTCCCTGTACAACTCACCCCCCAATTATTGGTTAATGTTGTTTTCCCATTTCATTCTTGTCCTATCTCTAATTTTTCAAGTAGTAGTATCCATCCCTCTCTCACTTTTCCAGCTATATGTCCATCTCAGACCACGAGATCCAAATGTTCATTATATCTAGTTCCCGATAAATATAGTGTTATTTAGTATTCTTCGTTCTATTCTTCTCTTTTGATCCAAAAATTTTCCTAAGAACTTTATCCTTAAATGCAATCCATTCTCCTTCCTTAAAGTAGTAGTAGTAGTAGTAGTAGTAGGACGTTATTAGATAAAACTCATTCATGAATAAATATATGTTATCAAAATGTAATACCATTAATTCTTAATAATTATATATAAATTAATTAGTGTATAATGCTATTGTGTTATTATTTAATTGTAATATTATTGTGTTTTCTTTATGTAATTGTAATGTTATTGCTTTTTTTTTGTTTATTTTTCTTTACACTAGTAGCAATTATTACTTTATTGTAACGGACTGTCAACAGCACGTATGGCTTACTGCCCGTGCTACCCATATTTGTAAGTAATATTGTAAATATCTTACTTTTTGTCCTTAAAGTAAGAGACCGTGTTTCACATTTTATAACTGAAAAAAAAACTAGTTTTCATATATTTGGAGTTTAATGCTTTTCAGAGAAGTTGGGATGATAAGCGTCCCTGTAATGAATAAGAGCATTAGTTTTAGTAGTTCAGTCTATGTTTAATTAGTATTCGCTGAATGTACGGGGAAACATTCACTGTGTTTACAAAGAGACATGAAACAAGTGTGTGGAGAAGAATCGTATATATCCAATTTAGGGTTTAAAGAGAGACCAGGTTTAGGTTGAGGGCATGGACATTTCTAAAAATTACCAACCATCACAATGTGCGAATATGTCCAATGTGCGGGTGATTTGAAAACGAAATACATATATTAGGAAATGTAAAGATTTATAATATTGGAGGCGTCAGTTGTTACCGGAAAGATTTCTAAATTCAAATCCTAATATATTGGCGTGATACTAGTTAATGGTGAACCCAGAAAATTGGATAAACGTGAGTAAATTTTTGGATGAAACGCGTAAAATAAGAATAACACTCATTCGTGAATAAAAATGTTTAATTTTATTCTGCATCTTATTCCTATTATACTTATTGTTATATTATTATTATTATTATTATTATTATTATTATTATTATCATTTTCATCATTATTATTATTATTATTATTAGTAGTAGTAGTAGTAGTAGTAGTAGTAGTAGTAGTAGTGGTGGTGGTGGTGGTGGTAGTAGTAGTAGTAGTAGTAGTAGTAGTAGTAGTAGTAGTAGTAGTAGTAGTAGTAGTAGTAGTAGTAGTAGTAGTAGTAGTAGTAGTAGTAGTAGTAGTAGTATTAGTATTAGTATTATGATGGCGGCTCCGTGGCGTTAGCCGTTAGACACTCGCCTCTCACCGCTGAGGTCCCGAAATCGAGTCTTGGTCACCCCATGTGGGTATCGTGGTGGACGAAACGAAGTTTGGGCGGGTTTTTCTCGGAGTTTCTCCGTTTTTCCTGCCACAAATTTAATTCCACCATTTCTTCATACTCAGCTCATCCATTTAATTTAATTTTGTTTATCCGCCCCTGTGACGATGCGTCAGGAATGGTCAGTGGACACATTAGTAGTTGACATACCTCCACAAATATAGGAGCTTCATCTCATCTCATCCCTCGATCCGATCCTGAATTGGACACAAGTTGAGTATATTTATTATTATTATTATTATTATTATTATTATTATTATTATTATTATTATTATTATTATTACTATTATTATGATCGGTCGCGGTGGACTAGTGGTTATGCTCCTTGCTTCTGGTCCCGAGGATCGCGGGTTCAAACCCGGCCGGGGTCGATGGATTTTTTAGGGTGGAAAAATCCAAGGAGCAGGTCCTCCGAGAGGGACTTCAAGCTGTGGGTCCCGAGTCTGAAGATTTTCAGGCTCGTGAAAGTTCCTTAAGTCTGAATGAAAAGGCCTCTAAGCAAAATTTACCGAATTTTCCCGCCTAGTACTACCTTGGTTTCGTATAGATGTCAGTATGAGGCGGATGCTGACAACGGGCCACTCTAATTACATCTGTACGAAAACAAGTGTAACTAAATTAGTATTGGTTTAAATTATTTCCTTTAGGGGGAGAGCGCCTGAATCTCGTTGAGGGAAACATGGGCTTAAAAGACAAGATTATTATTATGATCAGTTATGTATTTCATTTTATATAATCAAGAAATAAATTAATTTGGTATGAGTACAGTAGAGAAGTTTAATCTGCGAATCTCTATTATGTCATCATCACATTATGAGACAAAGATGGTGCAGACGAGCAGTGGTGCAATTAGTTATTATCAACATTTGCACACACTCACACACAGAGACAATCATCTTCTCTGTAACCTTGCATACAAATCACTCCTTAACTAGAACAGGCTTGTCGTCGTCTCTGCTATGGTTAGGCGGTAGCTTTAACACGCATACAAACAAGAATTTAGGGGGCAAGTTGTAATCTACGAGTTACAGTACTAGATGATATGAAGCAGATATGAAATGCGGCGGGAATATTCCTAGAAATTAGATTTATGTATCATACTACGTCACTATCATTCGCTTTCTCGCCACCTATCCCTACCCTCCTCACATTTCCTTCTCTGTGGGTGTCTGCTGCAGTCCTGGGCATTATTAAATTTAATGAGTTACTTTGGACCATTTCCACATTACTGTTTCTGACTACTATAATAATGCGAAGTGGAAATAATGTAGTGCGCATAATTAATTTATATAATTGAATAGTTACCCCTAAAAGAGATTTAGCCAACAAACATTCGAAAGTTGACTTTCAGTAGATTAGTGATCTATCCGGATAATATTACGGCATGGTGGATGTAAAAGTATTCCTAATTAATATAAAGTTATAGAATATTCACCTGAAAGGTCCGTCTCCTCAACTTAATTAATTATTTAACTGTAGCGCTTTTTGGGACTTGTCCCATCATCGGCAGGATTCAAAACTGGTGTTTCACTGAAGATCTGGTAGAGGGGGTTGCATGTATTGGGTTCGTTTTCGTTTATCAGGCTGTCGTTGTGAGCTGCTTTCATGATTTCCATCTCGAAGATACATACATGCAACCCCCTCTACCAGATCTTCAGTGAAACACCAGTTTTGAATCCTGCCGATGATGGGACAAGTCCCGAAAGCGCTACAGTTAAATGATAATTAAGTTGAGGAGACGGACCTTTCAGGTGAATATTCTATAATTTTATATCAATTTTGAATAAACCTCAACGGAACACATCTTGAATCTTATAAAAGTTGAAAAGTATTCCTACTCTCTATCAGACCTATTTATTTTTAAAAGTTTGCTTTCAAGCGAATAATGACGGAAGCAGTCAAAGCATGAATAGCAGTGCAGTAAAGCAATTATTTAAATTCATTCCACCAGAGTTCAGTTATTTCTATCAGAAACTTAGAGAAATTAAGTGAGAATAATAATGTAACTAAATAACATTAAATGTAAATTAAATATTAAACACTGATTTAGTTTTTCTAACTGAATCAGTGTTTAATACATGTATTTTCTATTTCTTATTGTAGCATTTTTAGTTAAATATGGGTTAGATAATTTATGCACTCAATAAAGAAAGCCCGTTTTTCACTCAATTCTGTAATAAAATGTTAATATCCAGTTATTAGCATGTTATTTTGCATTCAAATTGGCTGTACATGTTTCCAATAGGTTGAGAGAATAAAATGTATATGTTATAATAAAAGTAATAGCCTCAAAATGAACATTATGCGATTTTTTTCGTTTTCCCAACAATTTGTACGTTGTGGTTAAATCTGTTTTCGTGCTAACTCTTCAATTAATATAATCATATAACTTTATTCAGTTTGTATAAACAATTTAATCGAAAAATACTTTATTTGTTGATTTACTTTATAGTTCTTGTTTTTACATAATCCTATTCAATCAGTATCTCAGTTTAACCTCTCGCCTCATAGGTACTTTTACATTTCACACGCCACCTGGGCCTTAAAATGGCTCGACCAGTCGAGATAGAGATTTTAAACTATGGCTCACACACATGTTTTTTTTTTCAACACAACGGTATGGAGGACGTCCCTAAACGAGTGATCAGCTCAATGTCCGGGCGACTTCCGAGACAACACAGTATTAAGACGAAACAACAATACATATAACACGTGAAATATTTCGCTGGAACATATAATGAAACTAATTGCCTAATATTAATAAGAATTATCTATTTTATTCCCTCTCTTAATTTAATATGTGCTAAAATGTTCTCGGACGGTATCACCTTGAATTGTACTAAATTCTCCTTGTTTTCTGCGTAATCCCAGGTCGAGAGATGAGAAGAGGGAGAAAAAAGTCATACTATTTGCAGGAACAAGTTACATTAGAGGAAATGGATGACATGCATATGGAGAAGTGGTGGAATATATTTTTTTGGCAGAAGTAAAACGAGAAATCACCGACAAAAACGACTCTTCCACCACAAACGTCATATAGAGTGGCCGAAACACGTACACCGGTCCCAGAGGAGAAGAGCGAGTGTCTAACCATGTGAGCCACGGAGTCCTTGCGTATGTACATTAATTTTCCGGGACACTGGCTAAGGAAAAAAAATCTGCTGAAAGACCAACTTGAAGGATTTGTGGACGGAACAAATCATCGGGAAGAAGAATACCTAAAATAAGGCAATATAAAAATAAATAGTCGTATGCAAATAGGAAAAGAAAAGCAGAGAAGGTGGAATGATGCAGTATACTAGTTTGCAGTGAAAGATTTTCTTTGATCAGGAAAAAACATATATGAATTAAATATTTGACTAATTTATGCCATCGTGCCATCTGTGAATATTCGATCAGAGAACATGAAGGCCAATGTGATAACACACGTTCCCGTTGGAGCCAATTGCCAACATGTTTTACTCACATATAAGGAGATTCTATCCCAGGAGTCCACCAAAATTAGTGTGCAAGTTAGGGTGAGAAAATGAACAAGTTAGTGTAGATGGTCACATTAGTGTTAGTTTGGGGAAGTTATAGTGATAAAATGCGCTGTTAGTACACCAGATCAGTTTAGCGTTCCCTTTCTTTGTTAGCGGGTTTTTGTGATACACTGTCTGAGTAATGACTAATACATATTTTACATTGAGCAATACATGACTAATGACTACTCTATATATGTCTAATACATATATTACATTACAAATGTGGTGATTTTAAGTTATTTTGAACTCACCTTCTCACTTCGTTTTAAGCTATTTCTCATATTTGTTGGAGAAAAAGTCAACATATATTTTTCTCGGGTAATTATTCATGTACTGCAACAATAAATTGTGTGTTTTCCGTTTTTTATTTTAATTTATATAGGTGGCATCAAATCCTCAAATACGTACACGAATAGTTTCTCGTTGTTCGTCCAGAACCTATAGACCACTGTAGAGAAACTATAACTTCCAATTTTTATAAGTCTTAATGTGACACTTTACTTATAAACTAGAAAATTCATTATCCATATTCTTACAGCTTCCCTGTTTTAAAAAGGTACATAGCATTGTATTCATTAAAAGATAAGCATTTCAACGGTGCATTATTTTCTAAAAATCTAACTGTGAAATTATTACTTAAAATGCTTAGTTTTTATATTGTATATTTTATTGTGGTGGCCCGTGTTATTTCATTGATTTTTTCCTAGCATTACGGCGTAGCGCGACAAAAAATGTGTATGAAAGGCTCTACCGCAAGAGTTTCATGCTTCTAGTGATGTATAATTAAGTCCATATCCTTGTTAACAAGCGATTCGCAACATGCATGTGGCGATTGCTTCAATCTCCTTTGTATATGAGCTGTCTGCTGATTATAAAAAACTAGGCAGAGTAAGCATGATGGCCACAAATACAGTGGAACTGCTACACGATCAGTTTACGAATATTTAATATGTTTATTTTAGGTTGGTTGACTGCTAGATAAGTCCTTTTGCAATAAGGAAAAATGTAATATGAATAGGGTACTAATATTAATCATTAATGCAATGTAAATGGTATGAACTAAAGTTCCGCCATACAGCAACTGCATAAACTGTGAAAATTCCTCAGCATGTCGAAGTTATTTTCCGATTTCTCTGGTTTACGGAAATTAATATATTTTATTTGTTAAATTGTAGAAACTAAATTTCTTATACCAACTTATTTAAACGTGTCGAACTGGAGAATTCAATTTGGTACCTTTTCAATATTATTGTATGATTTGATAAATTTAAATAATTTTATTGATTATCTTTTATATTAATTTATTAATAATATTAAATAAATTAAACTAATGTTTCTTATTATGCATTGCCAAGTAAAGGATTGGTTGAATTGTATTATTTTCCGATATGTTGTGACTACTACAGTCAATTTTTAATTTCGTGTTTCATGTAAACTCCTATGTATAATGGAGAATACCTTTCTCGGTTTATTTTAATAGCGTATACCAGGTTTCGTTTTGGAACATCAAATATTGCTACCGCTAGAGTCATTTTTAAATTTTCTGTTTCAGGTGAACTCTTAGACCTGATGGTCCGATTTTGCATGTCAACGAATTCTACCTTACTTTTTAATTAATTGCTATGTGCTAAGTTTGGTTTTAATAAAACACGTTAAGGATAATTCATAGATATTGAAGAATAAAATAGAAAAGAAAAATCTATCTACAATAGGAAACTCGTAATTTTTAGAGTTATTGATATAGATTTGTATCTGCAAGATAATTAATAATAATTTATTATATTCAAATGCTGTGGATAAATTTAGAATTTTTCATGTTTTACAGATTACAGTAAAACGTCAGAAATTAATTCATATAATAATAATAATAATAATAATAATAATAATAATAATAATAATAATAATAATAATAATAATAATAATAATAATAATAATAATAATAATAATGAAGAGTACTAATATTCATCATCTTCTTAAGGCAATGATACAACTTATAGTGTGGCATCTTATAATTATTTCCCATGGTTTCCTACATAACGGAAACCAATGTGATGGTTTCCATGTCTTCCCTTCCAACCTAAGTTGTTGATATGGAAATATTACAAGATGAGGAGACATAGATAATTGCATATTAGTAGAAATATTCGTAATAAAGAGAACGCTTCCTTTCCGTAGATATGTTGTTAAAACACAAAGAACACTGTGTGTGAGACGTGTTAATTGTGTTCCCCTTTCTAGTAGAATATGACTAAAGAAGATATAGGAATCAAATAACCAATGAAATAAACTGGGTACCGTATGAAGAGTAGATCTGTATTGCTGAGGTGTAGTGGTAACATCGGCGTCGTTGCCTATGATGCAGTGAGCCCGGGTTCGAATCCCGGCGGGAAAGAAGATTCTGTATCTCCAACTTTAGTCTGGATGTATAAACTGTGAAATTTGAAAGGCAAAAGAAAATTAAAAACAATAGAACTATAATATTTCAGGTTGATAAAAGCACATAACGGCTGGGGGAACCGACATGCTAACCAAATATCTTCCCTAAACTGGCTTGATGATCGTACATCTTCGTGATTAACACATATAGAAATGAGATCTACAGCCGGCTGGAGTCCAAAGGTCTTCTAGGCCTGTCGCGACATGGAGTTTAGAAATAGAACGTTAAGGAAAACTTTAAAAAAATCTATAAAAAAGAAAATGACAAGCTCCATGTATTTCATTTAAATGCTGAATGACTTACCTCTTCAGGTTTCTCACTGCGACTCTTGTTAGAAGACAGTAGGATTCAGAATCTTATTATTGTGTTTGTCTCTTTTTCTTATTGTAGATTCCTGCTTCTTGTTTCTCTTCGCTCAATATTGTCAATGGCTTCCTAGAGAAGTCAAGTTTGTTCTTGAAGACTTGTTAGGATTTGGAAGACTTGTGCATATGGAAGCCTTGATATATTAAATGAGGTAGGCAATATCCCGGGGCCTCAAACTGGATTGTCGCCAAATTGTAGAATGTAACGCTGCTTATAATATTGTAAAGACTATATATTCTGAGCTCCAATCTCTCTCTCTCTCTCTCTCTCTCTCTCTCTCTCTCTCTCTCTCTCTTCTTCTTCTTCTTCTTCTTCTTCCCCTCCGTCTTCGCGTTTCCCTACATCTCATACTATAAGAGGAAATTGTCGTTTAATTCAATTGGGTCGCAGAGCTGGTATATTCCTGCCTGTTGATGACAAAGAGGGAAATATGTTGAAGATGGTAAGAAATATACGCAGGAGACTGAAGTCTAAATAAGAAAGAAGAAGGGTGGATTAGAAAAAAATATCATTTGTGGTGTTCTTACATTTAGAACATGTTGTCATATCAAGGGACATTGAAGTTTCATTTCTTGCTCTTGTTGAAACTTCCACATTTTAAAAATCCTCTTCATGAACTAAACCAATTGCACAATAGTTTCAAAAAGCCAAAGCCGACTGAAATATGACTCTGTCTGTATCTCTTTAGTAGATGACAGAAGCATGCATGCATTCTCATGGTTAGAGTGGTTTAAACCCTCAATATTGGTTTCGAGTTTTTTTCTAAAAACTACTTACTTCTGATGTAATTCAACAGATGTCCACGCGAGGTTTATTGGATCTCAATTCCAGATTCGCATATCTAAGTCTTCTTTTTCAATCATGTGTTAGGCTCTTCACCCTGTTCCGTCTTCATATATTTTCCAACCAACGTTTCCGCGGTCTTCCTAAATCTCTCCTTCCTTCAGGTTTATAATCAATAATTCTTGCAGGAATACGACTGTAGTTCATTCTTTCAAGGTAACCAATCGATTGATCTCTATATTGATGAATCCTTTCCCCCAATGATTTTACATTTAATTCGTTTCTTATATCCTCATTTTTAATTTTATCTAACGTACTACAACACTTAACTGATCTCAGAAACCTCATTTCTGTAGCCTGAAATTTGTTAATGTCATTTGGTATTACAGTCCAAGTTTCTGATCCATATAGTAAAACTGGTGTTGCAGTCAAGTTATATCAAGAAACTGAAAAGCTATATTTATAGTTTTTAATATTTTTTTTAGAGAATATGGGATGACAGGTATCCTTAAAATGCATAATAGCATGCGATTCCAGAGTCGAGTCTATGTGCAATTTCTTTCTGCACTTCATTCATATTTGTAATTAATGTTCATATGTATTTCAGTTCCCTATTATGTAATTATATATAATTTGTGTGTGTGTGTGTGGGGGGTATGTATATATTAGTTTCATAGATGGTCACACTTTAGATGAATAGACAGGCGAATGGAGAAGACTACTTAACTCTGAGCTACATGATCAGCTGCATCTGGGAAATCAGATACAATAAGAACAGTTAAGTCTCGTAGACTGTGATGGACAGGGCATATGGCACGAATGGGGAAAGAAAGAGGGACATGGAAACTCCTTGTAAGAAAACCAGAGTAAAAGCGCCTAGTAAGCAGGCCTAGAATGAGATGGGACAAAAATATGATTTGAGGAAGTATATTATACAGGGGATTATTTGAAAACATTAGCTCAGGATAGGGATGCATGCAGAGCTTATGTAGCGGGGCCATGAATCTCTGGATTATTTAGTGCCATTGAGTTAGATAGATATTTCACCTTCCACCACGTATTCAAAATTGCCCTAATTTATTGTTAAGTGTTCATTTTCATTTAGTAATCTACAGATATACTAATTACAATTGTCATTATCAGTAATTGTCGAGGAATGAGACCTCTACCATTATCCGTGTTATTATTGTTTTCTTTGGATAAGCAAGCCGGTTTGGAATATAGGTCCGCCAGCTAGCTTCTCCAAAGAAAACAATAATAACAAGGATAATGGTAGAGGTCTCATTCCTCAACATCATGCTACTGCATTGTCTGAGCTTCACCCAGGGTGCTTCTTGCTGGAACCAGCCAAATTTACTTGGCAATCAAATTCCCTACTGGTTATCAGTAGAGGGATTTATCAACACAGTCAGCGCTATTTAGCGGCGTCGGTGTTGAGCCGAAAAGTCGAGGGAAATTGGGTATGAGATAAATCGTTCCCGGTCTAGAGTAGGGCATTATTAACCACATGTCTGGACAATCAGAGAGTCCGAAAGTCGGCAGTGCGTAATGAGCCACACTACTCTAGCTATAGGACATCACTCATCTTATAGGTCTGGGGGAATATGCTTCCGTGAACAACACGTTGCTCTAGCTTGTTATACGAATTACAGTTACAATTATTATTTTTTATTATTACGGTTATTGTTATTATTATATAAAAAGTATACACCTGTAGTAGTAATGGAAGCAATGCTGGTACTAATAGAAGAGTACAATACTAGCCATCATTAAAAAATAATTCAATTTTTTTATGCATATATTATTTTCATGGCGTGGATACACTATTTAAAATTTGCTCTCAAGTCCATTAAAAAATTAAATCTCAACTCATAACATGGGAGAGCGTATGGAGAAGTAGTGGAATGAAGTTTTTAATAGGGGAAAACGGATGAAACCCTGAGATGATGCTCCTTTTTTTTTCCGATTCATTCAATACGAACCCCACATGGACAAGATGCGAACTCGAGACCTTGAGATAGAGGCCAAATGACTAACCACTTGCGTCATGGTCCCGCATCTAAAATCCGTTATTATACACGGTGTCCCATTCTAACCTCCCACATTTTAATTAATCATAACTCTCAAAGTATGCGGAATTATAAAATGAGGTTGGTATTAAAATAAATAGAAACTCAAAGAATGTTTGTTTTCCTTGTTGCAGTTAATTCATCTGTCGCATTTTGGACAATAATGACATAAAACCTCGTTCGCCAGGCATCACTCCATTGAACTTCTACCTCTGGGGGTATGTAAAAGACCTTGTGTTTGCGACTCCAGTACAAGATCTTCATGATTTACGAACACGTATCCTTGACGCAATTGCAACAGTATCAATGAACATGTTGGACAGAACGTGACACGAAATCGAATACAGACTCGATATTGTTCATGCTACTAATGGTGTACATATAGAGGTGTTTTAGAGTGTGGCAATGAAAATTCTTTAAGTTTCTGTTTCGTTTAATACCGGCCTCATTTCATAATTCCGCATACTTAGTTAGTTATGATTAATTAAAATGTGGGAGGTTTCAATGGGACACTGCATAGAGTATGACCTGTGGAACTGATCAAATAAATTACTAGTTTCAAAATAATTTGAATAAGTTGGTATGTATATCGCGATTACTCACTTCTTGTTTACTATTCTCAGCATGCTACAACTTATATTGTGTATCCAAACGTTTTTGTTTGATTTGTTGCTGTACACAATATGGTGTTAACGTAATCCAAATATTCAGTTGAAGTATCTCGAAAATGTATATAGTTGTGGCCATTAATATGCAGTTTCACCCAAATAGTACACTTATTCCTCCTCCTTATATCTATCTTTACCTAAATAAGTTATCTTACAAAATAAACATTTATATACAGCGTACTCGAAAATCCGTACTACAAAATTTCTAGAGCTTGTAGAGGGGGTTGGGTATATACCGTTTTGAATATGATATTACTTCCAGAAACATATAGTTTTCGTACTGCAGGTACAATTTCGCATTTAGTTTTTAAACTCCCCACATCTGCCGGGGGTCTTGACTTCCCAACCCCTTTCAAAATCGTTAAACTGGAAATATATAAAACTATTATTCTACCAATTTTATTTTACGGATGCGAAACACGGACTCTTACTTTAAGGGAGGAAAGGAGATTACGAGTATTTGAGGATAAAGTTCTTAGGAAACATTTTGGACCAAACTGACAGGTGAATCGAGAAGACTGCATAACAGTGAATTACATGGTCTTTATAGGAAACCAGATGTAATGAGAACAGTTAAGTCTCGTAGACTGCGATGGGCAGGACATGTGGCACGAGTGGGGAATGAAAGACGTGCATGGAAGCTTCTTGTAGGAAAACCAGAGGGAAAACGCCAAGTTGGTAGACCAAGAATGAGGTGGGAGAATAACATTTACTATGATTTGAAGGAAGTAAATTATACAGGGAATGATTGCAAAACATTAGCTCTGGATAGGGATATATGGAGAGTTTATGTCCGCGTAGCCATGAGCCTACGGATTCGATAGTGTCAGTGAGTTAGTTAGTTACATCTGCCGGGGATAAAGCGATGGTTATTTAATTATTTCATCATCATCATCATCATGAACAAATTCGTTTTAGGTCATGTGACCTGTGACGGTAAACCTAACGAGGATGGTCTTTATCTTACCACCGATGTTTTGGTCTTCCTTGGTTCCTATCTCCAGTTGGAGTATATAGGAACGCAAATTTTAGAACTGAATGTCCTTCCATTTTTCTCAGCTGATTTTTCCATTCTTATTGGTATCTTTCTATATCTTCATCTAAACTTGGTACTCCAAGTTTTTCTCTGATAATAGTGTTCCTGTGGTGATCCAGTCTATCGATTCCTAACAGTGATCGTAAGAAGCGCATTTGGCTTACTCTAAGTTTATGAGAATTTATTTTATTTAAAGTCCAAATTTCACTTTCGTATTTTAGAGCAGCTTTTAATGTGATGTTATGAAATCTTAGTTTTTAATCCGTCCTCATCTGTTTACCAAAATGTCTTCTTATAACCCCATAAATAAGTCATATAACAAAAAATTTAAAAAAAAGTTTTTAAATTATTATACTGCCAACATTGATTAATTTTCCCAAAAAAATATTAAGCTACTATGTTTTATTATATTTTTGTAATTTTGAATCAAGGTCACTCTTTAGTTCTGCAAATGTACTTTCCTAAGTATGAGAATGATATATGGCCCAAATAATTACATTTACACAACCCAACATTCACACAAATAGGCGCTATTCACTTACATATTCATATAACACATGGGAAATGTGATTTGGGTGATTACAGTAGCCAGATGATTCTGGGAAATAATTGGTTACCATGCTCACTTCTGGTTACGAGATTCGCGAGTTCGAATTATATCAGAGTCAATTTTTAATGGCGTTAAAGTCCTAAAAATGATATATTTCCTACGGAAACTAAAGCCTTGAATACCATACTGTAGACATACGTCGTATAAAAGAAGTGCAAGACTCAAATATATATATATATATATATATATTTTGTAAATACCCCAGGTTGTCATTTGACATTCCTGATTTCTCTCCTGGCATGGCGTACTTGTAACCCACTTCTGAAGTTTGTGCGCCTGGAATACGGGGTTATTTTGCCCCGATAATATGATAGGTGATGATGATGATAATGGTGCGCCAGGAGAGCCCCTAATCCTAAGCTTAATCTAATATGAATATCAATGATGATGTATGCGATGGCCATATGATTTCGGGGACCGTTTGGGCCTTAAAGTTTTCCTGACATTTGTCTTACAGGTGAGGAAAACCCCCAATAAAAAATTCACCCAGAAAAACTGTCCCGACCGGGGATCGAACCCGGGCCGCTGCGTGGCAGCGTGACAAGGCAACACGATACCTCATGACCACATTATATATGTTATAATTAAATGTTTAACATTGAGCAATGCAAACTTAATATGGTATGATACTTACTTACTTACTCACTGGCACTATCGAACCCGTAGGTTCATGGCCGCGCGGAATGTGGTATGATAAGAAAAATAAATGCCTGGACGGGATTCGAACCCGGATCTCTGAGTCTGTACTCAGAGATCCGGGTTCGAATCCTGTCCAGGCATTTATTTTTCTTATACCATATATATATATATACACCTATCTGAGTAGCTGAGTAAAAACTATTCAAGTCTGAAACTAATGATCTGGTCTGATAAAGATCATAGTTAAATATAAATACTGTATGCGAGGATAGGTCATATATATATATATATATATAGGACCTATCCCCGCATATAGTATATATATATATATATATATAGGCTGTTTCAAAATAAATATTACAGACTTCTAGGGGTTGTAGAGGATATTTAGTAGATAAAGTTTTTGATGAGGAACCCTTGTCCCGAAATTTACCATTTCGATGTAAAATTAGTTTGAAGATCGAAACACAATGGACTGATATCGTGTGTCTTGTTTCAGAATAAGTATTTCAGACTTCTAGGGGTTTTACGACACCTGTCGAGTCGGAGGAAGATCTTCTTGTACAAATTCTGGCGGCAGCAGAATATGTCGAGAACACACCAGGTTTTACGGGACGTGTGTATGGAAACATGTGTCGCAGGTAAACTTTGTGCAACGAATAAAAAGGTCACCACATGAAACCACTCTTCTAGTACAACACCTAGAAGTTTGTAATACTTATTCTGAGACACAAGACACACGATATTAGCCCATTGTGTATCAATCTTCAAACATATTGTATATCTAAATGGTACGTTTCTGGGCATGGGTTCCTTAATAATACTTTATCTACTAAGTCCCCTCTACAACCTCTAGAAGTACGTAATACTTATTCTGTAACACTCTGTATATATATATATATATAATATATATATATATATATATATAAAAATAAAAATGAATGCTCGAGTCTGGATTTGAACCCGAGTCTCTAAACTCTGTACGTTTATCGCTCTAATGACCTGAGCTATCCAAGTATTCAAACACAAACATACATACTGGGGTTCAAATCCCGACTCAAGCATTCATGTTTATTTTCATATCATATTTGCCTTCTTTGTCAAATATCAAAAATATAGTTATAATATATATATATATATATATATATATATATATATATATATATCCTATAAGCAGTTTTGATTTATATCTGTGAAACACAATATTAACTAGTTATTTTAAACCAGTGTCAATCATCATTTTCATCATACTCTATACTTGTGTTAGGCCTGATGGCGTGTCCTCTTCAAATAAAATGTAATTTTGAATACAGTATATTTGATGATAAAAGCATGGTCTGAGTTTATTTTAAATAAAACATGTCTTGTAAATAAATATTTTGTGTTATTTTAAAGTGGTGGTGTGTGATTGTATAAAGTAAAAAAAAAAAAGCCCGAAAGAATGTCCCCGGGGAAATAAAATTAGAGATTGGCATGAGTGCAACAATAACAACGAGGATTTTATGAACAAATGTTATAACGAGCAACAACAATGGACGTTAGCAGCAGTGTGATGTTATTATTTGAACATTGTCCGGAAGCTGAATGCCCAGGAGCAATGTTTTCCCATTGTTTTGAAGTACTGTCACATGCTGGCCTCACGCACATACAAGCCACAGATACATTCAGGTACACGACAAATCCAATTGTTGTGGTACAGATGGATATATTTGATAACAATTGCAATCAATTTGTGTTCGTTCACTAATTACATAGACCTCACTTTGTAATTTGGCTCTTTTATTCGCAGATGTCCAGTTGTCAATATGATAAATTGAGAACACGCAAATTTCGGTCGCTTTTCCCTCAAAACTCTGTTTTTTCATTAAATAGTATTACACCGTTCAATAGTAAATTGTTTAATTGTTAATTTAGGCCTACGTATTGACTTTAATTTTGTTAATGAATTTCATGTAGTCTGTTATTATAACAATCAGTGACGCTTTAGTTCATAGTTACGAGGTAAATTATATACATAGTCTTCTTCTTCTTCTGCTTCATGAAATTAGGCCTTTTGACCTGTTTTCACATCAAGTGGGGTTTAATGAATCCTCCCATCTAGTAAATGGGCGTCCAACATTTCTATGTCCTATTGGTTTGTACTTTAGTAACAGCTGAGGGATTCTATATGTAGGCATTCTCTTGACATGTTCATACCAGTTGTTTCTCATGTTGTCAATTCTATTTGTTAAATTGAAAATATTTAAGTCCTTCCTAATATCCTCACTTCTCTTCTTGTCCAAAATTGTCACACCTGCTACTGAACGTAGCAACTTCATTTCTGCAGTTTCTATTTTCCTTCTGTCTGAACGGTTAAGAGTCCAATTTTCACTTGCATATGTTAAGACAGGCACTGCCATAATTTTGTAAAATTTTAGTTGTGTGCTCCTCAAAGTTTTATTTTTCAGTGTCCGTCTTATAGTGCCACACATTCTGTAAAATCTATTTAATTTAATATTAATATCTTCCTTCTGACAGTAGGATACATTGCATCCTAAATAATTAAAATTGTTCACCTGTTGTATTATACTGTTATTAATACTGATATTACACCTCATATGGTCTTTCCCGTTACATAGTATTCTTTATATTCTAACAAAACACAGACACGCTATCAAAACATGAAATACGGGTTCAACAAAACTTAAAAATACACTTTAATGATGATCGATAGTTATTGTAATATTACAATCATTACCATTTGTATTACTTGTTGGAGTTTTCTTTTTGTTTTTCTTTATACCATTACCAAACATCAACTTATTGTAACGGACTGTCGACAGCACGTACGGCTTACTGCCCGTGCGACCCATGTTTGTAAATAACATTGTAAATATCTTACTTTTTGTCTAATAAAGTCCTACTACTACTTGTTGGAAGTACACGTCCACCGCTGTGGTCTCGAGGTAGCGTGCTGCCTTGAGACGCAGTGGGCCCGGGTTCGATTCCCGGTCGGGACGTGCTCCTGGGTGAGGTTTTCTCGGGGTTTTTACTCACCTGTAAAACAAATGTCAGGACGCTTAGGGCCCAACGGTCCCCGAAAATCATCTGGCCATCACTATCATCCTTATCATCATCATCATCCTTCGCCGGTGTGGAAAGCAACGGGAAGCTACCACACCTATAATTCCCTACTAAGCTGTAAAAGCATAGCATGAAAATGCTATGATTGCAGTGAAATACCTGCCCTTGGACAGAATTACTATGGATAGATGGATTGGAAGTATATTAATAGTTGCTTCTTGGTCTGCTTTTAAAATGTTTCCTGATGAACCGTGAAAATCATCTTCTTAGTCCATTTTTACTTTGAATTCACATATTGAAACTTGCACCCAAAATTGCATAATATAACTGCAATATTTGTTGATTTATCGTGTTTTTTCTGCAAAAACCCACATTACTCTTTCTCTAAACATGTCGTTTCCGCAATAAATAAAGTTCATTAAATATATTAAACATAAAACATACACTAAAATATTCTGACAAACTATTTTACACTACACGTTACAAAATTAGGTTCTATAAGTAAATAATTGTTTTTTTAAATCAATGCCACCAGATTGAAATTGTGACATTTCTGGTATTCTTTCCTCGCATAGTATACTTGTAATCTATTTATGAGTTTGGGGCTCCTGGAAGGCGGGGTTACGTTGCCCCAATGATATGAAAGGTGATGATGCTGGTAATGATGAACCTGGAGAAGCGTTAAACTAAACTTAATCTAATAAAGCGAATATAATAATGATGGTCAAATTGTGTTCGGGGATCGTTTGGGCCTTAACATTTCCTGACATTTACCTTACAGGTTAGGAAAGACAGAAAAAACTCGCCCAGAAAACTTGTTCCGAACGGACAAGCGGTGGGTTAATGAAAAATCGAAACATGAATTTCTGTACACATGAAATACCTGAACTTACGGTTAAATTATCGGTAGTGTTACAGTGTACTTTCATTTCATGAATATTATAGTTATTATTTTATTATGTTCCAAAATTCTTCCATTACACCATACGAAAAACTCTGTCCAGATTTATGATTTAAATATTTACATTATTTTGTAAAATCTTCTGAAAAATCATTAATCGTTATTCCTTAAGGCCAAATTTTTGATAAACACAATATTTTATTATTTTACTAATTCACTGGCATATTAATTAGGCATATTTATGCTCACGGGTATAAGCTCTCTATGCATCCCTATCCTGAGCTAATAAATTCCAGTCATTCCTTGTATAATTCACCTCCCTTAAATCATGCTTACCTTTATTTTCCCATCTCATTTTTGTCCTACCTACTGAGTATTTTCTTGCTGCTTTTTCTACAGGAATGTTCAATTCCTCTCTTCCAATCCTAGTTCGTAATACATTTCCAGTCCATCGCAAACTATGTGATTTAACTGTTCTTATTAAATTTGGTTGTATTATAAATATCAAGTTGATCATATGTATTTACGCAGGCTTATGTTCTCCATTCACCTGTCTGTTCGTCTCTCTTTGGTTCAAAATATTCCTAAGAAATACTCATAATGTTTCTAACCTCGTTAAAGTACGAGATAATTTTAGATCCATACAACTGGAAGAATAACTGGTACATATGTTTTCACTTTAGCACTTTTAGAGAATTATGATGAAACGAGATCCTGAAATGTATAATAGCATGTTTTTTTTTCGGAATTGAGCGTGTGTTTAATTTCTTTCTGTACCTCATTCCTGTTTGTAACTATTGTTCCTAGCTATCTGAATTCAGCCAATTCATTTATCGTTATCTATCCGTTTCTATTATATATTGATTTTCAATGTGTGATTATATATTTAATTTTTATAACAATGCAAAATTAAATGATTTTTACCAACACAAATAAAAGAAAAATATTGATGCACTTTTCCACGTATTGGCGTTAATCATATATTAACAATATAGTGTCATTATATATACATTTTGTGTCATATTTCATTACTTTCATTGCAACGGATTTATGGTTTTACTTCGAATTCTAATGTTACTCAATCTGCAATTCCTAGATATGGTAGTCGCATATATCATATTGTTCCTCTGTCTATACCAGGCATGGGGAACTTGGGCTCCGAGTGCTTATAACAAACCTCCCGCCAATACTCATTCCACTCATTTGTACCTGCACTGGAGACGCAGGTACACAGTGATTAACAGTACACAGTGAGAGTCAGTGGCGTTCAATCCAGCGTGAGTGTGGCAAATTCTAAACACCGATATAATTTTAATACGGACTGGGTAAATTATTATTTTTGCGTTCAGAATGACACGAAAGTTATTTGTTTATGGTGTTCTACGCGGTTCCATCATGTGAAAAACTATAATATCCCGCGACATTTCAGATCTTCACATGCAAATCAATACGGATAGGCACAGGCACGATTAGAAATACATAACTATATTTTCACAGGGGCATATTAATGATATATACTTTTAAAGTACATTAGGTAACATGCATGGAGTTCTAATTCATAAATAAATATAATAGACATAGGGGACATTGTATGTTTTGTTTACACAGGGGATGACAGGATGGGATTTTTAAATAATCTAAAGCAGCAAACACTCCAAAACGATAGCAGACAACCACTTTCAGAGAAATCAGTACGTGCTAGTTATCGGATTTCAAAATTGATTGCTGAGAAATCATATCAAATCTAAAACACTCTCCAGATTAAACGATGACACCCTTGTCTCAATATTACGTCTCCCTACGAGTACTATCAGCCTGACAGATAAATTAGTGTCAGCGGTCTACTACGCGCCCTTCAAACTTTTGCACAGTTATACGTAAAGTATGTACGAATGGAAGGGTTAGTGCGTATGTTTCAGGTTGTAAGGTTGCGCCGCCACTGATACTGCATGGTATACCGAGATCACAATAACAACAGTCTTGAGTTCAATGAAAGGTGGAATGAGAAAGATGTCATATTACCCCTCATTCGGCAGCTCCCCATGACTGGTCTATACCTAATTCACCACACATTTGGGAAGGAATATATTCTTAGAAAGAGTTTGAGTGTTAATACAATTAAAAATAACAATTTAATTTATTTACAGACCACACATATGTTGGAATGTTTCCCCTCCAACTCCTGATTCCCTGTCACATATTTTGTCATAGTATTATTGATAAAAAGGGATCGAGTAATATTTGAACGTGAATAGGTCTTTATCTAACTCATGTTCATGTCTGCTACTACATAATATACTTAGCCCTAATAAGAAATGAGATGGAAAAAAATAAATAAAAAGTAAACAGTCATTACATTCATTAAGATGGTAAAAGGATTCACGGAATGTTTATGCTATGGGAAAGTCTGATTGTGATGTGATATGTATCATGTAGGTTTTAATCAAATTGTTTTTTATTGAACAAATTTTATGTGCCGTTAATGCAGATGTGGATTTCCTGAATTGTTAGGAAGTGACATTGGTCTACGTAACATATATATTGCGTGTTTCTAACTGCTGAGATGCGTGTCAAGCAGCAATAACGTTAAAATTCTAAGGTTACGCAATAATAATCCAGATAACACCTTCCCATGTTTACATATGCACGAATCCCTTTCATGACATTTTGCTACAGATAATAATACTTCCATAATACTTTCTCTGTGTAATTCCAACACTACCTCTGGGAATACCATCACATTCTACTAAAATTATAACGATATACTATGTCCCCTACTTTGGGGCCAGGGTGCGCCCTTACTGGAGTATTACATCATCATCTTCTTCTTCTTCTTCTTCTTCTTCTTCTTCTTCTTCTTCACGGTATAGGCTCCATGGCCTGTTCCGTCTCAATACTCCATCGCTTTCTTGGTCTGCCAGGATCTCTTCTCCCTCGTGGTTTGTACATACAAGGAGTATTAAATCAAAGCTAATTACATTGGTCAACATAATTTTTGTCTCATGAGACCAATAGTTATAATTAATGCAGTTTTTTATCGTGTTTTCAAATACGTATTCGGAATTTCTCCAACACCCACATTTTTTTGTTTCAATTTAAACTAATGAATTTAAATAATCAGTTTTTAATAAATGTTTTTTTCGTCCATGTGTCCATTGTAAAATAAAACTGGGAACACTTTCATCAGGAGATTTCAGCTATGGAAAAGATATATCAAGGCAAATGGAATCCTAATATGCTGGCCGATTATTGTTGGACCATCCAGAGGGATGTTCCACAGGCGAAATATAGCAGGAAATCGTCATTTCTTACTTTCTAGGTGAATCCGAATATTCGAATATTGTGTAGTTACGATGTAGAAAATATTTAAGTGTTTGAAATTATAAATTCCTGTCTCTCGGAAACCTTGCGTGATGGCAAAAAAAACGATATCATATTTGAATTCAGGAGAAAAAATACTATTAGAATCACATATGTTTCTTCTTCTTAAGTTTCTTTTTTTAATGCTCAGTGTTATTTAATTACGTTTATTTGTCTTGATATAAGGTTAAAATAATAAAACATGTGCCTGAGATGTCAGCAGTCCTCAACTAATTAAACTTTCAGTTAAAAAAATGTAGGCCTTTCGGAAATTGTTCCATTGTGCCGCTTACGGATTGTCTTTTGTTTCCCGTTTCTTCTATTAGCGTATATCTGATTACCTGCAAGGTTATTAATTACAAAATTACTTGCCTCGGGCCCATAGAAGGCAAGGATTGATTCATCTTTCTTTCCAAGGCGTATTAACATAAATCAATAATGATTCTCAAACCCACAGAGTGACTGAAAATGATTGTTTTCACTATGATTATCAATCAGGAAAGCTAGACAGCAAAATAAAGGGAGCTGGAAATGATCTCCTAAGTGAGTGAGTTTCCGTATAGGATTATACCAAACAGCTACGTGCACATAAATTAGATTGAACATTAATTATATAAAAAAATGATATTTAATGCAAACAAGTAGTCTGAAGTAAAAACAAAATCAAGATAAACATTTGATCATTCAAGAACATAATATAAATAAATAAATGATAATACTTTTACAAGACAAAGACCACACCATACCTCATACTACACTCATGCTAGCGTCCAAGCCAGGGTGGCTTCTTCCCTGGTCTACAGGACCAACTAAAACTGCGCCGCTTCTCGGCTTCAGACGACCTTGTCCATTTTAGAGTTCCAATCCCATCTCGGAATGGATCGATGAATCAAAGAATGAATGATTGAATGAATGATAACGTTCTCGCTGTGCATAACGTATTTGAAGGTTCCGAGTTAGAGGGGAGATGCGCCGTAGAGACAGCGCACCAGGAGAGGTAAAGAAGGAGAGTGGGGGTAAATGCATAGAGAAAGGAATATTGGCATAGTTCATGAATCTTACAGTCTAGGGAGGATAACGACGCTGCAGTAATGAACCGAAAAATGCACTTTCGGTTCACCATAATCAGCAGTTATAAAAGTATAATACGTTTTATGACTCAATTTGTATTTATTTCAGCACGGCTCAAATCTCAGAGTCGTATTTTACTACTTTAACATTTTATCTTCAGATTCGGGACCCACAGTTTATAGTCCATCTCGGTGAAATTGTCTCCTGAATTGTTTTCATTTTAAAAACCTATTAACCCGGCCGGATTTGAACCCGCGACCTTTGGGAACAGAGACAAGAAACTTAACTCCTTGACCACCGAGGCTGGTATTTGTAATTATAGTTCAACCTTTAATGGTCAGCAAAATTTTGTGAAATTCTAGGCGAGACTTGAGAAACTGTATGGGCGATGGTAGCCAGTACACCAATTCAGTTCTTACATAAAAGCTATATTCGTTTAATTTTTCCTAGAGTTAAACGATTTTATCGTATATTACCTCTCATTAAAAGTTAAAAAATATTATTTATTTACCGGTAGATAATAATAACAATTTAAGTTGACTATTTACTCATGCCCCAAATGGGAGTCAATGACCAATCACGTTTCAATGATTTCTGTTTTACAACCAATCAGAGTCGTGTTTCACGAAATATTTATCAGTGTTAGGATTATCATATATTAAACAAAGCTCCTCCTTTTTAATATTCTGAACAGGTCTGACCGTTATTTTGCAGTGACTGAGCCTAATAACAAATACGGCTACCAGATTGTATATAATAGTGCTTACATGTCAACATTTGTAGCAATTGATTATACCACCAAAAAAAGAAACCACTGTTTGCACTTTCTTAAATGTACTTTTTCCCAGGTAATAATCGAGAAAAATATAATTGTCATATTTACATCATACGACATCAAAAATGAATTAATATACAGATTGATGTGTTTCATTTTTTCTCCACTAGAGAGCATTCTTACAATATTGCGTTCCTTTGGCAATAAATAGTATGATCTGGTTGCAGTGATAAACAAAAGAAGCAGTAGAAGCGTACCTATCGTTTCTCATTTGTTTTCAAACATCGCCGTTTACATTAAATATATAAATATTTTAAAATAACTATAGTTAAATAATGATTTGTGAGTAAACAGCTTAATTTTATTCGTTAAATAGTCCTAACAAATGCCACTCTTGATTTCCAAATTCTCTAGATAAATTCACTCCTCACTTCGTGAGTCGTGAATTTATCGATAATTTGGAAATCAGTCGTGGCATTACTTATGAAAAACTTAGTGGTACACTTTAGGGACTTTAACTGGATTGATTTGAATAGACCTGTTGAAAACAAGCTAAATGAAGGTCGGTTACATGAGAGATACTATGCAGTACACTTTGTATTGGTATCCAGTAAAAGAAAAATTATTTATTATATATATATATATATATATATATCCATCCATAGTAATTCTGCAGGGCAGGTCTTTGAATGCGTAGATATATATATATATATATATATATATATATATATATAGATATATATATATATATATAATACGAAAAAACTGGTTTTAGTTATAATACTATTAAATTTAAATACAACTGGTACTAATAATAAAAGAAGTTAAGTAAGATAAATTATACAGCAGACAGCCCATCTCTATAAGGCGTGAGAAATAAATATAAAGTAAAATAAGGGGAAAATGTAAGGTTCTAATCGATATTTTATATATATTTTATAGCTTAAATTGCATTATTTAATATTAATACTATTTAATAAACGCAAAATAATTAAATTCAGATATTTACTAGATCGTGACACACTTAAACCGCAGTGAACACTGCACAGTAAGTTTTATTAACTACCAAAATTAAAATGTCGAATTTTATATGTATTACGAGTACATGTAACATTCTACTTCGTTATTGAGAATTACGTCTGATAAGACTGTTCGTCATTGGCATTATTATAGAAAATTGCCTTTTTAATTTATAATCGCTGTGATCTCGGGGTAGCGTGCTGCTTTGTCATGCAGCGGGTCCGGGTTCAATCCCGGTGGGGACAAGTTTCCTGGGTAAGGTTTTTCGGGGTTTTTCCTCACCTGTAAGATAAATGTCAGGAAATTTAAGGCCCAAACGGTCCCCGAACACCATCTGGCCATCGTTATCATCAATATCAAATTCTCCTAATTAGGTTAAGTTTAGTTTAAGGTCTCTCCTAGCGCATCAGTACCATCATAATGAACTCTCATATCATCGGGGCAGCGTTACCCCGCATTCCAGGAGGCCCAACCTCATAAGCGGTTACAAGAGCGCTATGCCAGGAGAGAACACCAGAAATGTCGAAATGACAACCTACGGCATTTCGAAAAAAAGATGAAAATGATGTGAGTACAAATAATTGAGAGACATGTTACATTATAAAATTCTAGTAGAGTAGATATAAAGGTTGTTAGTTTATATTAGTATCACAGTGACTATTTAACTCATGCCCCAAATGGGAGTCAGTGACCAATCACATTTCAATGATTTCTGTTTTACAACCAATCAGAGTCGTGTTTCACCAAATATTTATCAGTGTTATAATTACCATATTAAAGAAAGCTCCTCCTTACAATATTGCGTTCCTTTGGCAATAAATAGTATGATCTGGTTGCAGTGATAAACAAAAGAAGCAGTAGAAGCGTACCTATCGTTTCTCATTTGTTTTCAAACATCGCCGTTTACATTAAATATATAAATATTTTAAAATAACTATAGTTAAATAATGATTTGTGAGTAAACAGCTTAATTTTATTCGTTAAATAGTCCTAACAAATGCCACTCTTGATTTCCAAATTCTCTAGATAAATTCACTCCTCACTTCGTGAGTCGTGAATTTATCGATAATTTGGAAATCACTCGTGTCATTACTTATGATAATTGGAGCAAGAAGTTAATGATGTAAAATATTATCATTATTTCTCAGAAAATATTTAAGTTGACTATTTAACTCATGCCACAAATGTTAATCAATGACCAATCACGTTTCAATGAATTTTGTTTTACGACCAATGACAGTCGTGTTTCACCTCGTTCTTTATCGATTTCTCTTTATCAGCTCCTGCTTTTGTGATAATGAAAGTTCCTCCTTTTTAATGTTCTGAACAGGACAGAACATTATTTTTCTCCAACAAATACATTGAATGTAGCAAATAATGAACAGATTCCTTGATTTTACTGAGTTGTTTACTAAGAAAATAAATGAATAACCCGTAATGTTGATTATGACATATAGTTTGATGTGTTTCATTATTTCTCCACATGGGTACATTCTTACAATATTGCGATCTTATTTGGCAATAAATAATATGATCTAGTTGCAGTGAATGAACATAACCTCACATTTCTGATTTGTTTTCAAACATCGCCGTTTACATTAAATACATAAATATTTAAAAATAACTATAGTTAAACAATGATTTGTGAGTAAACCGCATAATTTTATTCGTTAAATAGTCCTAACAAATGCCACTCTTGATTTCTAAATTCTCTAGATAAATTGGAAATCACTCGTGGCATTTCTTATGATAATTATATCGTGGATTTTCATAAAACTTTACATTATATAAAATGTGTTTTTGAAACAGTAACTGTTATCAGACTTCATATAACTAATTTTAACGTACGGATATTGTTTCCATTTTATTTCGATATACTTGGACACATTAGAGCAGGTCAAAAATACTGACGCTATACAATTTTAGGTGGGTAGTATTATAGTGTTCAATGCATTGTTAAATTTAGCGTAGGGAACAGTGTTTTATGCGTTGAAAGTTACGATTTGTAACATAGTTTGAGTAGCAAGGCTTGTTTCTTAAATCAACTGAAAATTAAGTTGTTTACAGTTTTCGATAAATATTACTTAAAAAAGCTTTCATGTATGTTTTATCAAGATCAAACAATATTACTTACACATTACACTTGTTGCTTTTGTATGAGAATAATTATATCCACTTACATAAGAATTTTGCTACTATCTGTTGCAATTTTAATATTTGAAGCATAAAAAATCCTTAATTCTCTTCTTCTTTATTTGTAGGATTTATATCATGTTAATTTCCCAAATTGCTCCTCGAAGGAAGAAATACTAGATTTGCAGCCACTGTCTGTCCATCTCTAGGCTGGTCTTCCTCTTGTTCTTCTCCCGTCCTCTGGTCTATCTTCTTTGTTTTTCATCTTTCTATATCATCTTCCCAGTATTTTCGTCTGTTTATAATAAATTTGGTTGTCTTCAATTTGACATTTGTCTCTAATTTCTGCATTGTGCATCCTATCAAATAATGATTTCCAGTGAATAGTTCTTAAGATCTTCATTTCACATGTGCTTATTATTTGTTTAGTTTTTCTTTCTTTTTTTGATCATCCTTAATTGTAATTCATTGTAAATCCTTAGTTTAAATTATAAATTGGTCATAAATATAATAGAGTTACTCTGTATGTATTTCAAACAGTATTCCACAAGATGACAGCAATAGTGAATTAGAAACTGAGTTAAAGGGTTGCTTGGATTAATTGAGTTCGGTGGGAGTTGTAATTTCTACACAAAACAATATATCCATCTGGCATATCGCATTCCGGTAGATTGGTTTCGGCTCCCCTGTGGTGTATGCCGCCCGCAGAGACAATTCTCAGCCATGACATTTCAATCCTTGGAGCTCCAGCTTGCCGGCTTGTTCGTCAACTAACACTTTCACCTCACACTTTTCAATTGCACACTCTTTCTCGATTTATCACCTACTCTTCCCTTTTAAAAGCACTGTGTGATATAATTTTTACAACACTTAAAATAATCAATCTGAGGAAAATATACAGAGTGATTTGAAAATAGTAGATTATACAGGGGGTGATTGGAAAACATTGGCTCAGGATAGGGATGTATGAAGAGCTTATGTCCGCGCGGCCATGAACCTACGGGTCGATAGTGCCAGTGAGTTAGTTAGTAGTATTAAGCTATTTGTTAATATTTAATTTCGATACATCTGCAATAACATTGCACATATAGTTCGTCCAGCTAGCTTAGCTCTAGCATGCCTGCTTACTGACTTATAGAGTGTCCGGGATCGATAGCCGGCGGGTTAGGATATTTTAATTGTATACTTTTCAATCTCGGAAGTAAGAAGGGCGGCAGTATGTAATTTCTAATTCCTAGAATGTGGACATGATACCTGTGTTAAATTATAGAATCCTCGACTGTATATATATTCAGAAGGCATGTGGTAAATTGATGATAGAATCGTTCGGTGGATAAGGTCACAAAGCCTGGCGATCCTCTCAATGTTTTTCGATGGGAGTTGGCTAGTTGCCGGCACCGGTTTTCGCCTTCTCACTTTTCTTCATGCTATCCCTCATCGTACAAAACACACTATCCATCATTTGGTCCTTACAGCCCATGTCGGGCCCTGGCCTACCCTTTGTGTTTTCTTAACCAATCTGATTTATTTACACTTATTACCCTACGAGTGTCTTAACTGACTTGTTGTCGACATATCGCCTCAAGAGAAACCTAGTAGGCAACAAATGCACGTACGGCCAAGCAGGTCCGTGCGCAATGTAAATGCGTATGTATTTTCTTTCTTCTAAAAAAAGGCAATAAATTCCTTTATCAATAAAAAAGGTATTAATTGGATGGTAAAATGTTGGTACATTTTGCTTAGAGGCATCTCTTTTTCATAGGCGTAAGGTTCCTTTACGAACCTGACGATCGTCACACGCGGGACCCATGGCTTTAAGTCCCTCCCGATGGAGTTGTTACTTGTATTTTTCCATCCTAAAAATCCATCGACGTCGGCCGGGTTTAAACCCGCAAGCCTTGGATCTAGAGACAAAGAACATAACTGCTAGATCACCGTGACCAACCAAAACACATTATACTCACCCTACATTTGTCTCTGGACACAATGATATTACAGATCATCCACGTACAGTGGTCTGCCAAAGTGATCCGTAAGTTGAAAATAGATCATATGAGATCCTATTTATATCATGTATCCTTCTAACGAGGAAGCTAAACAAGAAAAGTGCAGTGGATGATATTGGATCACACAGATTACAATTATTGTTTGAAAGGATATATATGGTCGTTTCTGGTACATCCTGATCCGCAAATAAAAATAATAATGTTAAAAGAAAACATGTCATATGTATTCACTGCCACATTCACTCACACACACTCTCTCTCTCTCTCTCTCTCTCTCTCTTTCTCTTTCTCGCGTATACATAGAGCTACTACCAGATAATATATATTTATCGCCTCACACAAATTACATATTTAATCATCATAAGTTCTGTTGAATTAAAAAAATGTTCCATTGAAACTCCCATTCTGTTTTTGTCTTTTTGTGTCCCCTTACTTCTTCTTTCGTTCTTTTCAAATGTTCCTCAACATCATCTAATCATCTTACGTAACATGAACTTTTCATCTACCTTCATGTTTACTACTTATTTTCATTTGCTTGTTATCCATACTAATTTTATGCCCCAAACTTTGGATTATTCCATTCCTTACTTCTGCTACTAACTAAATCTCTATAACAATTTTAGCCTCTTATTATTCATTGTCTTCCTTAATTCAACAATATAACGTATCACTGTAAATATATTGTAAACATTGATTATTAAATGCTTCAGTTGTGCTTATTTCTGAGTACATTAATTTATACCTTGAACTTTAGGCTGTGTTTAAAAAACACAATTACTGTATTATACTGTAATTTCGGAATATTTTTGTTCAATGCCACAGATTGCAATATGACGTTTCTACGTTTATGGCATTATCGGAATTGTAACCCACTTCTAAGGTCCTAGCGCCTGGAAGGCGGAGTTACGTTAACCTGGCGGCATGATAGAATATAAGTGATAATGAAGCATCAAGAGAGTCCTTAAACCTAAAGTTAATCCAAATTCCATGCCATGAAAAATCACAGGGAAAATTCCCTTTACAAAAGTACCCCTGCGGTCTGACCGGGAATTGAACTAGAGACTTCATTAGCTGACATCACAAGCTCTGACCGCAAAATCATTATGCTAGAATATTAAAAATATCGTATTGTAATTATAATACTATATAAGTGAACACAACATGATTATTATGCAACAATTTCGAACTGGATTCTTTCACCGTGTATATTGCTTTTTATAGTAACTTCTATCAATATTTCTCAATATTTACAATACTTAATGTTACAAAAGCTACTATCATCGATATTTAGTGTGTTTATACACCTATGTTTTACATTAGAAATAGATATAATTATATAATTACTATTTGGATGATAATTGAGTAGGATATAATGTAATTTCATGTAACATTATGCATTGGATTCCACGTATAAGAAATAAGAGAAAACAGCACCAAAGTTCAATTGCCGGTATTGTGACAGACCCAGTAGTCGCATATCGACGCTAATACTGTGTTCCCGAATAAATAATTAATTAATAATAAGCAATTAATTAAAGTGGTAAATTAGCTCGATATAACACGATTATAACCGTGTTCAGTCTCGAAATAATGCTTATAAAATAATCACTTCGAATATGAAATCATAATAAGTAAGCAAAGGTACTATAAAATAATAAAAACATATCAATCATGTGACTACTAGTTCTGTTACAGTTTGGAATAAGATGATGTGTTGACAGAAAAACTAAGGAGAAGGATTTTTTCTGGGCTAAAAAAAGTGTCGTCATTATGTTATCTGTTAAATAAATTCAGATTTTTTGTTCAATGGCATTAAGTTTTCTTATATTTCTGCCATTCGCGGAATTGCTATGCGCAATCATGTAAGTTCCGAGAAAAATACTATATACTGTAACGCCAAACTAACAATACTGGATATTACAAGTTATTTTCATTGTTTGACAGTTATGGGCCAAAAATCTAAGAGCTGGAACATTTGACGCTTAGTTGCATAATGCAAATTTAGATTAGCATTTATGAAGATCTGGTTTCATATCCGTTTGTTGAAAAACATAGAATCTCTGACAGGGCTGATGGCGTTTAAAAAGTTTCTTTAATAATAAGACTATATTTAAAGATTTGGCGCTAAAAGTGTGCGTACACTTACTTCATAAGTCAGTGCAACAGACGGCATGAAAATCTCATTTTAAAAAATGGCGATTAGCAGGTTGATACATAATATCGTCCAATTATGTCGTCATGAAGTGATCTGTAAATAAATTCAGGTTCTTTTGTTCAGTACCATTAAGTTTTCTTACATTTTTGGCATTCTCGCATGATATTTTCGGAATTTTAATCTACAAAGATTGGAGCACCTAGAAGGCGGAGTTACGTTATCCCGATATGATGGGTGATAAATAATGAGACACCAGGAGAGTTCTTAAATCTAAACTTAACCTAAATTTCAATCTATGGGGACCACAGGAATAATTATCTTTAATCAAATATTCCTAAGATTTGGGCGGGAAACGAACCATAGACCTCATGAACTGTAGTCAAATATTTGACCTCAAGTCTGAAGTTTCTGGGTGTATTGATTTCAATGTTGTGATTAATTCACATAAATTCAAAAATAAAATAATTTATTGAGTGATTTATTTTAAAATTTCACTCATATTTACAACGTAAAGTCCGAGTGCGAAAGTTACGTACTTTTTGTAGATATTATTAACGCATAAATGTAACTTCATCTGCAAATGATTCAAATGTCAGTATTTTATATTCATCACGTTCACTTGTTTATGTTTTGTTGAAAAGGGCCCGCTGTTTTGCTTTTCTACTCGAAGGTTTATTCTTCGGAAAATTCGTTATTAATGTGTTTGATGTGAAGCATTATGAAAAAGAGTCACCGATCCGTTAAAAATGAATTGTAGATAGCATGTGTAACCCGAAGCATATAATCAATATTTCAATATCAATACGCCTTGTGAATGATGCAGCGATTCAACAAGCGAATATCCAAACATCACGTTTCTGCTTCCAAGAAATTATCAATTTTTTTAACAAAAATGCGTGTTCAATTTTGTTTTAATGATATTAATGTTTCACAATTTTACAAAACTGATATATTTGTTAGATACATTTTCTGCTTCCTTAACCACGGATTTGTCCACATTTTCTCTATGCAGTCGTGATACTTTAATTAAATGCCCTTACTGTACTTGAATGTAGGCATTTATAATGATTATGCATATCTCAGTTTTTAAACAACTTTTCCTTATATAGTTTAAGATAAGATTGTTAGTGCTGTGCATTTACAGATAAAGTTTTAATGCAATTATTGGATAAAACTTGTTTTCGAGAAGTAAGTATTGGGTTATTATATTTCCAATTAATTATAACTTTTGAACTTTTGTACAAGCTCAGTGATTGGAAGTATGTTTTGCATCCTGTAGCCAATTGAAGTGTTAAATTTTTTTCTTCCGTTCGTTCTATTTAACGATATAATAATAATAAGTAGGTAAGCGGCACTCGAAAAGAGCATTAAGTTTCGGTTTATGATTTGCCTTTTAGGCCATCTTCTGCATTGTTTGTAATGCTATCGCTCGCATTTTTTTTTCACATATCTTGAATTCACTCGAATCACTCGGTTGATGGAATTTCGCATTTTTGCACATTTTTATGGTTTATATTTAACGATTTCTTTTTCTAATAACAATTATACAGGATAACGATTATGATAACTAACTAACTCAATGGCACTATCGAATCCATATGTTCATGGCCGCGCGAACATAAGCTATCCATACGTTCCTATGTGTGTGTATATATATATAGCAGGATACCAAAGGACCGATAAAAAGAAAAACGAAGATATATGAACAGAACTTAATATATTTAATATCTGTGAAAGAATAAAATATTATCAACATGCTTATCTTCAGCACGTATTACGAATTAATGAACAGTGCATACCAAGAAGAATGTATAATTATAAACCAAAAGGGAGAAGAATGTAGGGAAGACCATTGAAGAGATGGAAGGACCAATTCGACGTATAATGAGATCGGAACAGGCCATTGGGCCTAATCCTTGTTGTTGTTGTTGATGATGATGATGATGATGGTGATGACATTCCTATACCGAGCTAATGTTTTCCAATCATCCCCTGTATATTCTACTTCCTTCATGGAACATTGAATTTGAACATAATCCGAAAATGTTTTTTAACAAAGTGGAAACATATGTTTTTAAATGGATTGTTGTCTGAAAATATACTCCAATATATATGCATAGTGTTCTGCTCAAGACGAGGTATTGCACTGCAAACTCACAATCCTCCACTATTTTCTTAACTAGCCTTCCTTTTTGTATCAGCATACGAACCATTTATTTTAATATTGTATATCATCTCATGTCTTTTTCTGCATCTAACCTTCTTTCCTTTCACCATTCCTTCTAGGGCTCCTTCAGCAGGCAGTTTCTTCTTAGCCACTGGTCAATCCAATTTCTCTTCTTCTTAATAAGTCCTAGCATTGTTCTACCTTCACCTACTCTGTATAGTATATATTTATTTTTTCTCTCCATTTTATACGTTCCATTCTTCTCTCTATCCACATCACAAAAGCTTCCTATTTCTAAATCTTTTTTTTTCAATTTACAGCATTTTTCATTAACATCTGGTTTTACTTCATGCATTGTTTGTTACAATGTTTACAAATTGTTCAATCCTACATTAACAATGCTTATAACTATCTCTATGTAAATACATACTGTTTTTCATTAGTTAAATTTAAAATTTCATTATATATTTAGGAATAAGGAAATTCGTAGTGGTTTACGACATATTTATTTTTCCATATTTGTTTATATTTCAGGGAATAGTGCATAATTTTATATATTTTTAGAATATGGAACATATTTTTACATAAATGAACATTTTATTTTAAATGTGTTCCATATTTTATGATTTTAAAGTTATTAGCTCAAACTGCAACCCAACGGTCTGAAACAGTTCCAGTTGAGCCATCTGCTCCTGCTGTTGAAAGACTAACAGCTCCAGCTAGAGTCGAGCCAGCCGCTCCTCGACCTGAGAGCAAAAAATCACGTAAAAGGAAAAATAGGAACTCTAGGAAAACTGGAGTTGCCACTAGTAATGAACCTGAATTCAACGACCAGGAACAAAACCCGGTTCCCTCTCAGCTAGAGGAGGAAATCGTAGACGATCAGCAAATGTTATATACATTACTGATCAAGCAACCCAAACTGAAATATTGCCTCCACAGAGAGCAAATAAAAAGTGTCAGGCTTCAATAACCCCAGAGAGGAAGGATAAATTGATAGGCACTCCATCAGAATGCCTATGCTGGGACAACTGCCCAACATATCCGCATGACTCAAATCTCATGCACAAATTTGGCGATATTGTTAGCCAACTTCTTGAACAACTTCAACAGGAACAGGGGTCAGGTTCCTTTAACCTTACCCTGACCATGGGATGGGGCGAAGGTGAAATTGACAGTTGGGATATAAATATAAACTTATTGGATACTAAAAGTCGAAGACAACAGGAGGACTTCAACTTTCCTCCGCAAAGTCCGACACACAGTGATGTAGTGGATTTCTATCCCCCCATGGAAGAAGTGATCCGTAGAAATCGTCCACCCAGGCAGTCAATACCTGAATGGCCTGTAGGCAAACGATCGCATAGACACAAATAATGTCTGACAATTCCTGAATTTCGACATACCAGGTGATTTTGACGGCTATTCGCCTATAAGAACCGTCCTAATTAACTAAAAACAGGTGAAAAAAAAACCAGCTAATCACCTCTAAAAAGCTGGAAGGCCCGACCGATTTGGCCATATTTCGATCATTCTTACTAACTTCAAACCTACTCTGCTAAGGTTTCGGTGGTTTCCTTAGCGCTAAGATAAATATCGGAGTAGGCCCTTTGATTCCACCAGTAAAAATAAATCCCATAACTTTTCCAAATTCAAAATTAATGGGCTATTTAACGAAAGTATACCTCTAACTTAAAAAATTACACATCTATGGCACGTGGCGCAACGGATGGCCGATGGGCATCATCCTGTGTCATAGAATATCATCAGAAAATATAAAATAAATATAATTATAATTTCTTTTTCAGCTAACCACTCTGCTAAAGGTTTCTGGTGGTTTCCTTAGCGTGAAGGCGAATGCCGGAGTGGTCCCCTAGCTCCCACCAGTAAATTTCATTCCCAATTTTTCACTGAGCCGGGTAAAGAGGATGAGAAAGATTTCATTTCGACTTTGCGCTGGTTTTTTCGGACTTCTACATTCCATCATAGGGCGCATAATTTCTCTGGATCGACTTTGAGCTGCTAATGTACAAACTCGCGAGACAAACCGCGAAAATAGGCGTGGCAATATCACACAGCCACCGGATTGGCTCAGAGACACGCCTGCGTTTTAGGCACTTTAAATAATCAAACTTAATTAAAAACACGTCAAATGCATTCATGAACCACATTATATAACACAGAATCGAAATAACACCAATATATATTTCGAATCGTCTAAAATAAAACATTTTCTAAAAAGGGGCGTGGCATCCCCAGACAGCCACGCGAATGGCTGATACAAATTCGTGACAATAATATATTTTAAAATAAATTAAACTAATAATATCTCGGTATTAGATTCAAACAAGCTTTAAGAACACCATGGATATCACTCGAACATGATATCCTAATAAATTAATACAAAAAATCATGCTTCTAAAAATCACCAGCCTCTGATTGGCTGACGGCCACAAGCGCCATATTCAAAAATTACGAACTCATACACTAGTCGGAGCACATCGCCGCTACCATGCAGGTTAGAATGATGGTTTTCGTTTTAATTTATTATCAACTATCGGTACTTATTCATTTTCTAATTTACACCGGGGCTAATGCTTAAGCAGGAACCCGGGGCTCTCCTTTCTAGGACATCCTGGAGAGTCAAAAGGAATTGCTCACCGCTTGTCATTAATTTGGCTAGCCGCAGGGCCTTTCCACCAAGATTATATATATTATATTGTCACATAATATTTGAAATTTTACTTTACTAGCATCTGTATTTCAGAGCTGTATTCTTGCATTTGTGTGAAGTGTTGAAAATAAGTTATGTTGTACACACATTATTTTATTTATTGCTTAACCTCTGCTTTGATACCGTAAATAAACCGCTTATAACATTTTTTATACCTGACCATAGTAGGTCTGGTTCAGGCAATTAGCAGAACTTCTTGATGTAGGATACAGGGTTTAATTATTTTGATTAACGTGCTCTAGGGTAATTTCAGTATTTCATAAATTATTAACATTTGTATATGAACTTTGAATGCATCTTCAGCGTGGTTTATATATTTGTTAATTCGGTTTAGTAAAATTAAAATACTGACAAATTTTAAATCTTCATTTGTAAAATTATGAATGTACGTAAGTGATTTTCTAAACTAACTACTATCAACTAATCCTACAGTAATTTTTGTAAATGCCTGTTAGAAAACGTTTGCACCATCTCTATAAAAAGTTTTAGTGCATTTTTTTTACTTCATATATAGATAATTTTTAGTGCATATCAATTTTGATTATGTATACACCTAAGGTCTGGTTATTACTATGTGGCGGATTTTTATGACCTAAAAAAACATTATATATATATATATATATGTGTGTGTGTGTGTGTGTGTGTGTGTGTGTGAGTGTGTGTGTACAATACCGGGCGTAATGCTGGGAATTACCACCAGGTCAATAAGCTCGGGAAAGGAGGAAGCGCGGTCTTTTGTCGTCGGGGACTTAGCGCCGACTCTGGAACCGAGTGACCCAAGGACAATCTGTGAGGTCGTCAGGAGTTGAGCGACCTGACGTACTAAAAGCTCAGGCTGGACCCACTTCAGCAAACAAACACGTCCCCAGCTGGTGCACTGGGAGAAAGATCGGTGGATCTGCTAGACAGTCCTCCCGGTTAAGTCCAAGGGACTCGTGAACCATTAGTGGGGTAGGCAAGAGTTGAGCGCCTTGTCGTACTAATTGCTCATCTGTTGGAGCTTGCGAGCTCCGTGCTGGACCACAACAGCTGCAGAAGGCGTCCCTGGGGGCACACCAGGGCTCGGCTCGGACCAGTCCAGCGGGGAGCTACTGTACTGGTTCCTGGCTTGGCCTACGGGCCCGTCGACAAACTGTGGGGTCGCCAGGAGATGAGCACCTGGACGTACTAAAAGTCTCACACTGTTGGGCTTGTAGCCCTAGCCGGTCTCACAACGGCTGCAGGACACGTCCCTGGAGGCAGAACAGGGGAATGGTCGGTGGATCTGCGACAGCAGTCCTCCCGGCTAGGCTCATGGAGCCCGTGGACCAACTGTGGGGTCATCAGGATTGAGTGACCTGATGTACTATGTAGCTCATCAATTGCCCAGAAGTGCAAAACTCCAACACTCTCTCCCTGGAGTGTTGGTTTTATAGGACCGAGACCTTGAACGTGGACGCGAGATTTAGATTAGGGAGGACTAGAACTAGGACTTGGGAGTATGGTCATGACGACCGAGGTATCCCAAGGGGTGGTGGCAGGGCCTAGATGTGTGTATGAGTGTGTGTGTGTGTGTGTGTGTGTGTGTGTGTGTGTGTGTGCATGCATTTATGACCTAAAAAGTGTTTAAATATACCTATGACACAAAAGACAAAATAAAATAAAATCTTATATTGGAATGTATTAAAAAAATTGTATACTAATTGTTAATTGATATACATTTTTCAGCTTTTCACCATTCACTGAAAACGTGGGCTCTAACGGTCCAGGATTTCAAGGAACTTCCAAAAATAAAAATAAATAAATAAGTGCTTTTAAACAATTGAACTTGCAACTTCTGACTTACATATATTATGATGTTTATATTTATAAATGCTGACGACTTATAGAAATTCCCACTGGGCGCTTTCCTTCTGGTATTTCTTGAATAAGTTTCCATGCTTTCTTTCGTTCCCCATTCCTGTAACACATACCCAGCTCATTAGAGTCTATCAGACTAAACCTTTCTTATTATATCTGACTTCTTATAAGGTTCATGTAGCTCACTGTTATGTAGTATTCTCCAATTGCCTCTTTCTCCATCTTTATTTTGTCAAACATTTTCCTAAGAACTTTATTCTCAAATACTCTTATTCGTTTCTCCACCCTTAAGGCAAGAGTCCAATGTTTCGCATCCATATAATATAAACGGGAAAGTAACAGTTTTATTTATTATTATATATTATTGTTATTGTTATTATTATTATTGTTGTTGTTATTGTTTTTATTGTTATTATTGTTATTAGAAACTTTGAAGGACTGGGAAATAGAGGAAGAAATGTATTATAACAGAGACAAATGGAGGAAAATTATAATGCGAAATTGAAGACAAATCGTTGGTGTCGGAAAAATGTATCAACATTGTTAAACCGGATTTATATATATATATATATATATTATTTTTTTAGAGACGTAGGGTCGACAAGAGTCCCTGTAATATATAATAGTATACATTTTCAGGATTGAGCTTATGTTTAATTTCTTAGGTGCACCTCATTCCTGTTTGTAATTATTGTTTGTATGTACGTATTTGAATCCAGCCACTTCTTCAAAATTTCCCTAATTTGTCATTAGCTGTCCTTTTCCATTATGTAATATGATTCACCATATATTTAGTTTTATTGATGTTTACATCCAGCCCCAATTTCTTAGTACTACTCAATGGAGTGTGCGTGTTGTTTGGCCCTTCGTAACTCTTCGCTATCGCCTAATAATACTACATAATCAGCATAAACTAACAACTTATTAATACTATGGGGTTGTAGTCTTCTTCATCCTCTAAATATTTGATATCATGGTCTGGTACAAAATTGAATAGTAGAGAAGACAGTGCATCTCCTAGCTTTAATCCATTGTGAATTTCAGAACTATCACAAAATTGTTTACCTACACGAACCCTTCATTTTTACACATATCTAACATGGTATTATTTATTTTGAATATACCAATTTGATAGTCTGAGAAGGAAAGAAAATTATATTAAAATAAGATATAAGAAGATCATTTATTCCATTTTTAATCTCTATAGTGTACACAGTAATATCATTAATAATGCTATGGATAATTGCTTTTGCAATCTTACGAATGTAATTCTTTATTTTTGTTATCTATACAAGGTTATTTTAATCCCGTTTTCTTTGTGCTTTTGTAGAAGTCTTCATATTAGAATGTAGATACCAAAGCGTAATCAAATATTATTAGATTTTATATTATAATTGAGTTATGAAATCCATTTGCATTGAATTCATTGACTTTTATGTTAGATAATCGATATTTACATTGAATTTTAATTTACATTTAGATAACTTTTTCTGATTTTAATTGAATCATTCAACACTACATATATAATCATATATTGCAGATCATTAAAAATAATTGGATATTTTATATTATTTTCAATCTCATCTTCCGATACCAATTATATTATGGAGCTTTAATTATAAACTCCCTTCGTTAAGCTTTTTATTTCGTGACATAGATTTAAAAAGGTATTTTAAATAAAACATAACATTTACAGCTCAGTCAATTATGATATTTTTATGTAATTTTAAATTCACATACGTAGAACATTATTTTTGTTGAACAATATACCATCCATCTGGATTGATCACTAAAAAGACAATCTTGTTAATGAGGTCTACACTTTTATAAAAGAATTAAAATTGTTATATCTATATTTGATTACACACTTGATATTAAAATGTTATACAATATTTAAACGATATTAGGATCGTATGATAGATAATTACTGTAATTTTCAATGTTGTTTAAAAAAGTTAAAGCAAAAAATACAACAAAAAAAATATAAATGTTTTATGATATGTTATATTACCTATATCAGCTGAGTTCTTAAGGAATCTGTTGTACAGTTTAACATCGAAGTGAACATTTTGGGGAAAAATATAATTATACAATACTTATCATTATAAAAATAGTATTTTGTAAATAATAATAATAATAATAATAATAATAATAATAATACAAAATCCAGCATTGTTATATGGGAATGAAACTTGGGCCTGCAAAGGGAAACTGGAATAAAATGCAGTCAGTAGAAATTATTTTTTAAGATCCATTAAGGGTAGTTTTAATTAGATAAAATAAGAAATGAAGATACATCCAACGATCTCAAAATCTTACCCTTCGATGAAAAAAATTTGATTGTAAAAGTAGATGGAATTCCCATGTAGTGAGGATGCCAACATTCCGCATTCCAATACTACAAGCCTATGACTAAAAAGCAACAGGAATACGGTGTGTGGGACAACCAAGGAAGAGTTGGAAAAAGTACATTTATCTTAAAATAATGGAACAGGATATTCTCCTAAATCTTGAAGTGGTAATGATGATTGATGATGAAAAATCCTTTATTCACATACAGTTAAACTTTAAAGAAAATCTAAGTTATTCTCTCACCCTCATTAATTCCACTCTTGATAAGATGCATCAAGTATACATCAACGCAATTCTTTATCTGCAATCCGGTCTTCCCAAATATAATTTTTCCTCCCTTATCAGAACTGTGTATTCGTTTGAACAGGATGTTCTAAAGAAATACAAATTTAGAAAGAACGTAATGTTTTTATTACAATTAATTTAATAAAAATGTTTGATATTATGGCATTCGGTCAACTAAATTTGTTTTTACTTATATTTATTATATATTATATATTATAAGCTAGACAATACTGATGAGACACGAGTGCTTTTGGCGATTTTTATATCAAAGCAAGTAGATCATCAATAAAGGAAATTATGCAAGTTAAAAAAATACACATTAAAAAATATAAGAAAAACGTTTGAAATGGTATGGACACCTCATAAAAATGGAAGAAGAGAGAATACCAAAGAAGATCCTTAATTGGAAAGCTAATGGAAGGAGTGGAAGAGGCAGACTTAGAGAACGTTGGATAGGTGGAATGAGCAGAAGTATGGAAGCTAGAGATTTTGAGGGAAGAAGATGCTCTAGACAGGAACGTCTAGCGACAAATCACTTTGGATTGAAAGAGAAACATTCTATTGTGGAATATTACTAATAAAGAAAGTAGATAATGAAGTAATCATTTTAATTCCGTTAGGGAAAGCAATAATTATAATTATTGTTGCTGATATACAACATATTGTCAGTATATGATGAGCTCAAACAACAAATCTTAATAAACCAATAGCTGATATAGCAAAAATTATTCCTAAATTACGAAAGGATTCTTTTTACCATTTTCCTCATTTTCCTGACAAATAATATGAGAAATTATTCCCAATCCAGAACATTAATCAAGTTATTCTGAAAGTTAAAATTTTCATTTGCACTGAAGACCTTGTTGTGCTATTGTTACCTGTGTACAGACTTCGCCTTTGCGGCATTTTTAAGCAGCGAGGAGTAATTTTATTACTGAAAATCTTCAAAGTCACAACCGAACAGATCTAATATGAGGATTAAGACAATGAATACGATTAAATGGATGTAAAGATAACAGATTACCAAAACTGATATTTGACTATACACCAAGACGAAGAAGAAATATCGGAAGACAGAGAACAATATTTCTAGACGATATGAACTTTGACGATGAAATGGTCTAATAGCCTTAGCCCTTTGGTGATATGATATGTCTCTTTTTTGTAGTTTCTGGCGGTGGAGAAGTCAAGGTGCGTGACAGTTATAGTGAAAACATGATAAAATTGCTTTTGACGCATAAATGTCTTACGCTACCTAATCAAGTACACGAAATGAATGTACACAGAATTGAACATCTAAAAACATCTACAAAAAAGTTCCCGACACCATGTGTTTATCTTCTATGGATAACTCACAATAACCATTTTTGTCTTTCATTGATGCCAAGAAGATCGGGTAAGTAGATTCCCGGGCAAGCGTAGCAGCGCACGGCGGGTATTCTTTTATGGATAAGTCACAATAACAAATTTTGTCTTTCAGCTGATTTATGCCAAAAAGATCGAGTTAAGTAGATTCCCGGGCAACGCTGGGTAATCAGCACGGGGTATCTTCACTTATTCAACTAAACATAAAAACACTTTAAGTTTCATCTTTCAGTTCATTTATGCCAACAAGGTCGAAATAAGTAGATTCTCGGGCAACGATGGGTATTCAGTACGGGGTAGGGCTATCTATAAATAATTACGATATAAATTTATAATTAATTTTCCATTTACTTATTAAACTAAACGTAAGCAAAACACATGCATTTTCATTTATTTAGGCGTAGCCGCGCACGCTGGGTATTAGCTAGTTTAAAATAAAACTATGACAGAAATTAAATTTATGAGACATACTGCGGGTTACTCAAAAACAGACCATGAAAGGAATTCTGAGATTCTCAAAGAATTACAAACAGAATCAATCATGGAATATGTACAAAAATATAGAAACGACTGTAAATCTCACGTAAGAAGAATGAACAGAACAAGAATACCACGTCAAATCTTAAATTACCATCCACCAGGCAAGAATCTTTGGGCAGACCCTTCAAACGTTGGATTCAGACCGTAACAGACCACTAAGTTTATCACATGAAAGGATGAAGAAGAAGACGAAACAGAAGATGAAGAAGAAATAAACAATTTGTTACGAGTGTGACTCACTCTGGTAGCTCATTTGGCGTTCAAATACATGGTATAAAATTAAAAAAAAACAATATTGAATAATAAATTGTCGTAACACAATTTATACTTTACAATCATTGTTTGGTATGATTAAAGTTATATTTGCTTTAGTATGCCATTACGAGGATAGATCTAAATCTAAATGTCCTCATTACAACAAGAAATGATTACTAAACACTAATATTAATAATAAAAACTATTAAAAAGAGTACAATTAAAAATGTAGGTTGACCGGATTTATAGCCCCATAGTCAGAAAACGGACACTGTCTTCGTCACCACTTCACCTGCTTGTTTTAATTAATACAGCCAGGCTAGCAGCGCGGTAGCCTCCTAACAAGCCGCACTCCGCGCTGTCGCATCTTAACTCTTGACTCATCTCTCTCTGGGAAGCAAGAAAGATTGGTTCTCTGCTGTAAGCATACATAAAGGCAATTCTTATTCCATCTAAGGCTGAATATGCCCGAAAGTGTTTTTGTGTGCTCTAAACATAATCTACTCTATATGCAATGGTAAAAGAGGTATAGTAGGATCTAAAAAAACCTAGTATAAACAGTAACAGACAAAATACAAAAACAAAAACAAAAATGCTTACTGAGAAACTCACTGACTCAAACGAACTTGTACATAACCAAGTATAAACAGTAACATACAAAACACAAAAACAAAAAAAAAGTGCTTACTGAGAAACTCACTGACTCAAACGAACTTGGACATAAGCTCTCTATACAACTTCACCTTCAGCTATATTTTTTTCAATCATCCTCTGTATGCGGGGTGGACTAGTGGTTATGCTCCTTGCCTCTGGTCCCGAGGGTCGCGGGTTCAGACCCGGCCGGGGTCGATGGATTTTTTTAGGATGGATAAATCCAAGAAGCAAGTCCACTGGGAGGGACTTTAAGTCGTGGGTCCCGAGTCTGAAGATTTTCAGGCTCGTAAAAGATCCTTAAGCGTGAATGAAATGGCCTCTAAGAAAAATTTACCGAATTTTCCCGTCCTAGTACTACCTTGGTTTCCTTGATGTCAGTATGAGGTGGAACGCTGACCACGGACCACTGAAATGGCATCTATACGAAAACAAGTGTAACTAAATTAGTATGGTTAAATTTCTTCTCTGTAGGGAGAGAGCGCCCAATTCTCTGTTAAGGGAAACGTGGGCTTACAAGAAGATAATTAATCTCAAATTATGGTTAATATTATTCTCCAATCTTGTTCCGGGCCTACCTACTGGATGCTTTCCCTCTGATTTCCCTACAAGAATTTCCATGCTATGTTGCATTCCTCATCCGTTGCACATATCCTGTCCATCGCAATTTATGAGACTTAACTGTTCCTATTAAATCTGGTTTCCCATAAATATATGTAGATCACTGTTATGTAAGCCTGTTTGTTCCAAAAATGTTCCTAAGAACTTTATTCTCAATTGTTGAAAAACCAAGGATTACAGTGCTACAATTTTAGTATGCTCTTATCATCTGGTTTCCGGTAAAGAACGTGTAACTCTCTGTTACGTAAATCTTCTCCATTCACTTGAACGTTCGTGTCTCTTTGGTTCAAAATTTTTCCTAAAACCTTCATTCTCAAATACCGAATGACAAACCCTTATTAATGTATTGACTTAGGCTTTCTAGGCCGGAGTTGCTATGATGATCTTGAAAAAGATTGCCGGGCTGTAGGCCGTGGTCTCGAGGCTTGAAGTTCCCCGACGTTTCGCCAGAGACTGCGTCTGACATCCTCAACAAGGGTCAACCCTTGATCATGCCAGATGCAGTCTCTGTCGAAACGTCGGGGAACTTCATGCCTCGAGACCACGGCCTACAGCCGAAAATCTTCTTCAAGATCATCATAGACCCTTATTACATCCGGTTTCCCATGAAGATCACTTTAGCTCAGTTTTATTTAAGTATTGTCCATTTACTTGTATGTTCGTGTCTCTTTGGACAATTTTTTTCCTAAGAATTTCATTATCATCATCACTCCAGGGATTAGGCAATTGCCCGTTCCGACTTCATAATGCATCAGCCCAACGTCTTCTAGGTCTTCCAACATCACGTCTTCCTCTTGCTTGATAATTTCTTGCTAACAATGGATATCTCTCCTTACTCATTCCATCCATATGATCAATCCATTTCTGTCTGTAATTCGTGACCTTATCCTATAAAGGCTGTACTTTCAATTCTTCTCTTATATCCTCATTTCTTATTCTATCAAGTCTTGTACATCCTTTAACTTGTCTTAGGAACCTCATCTCCGCCGTCTGTATTCTATCCATCTGTTTTTTTATTAGAGCCCAAGTTTCACATACATAAAATATTGTGGGAACCGATAACATTATACATTTTTATCTTTGTTTCTTTTCTAATTTTATTTTTGAATGTTCTCTGTATTGTTCCACACACCGTCTGAAATGTATTTATTTTGGAGTAAATATCTCTTTCCACATGGTAGCCAACATCACAGCCCAAATATTTGAAACTAGACACCTGTTCTATACTTTGATTTTCTAAAATAATTTCATGGAAATCAGCCTAAGAATTTTATTCTCAAAAATTGAGAAACCAAGGATTAGAATGCTACACTTTTTAGAAGGTTAATATCACATCTGGTTTCCCATAAAGATCATGTAGCTCACTGTTATGTAAGTCATCTTCATTCACTTGTATGTTCGTGTCTCATTGGTCCAAAATTTTTCCAAATAACGTTATTCTCAAATGGTGAGAAACCGAGGTTTAGAATGCTACACTATTTTAGTAGGCCTATATCTTGAAAGTAGAAATGCTTCAAAATGAAACACAAGCTAACATATGCTTGTTATTCATTCTTGTGAAAGATCAGAACTGAGTGATTTAAAATTAGAATGAAGGTATAATTGCATTCTATGAGAAATGTTAGAATAAGTTTTGGTTGAGTAGTAACGTTTTAACTAACTGCAGCCACTTGTAGGGAGAAGAGAACTAATTAGTAAAACGAGGCTATGTGCCTGAAGCCTTGGTGTCAAGCTGCTTTCCCTGGATATTTTTTTCTTCCTCCCTAGATGTATGTAGTCGGCGCGGCGGTTTGTTCCAGCCTTGCTTTCTCTTCCCTGGGGAACATGTTCACGCTTCCTACGTCCTTCACTAAGTTGTTTAATATTACATTAAAACGTCATGGAGCATTCCTTAACACATGGTAAGTACGATTTATTGGTACCTGTTTGTCAATACAGGTGTTCATTATACCAGATATTCTTCAACATAATCTTTACAGAATCTAACAATATTGAATTCTTAAATATCATTTGCTAAATAACCTTTGTACGAACCTAATGTTTGAATAAATTTCTGTCCCACAGAAAATGCATAGAATAAGCGAATTAGTAGTTTATAACCAGGTTTCGTTACGAAAAAGCAAACATTGTGCCCAATAGAACGACGTAAAACATTTTCGCTTCAGGTTAACTATAATTTCTTATAATATGATTTCCTTGGTAAATAACTCCATCTTACACTTCTTAATTTTTGCTATATGCCGAGATTTTTTATTTCGTAACCAAACTCAGTTCATATATATACATGAAGGTATAGGGAAAGAACCGTGTGAGTCACTTTTTTGTCGAAATGGATTTTGAATTGTCATTAGATTCTCCATGGATTTACGAGTAGTATCATTTAGAAGTGTCACACAGTAAAATAACACTTTAAACATGGACTTTATTTATCTCAAAAGTCTGCCATTCAGAGGTATGGATGTTGTATAACTAAAAGTATGTTTTCTAGATTCTAATGAAAATATGACTTACCTGGTTTTTACCTGTGACTTTCATGTATATATATATGTATATGTATGTCATGGTAAGTTTCCGGTGTCTTTTAATGTAAGCAGTATCAATGAATATTTGTAAAACTTTTTTTCAAAAATTTTTTCACAAGAACAACTTCAATAATTATATTCTTTACATTCCCTAAAATTTGATTACACACATAGTAAGAGCAGGTATTTCACTGTAAACTCAGCATTTTCCACTCTTTCCTTAATTCAGCCTTCCTTTTCTTATCCGCATACAATCCATTTATTTTAATATTCTATATCATCTCATGTCTTTTTTTGCCTCTAACCTTCTTTCCGTTCACCATTCCTTCTAGGGCATCCGACAGCAGACAGTTTCTTCTTAGCCAGTGGCCAATCCAACTTCTTTTCCTCTTCTTTATGAGTTCCAGTATTGTTCTTCCTTCACCCACTCTGTCTAGCACATCTTTATTTTTTATTCTATCTGTCCATTTTATACGTTCCATCCTTCTCCATACCAACATCTCAAATGCTTCCAGTCGCTTTTCCTCATTCCGTCATAATGCCCAAGTATCTGCACCATATAATGCTACACTCCACACAAAGCACCTTCACTAGCCTATTCCGTAATTATTTTGCCAAAGGTCCGCAGAAAATGCTTCTTCTCTTGTTAAATGCTTCTCTTGTCATTGCTATAGCTTTACTTCTTGCAGCAGTTCATGTTACTGTAGAGTGATTAAGTTTAACTGCTTGCATATGGGCATTATGCAAGTAATTTGAAATAAGGAACCGAAGGTCTACGAGAGAAAATGGGCTAGTTATAGGGAATCAAAGTAATCGACAATTAATGCAGATAAATCAATAGGAGAGCAAAGTAGGAGAGAAAATTAAAATTTCGAACTTAATAGATGATTGCACGCCACTGCACTGGCTACAATACGAGTAGCATCGATACAATGAGAGCCTTAATCTCAGAGCGAAACACACAGTATCTGTGTAGTTAACGTTTGGCTTAATGGTTAAAGTCGTGGATTTGTTAACGCTGATGGTTCAAATCACGGCAGGCCACTTTTTTCTTTCCTTCTTCTTCTTTTTCTTTTCCTATGTGTGTACTGTGATATATTGACACTGAAATGTGTTCAGTATAGGCATGCGCATAAATACCTATTCCCATATTGGTTATTACATTAACATCTGATTTGAAGTTACTTCAGTATCAGTCGCATTACACGAAAGCATCGTGGAACATCTTTACAGTTTTGGTGAACTTTCAACACATTTAAAATTCGTATTAAGGCACCGTTCAGGTTATGTAATAAGATATTAAATATATAATTGGTATCTGGTATTTAATTATTAAACTTCATTAAGTAGTTCCAATATGGAGGCCTTTCAAAAATAATGTTTCATCTTCTGAATTTTAACCTAGAATGCTAGAAGAAGTTCCTCTTCACATCAGACTCAACCCCATTTCTGCCTGATTATGTTAAATCATTTGGATATCCTGGCCCTGGATAAAGGAAGACGTAGTTCAGTGTGACCAACTCGCTCTCCAGATCTCTGTCCTCTTGATTATTTTTGTGGCGACACCTGAAAACATTGGTGTATGCAACCACTGTCCATAGATATGAACTGTTAATTGCACGCATAATCGCAGCATGTGAAGTGATCCGCGAGACATCTGGTATCTTGAACGGGGCACGAGAATCCTTTAGTCGCCGATGTCATCTGAGTTGTGAGAATGGAGGTGGCCAATTTGAACAATTTCTCTAATAAATCTGCAGGTCCTTTACTCTTTTCTCTGGTTTAATCAAATGTATTGCTTTTTATTTCCCAATAACATTATGTATGCCATGTGTACATACACTATACCTCTTCATGTTATTACTCTTGTGATCACTGCACTATCATTATCTAAGTACATAAGTACTATACAGTACAATTACACATTTTATTTGCGAAACCTATTGTACTCTTACAGTATGTGTATTATTATTATTACATCCTTTCAAACAATTGTCAGTACAATACGTACGTAGATAGTTTTGTAGCTCATGTATTGCGCCAACATTTCAATGCCGTATTCAGTAAAATAATGAATAAACCAGAAGTACATCTACGTATGTAACTAATATACAGTACTTACATAATAAAGGGAGAAGGGAAAAAAGTGTACACGTACTGCAAATAGTTTCGAACATAATGCACGAATCTTACATTTGCGTCGGTAGTACGACAGCTATTAACCATTGAGCTAAATTCATATGCTTGTTACAAGTTACAGTCTCTGCATCATATTATTTCCATGTTAATTTCAAATAATCAGTGGCGTGCTAACCATTTTACAAATTTAATTATAACTGGGACAGTTTTATTCGTAGACCATTAGTTCATTAACTCAAAATGCTTATATAATACCCTTCTATACGTAGTTAAATTTGTGCGGTATAATTCATTTACACCCTGTATATATATATTACAAATTAATTATGATAATCTTTTTTTTGAAATCATACATTTTCATACTCTATTACATATATCACAACATAAAAGTTATATGTGCAAGATGTTGATTTAAAGCAGATCGATGGAGAAATATTTATAAGAATACATGTATTTAATTTAAATACATCGTCCACCGCGGTGGTCTCGGGGTAGCGTGCCGCCTTGTCACGCAGCGGGCCCGGGTTCGATCCCCGGTCGGGATAGTTTTTTGGATGAGGTTTCTATCGGGGTTTTTCCTCACCTGTAAGACAAATATCAGGAAAACTTTAAGGCCCAAACGGTCCCCGAAATCATATGCCCATCGCAATCATCATCATTCATATTCATCTTATGTTAAGCTTAAGATTAGGGACTTTCCTGGTGCACCATTATCATCATCATCACCCATCATATCATCGGGGCAACGTAACCCCGCCTTCCAGGCGCCCCAACCTCAGAAGTGGGTTACAAGTACGCCATGCCAGGAGAGAAACCAGGAATGTCGAAAGACAAACCTGGGGCATTTGAAAAAAATTTAAATACATCAAATATAAGTCCCTTACTTATAATTGTATCCATATAACCATGTACTGAGGATGGAGTAATTTCCGAATGGCCCACAGATTAAAATAACCTCCAAGGGATAAAAATATTTCCTTATGGAGTTTCATCAATTTTATAGGACCTGCTCCTATAGCAATTTGGATAGCTACGATAAGTAGGTTTAGAAAAGTATAATTATATAATACCTGGGGGTCAGACATGCTGACTTAATGCCACTTCTATGTTGGTAGAATGATCGTCACATATTTGATTACAATGAGGATATAAGGCCAGTAACTGATTGGTAGACCAAGCGCCTTCTCGGCCTATTGAGATAAGGAGTAGCTATCTATGACCGCAAAACAGGCCTAGAAGGCTCTTGGTCTACCAGCCGGCTGATGACTTCACAAGCACTTGTAATTTCAAGACGTGGACGGAGTATAGTAAATTATTCCTTTACTCGTGTTCGGAGAATTATTAAATTATTTGATAGAAAAATAAATTAATACAATTAAGACAAAGCTGAAGAAGAAGAATAAGAAGAAAAAGAAGACGAAGAAGAGGAAAACGTAAACTACCTACCTAATCTGCTTGAAGTTAATATGATGTCTCATAAGTAATCCAGTGTGAAAAGAAGGAAAGAAAGTATAAAATTAAAATCTAAATTAAAATAATAGTATTAATAGTAAATTAATTGTGTATATTATTATTGTCTCTCCAATAATGCAAATCCTATTTCTCTTTCCGGTATGCCAGGGTTTTAGTTACAATTAATTATTTACATTCATTTAGAGTATGCTTAATTTCTATCGTTACATATCAATAATAATGTAATGTAATGGGAACAAATTAGTTAATTAATTAATTAACAATCCAAAAACTAACTCAAAGTCTCTTAATATAATAATGTCGCACAGCTTCCTATAGCAGCATTTCTTAAATAAAGTATTTTGACAAAGGTAGTTGATATATATTTTGGCAATAATCTAATTTAGCAATAAAGTCATGTCTTTGGAAATCAAACACGGGACACTCAAATAACAGATGTGATACAGTCTGGCTGGAGTTCTTGCAAACACAGGTATGCGCACCTATTTTAAATCGTTCCAAATTAAGTCAAAATTTACCATGTTCAGTCATAAATTGTGTTAATACAAAATTTGGATCTACGCATTTGCACTTTATTCGGTCAAAACACTGTTAGAAAAAATAATGTTCTTGTCAAAGAACCATTACTTTTGTTTAACCAATCAGTATTCCAATTTTGTATATGATATTTTCTTAATAGTATATAGAAATTATACGTGTCAATTGCCGTTATGATTCCTATTTTTTTAAATTTACATTAATAGTAAAGCAGTACGTTTTAATTGTTTGGTAATTCAGGATATTTGAAATGCATATCATTATAATCACATTCTTCGCTTGTGGAAAAATGTTAACTATATATACTTATGAGATAGTTCGAAATGTAAAACAACATAAAAATAAATAATATTTGTTTTGTTCTCCAGTAGTTTTATACTGAATTTTGTTATACAGCCTATATGAATATAATACAAATTTCAACATTTTGCTGCTCATCTTAGGACTACTGAATCAACTGTTAAAATATCTAGATCTTATGGTGATTCATATAATCTGTATCATATTTTATGCAATTATTTCATTAATTTGATTTCTATACTAAAAATACACTACTATGGATTTGAAGATTTTTTTCTCACATGCAAGAATAAGGATAGATACGTGACTGCCTAGATATTAAATACCTATTTAGAATATTATTTTATTTTATTTTATACAATTTATTGTTTTGGGTTGCAATATATTATTTATAAGGTTTTATATATCATTTATAAGGTATATATATATATATAAAAGGTAAAATCAATTATCTCCCATGCACCGAAATTTATAGATAATTGTAGGCGATCAAAGATGGAAAACAAATTAATAAATAAGATGTAATAGATCTGGGAGAATTGTTAAGGGAAGTTAATGTAAAATATGATAATTAAGAAAGCTAATATGATAAAATAACTTTTTTGTAATTTTTATGAAATGGAGCCTAAAATCAAAAGAGAGAAGAGTCATCCTAATTATTGATGTTGTAAATCGATATCCCATTTGCTGTCTGGCATCTGGCTCTACGGTACTATAATTATTGCCATGTTTTCGTCTTCGAAATTCTCAAATAAGTAAAATTTTGACAATGTGATTATAATAATGACGTCAGAGTTGAAATTCACAACGTATTACTGAACATAGAATCATATTCGACATGCTTTGTATCTTCTAACGGTTTAGGTTTATTTTAATTAGGTACGTTAATTAAACAGTGAAGGAACCGTAAATCTGGAATCACAAAAGGTGGTGATACCAAGAAATAACGTCACCGTGTCGTCAAAACCTGTTTCTCCCCTAAGAAGAAGCGTTACCAAACAAAAATGCTTTCCATGAAATAAAAATGAATTTCCAAGCGGATTCGTGCCACTTCCTATATAGCAAGCATGTACCCTTAATTACATCACGCTCGGAAGCCATCAAAAGACGCCACTCCCCGATGTCAAGCCAGTGTGCCTAATGTTGAAGATGCTTCCTCCGCTTTGTTTGTCTTACCTCTTGGAAACCTTTGTGTTTCTGTCTTCTGAAACCGCGTTGCTTCTTGTAACAGTGATATCGCATTGGGCCTTTACAACACATAGCACTCTCCGTGTACAATCGAATATTAGCGCTCAAGGGAAATGCAATTTCCAATACCCCCTCCCTATACACAATGCATTATGCGAACAAGGAGAGGGAATACGTATGGACTAAGGAGGAGAAGGGGATAAAACCACAGAAGCAGGGGTGTACTGAAAACCTGAATCTAAAATCAAGTTGTTTGTATATTTTAATGCTAATATCATTAAATGAAACATTGATTATTTCTTGCAATGTAGGTTTTAATTAAATTTAAAGTTGCTTACCACCCTCACATAATTCAACTATTAGTTTTTATATTGAACTCCTTCAAATCAACCCTACTTCGTGGCATTGTGGGGGAGCTCCTGGTTACAGTTAATGAGGTCCCTGGTTCGATTCCCTCTCAGACCATATAATTTTTTCGTTATAGGGAAATATTCCTGTGATCATCCATGGTCAGAGATTTAGGTTAAATTTAGATTTAATAATTATCCTGCTGCTTCGTTTTCATGTGTAACAATTATCAAGTAACACGTCATCGGAGCAAGTAAATCTCGCTTTCCAAGCTTACCAACCTCAGAAGTGGGTTACAATTTCGCCAATATCAGCAGAGAATGCCAGAAATGTCGTAACACAACATGGTACCATTGGACAAAAATACTCATTTAAATCCCCAGCATAACAACACTTTGAAATTTATCTCGATCTTTCTAAAACTCTTTTATTCCCATTATATATACTCGTTATTAATCCTATAGAATTCAATGGATCGTTTATTTAGTATTTTTAATAAAATAATATAATATGTATGAGTATAAATTATTTAAATTTATGTCGAAATATATAATATTCAGTAAAACATACAATTAATAAATAGGTTTATTTTCACAGCGGTTTAACATATTTAAATTAGTATTTTGCCAATTTAAGAGTTAAACAGGTTATTTTCTGAAATAAAGATGTAGAAATATAACGAAAGATATTGAAATTTCTACCAAATATAGTATAAAATTAATAACATCTCCCATATAAGGTACTGGAATGTATTTACCATTATTTTTAATATAGATTTAAGAACAATACCCTGTGCTAACCATTTCCTTGATTGTATGCTCTTTAATTTTGTATTATGGAGACATTGAAAGGGAATAATATGTGCATCCTCCATGAATGATATACACACACTGTCTCTTCTGCCCCTATCCAAAGTTATATAAGCTACAAGGAGGGTTGTTTACAACAGTACATATCATCCTCAGTTGTAACAAAAATATGATTACGGTATATAGAGACCTTAATGTTCGCTTGTGGTGAAGATTTTGTCGAGATAACTGATACATTCGTCTTGTATGATATGATACTCTATGACACATGGATTTTCTCAATAACAAGAAAAATAGGATAATGTTGTCCCATGATTCAATTATGAACGTTAGAAGTGTTTGCAATGTTTGTAGGAAGACTATTTTATATTAAAACTAGCAAATACCCAGCGTTCGCTGCTACGCCTAAATAAATGATTTTTTTTTAATTTTAGTTGAATAAGTTAAAAAAAAATACGGTTTAATTAAATTTTATTGTATACATTGCTACGAACAAATATGGCGGTTCTAGAATCAATTATTAATTTCCGATTTTAGGTAAACTCCCACTTCTAGTGGCCGGATTTCCTTGATTTTTTAAACCATACCTACCTCGGTTAATAGCATACTGAGTTTTGTTGTGAAACATTCAAAATTTCCACCGCTAGATTGATTCATTTTTTTCGTTTCAGGTGAATTCCTACACCTAATGCTTTTGGAGAATAATAAATAGCGACTAGACACGCCGTACCTAAAAACCTGAATGTACAAATTTTGATAAAGGTCTGTTACGTTATTCAAAAGTCTATAAATCACAATTATACCCACATTGGATTTTATATAATCGATGTTTTCATTTTTTTTGTGGATTAAAAGTAAATCGTTGAATCTTAAGTAAGCAGAAATGTAAAATGGTACAATTTTTCCGTAAATTTAGAGAATGTTGTAAATTTTGGATAGCTTTGTTTGTTTTTTGTAGAATGACCAATAACAAACAATATAACTGAAAACGTTTTGAAATATATGTATTTTAATTGTCATTCCATTATTAATTTAATAAAACCCTAACGTAACTTATATGTCAACAGAATAACTACAGTTGAAATGGAGTTTTAGAGAAGAGCTGCAGCTCGACTGGAAAAAATTAGAAATACAGAAATTAGAAAATGGATGAATGCAAAAAGAAATATAATGCATGCGATTGAACACAGAAGGCTAAAATGGTTTGGACACGTAAGAATAATGCAGTATGGAAGACTACCAAAGGCCGTCATTGCATGGAAAATTGAAAGAAGAAACAGAAAAGGAAGACCAAGAACAACCTGGAAGAACAACATTCAAAATTGAATGTGGAAATTTGATGTAACAGATGAAGGCACAGAGGACAGAGAACGGTGGAGAACTTTTAATTAAGAGAAGTTTGTGAATGTTTGTTGTAAACTGATAGTCTACGTAAGTCCGTAGTCATTTATATTTATCTATTTTTAAAATTCATATTAATTACTACGATTAGTTGGAGAAAGCCTCAGTGATGAGGAAAATTCTCAAAAATGAATGAACGTAACTTATATAAATTCAATCAAGTATTCTGAGTATTTCGCCACAGGAACGAAGTAAAATTTATTAAGACTTCAAGTATTGCACAATAAACTCACGTTCGGCATTAAGCATTTTAACAGAATAAACATACAATTCGCTTGTTTTTTTTTTCCTTCTTGAGTTTCAGTGGATAGCCCTGCATTAGTTGAAATAAAAGGAAACAAAGAATATTGTTAAGGGAGAGAAAATAAATCCACAGTAAATGGAGTTTTCGGTCGAATTTGTTTGTTTTGCAGCGGTGTTTGGATTTTTATGTGTGATGAAACATAAAGACAAAATAAACCCAGCGGGGATTGAGTGCAGTAAATAAACTTTCATTTTCCCCCTTTTAGTTTTAAGAACTTATTCTTTCCAATACTCTTTCAAGATCTGCCAGATTTTCCGATATGGTGGATATGGCACGTTTTACTAGAAAGACACATTGTTTTATTGTAGCTGCACTTTTTCAAAAGTTTACTCTTTGGATATAAAATAAAGTTATATAAAATTATTTCTTACATGAAATAGTGTAAATTGTGTTTAAAATAAAATTTATTTTGAATTAATGATTATTATTATAATCAATGTTGTTTCTTATTTGTAAAGAAATGCGCTCACTTTCTTAAAATTATGCACTGGCTGTGAGTGTAGATTAGTCTAAATATATGTTATTAAAGCAAAGATCTTCATAAATTAAACTAAAATTAATAATGACACTGCCGAAGGGAAGGAAAAGTATTAAAACTAATTTTCGTATACAAAAATAAAGCTAATTATTTATATTTTCTTAATAAGAGAAGTTTAGAATCAAAATAAATTTTGACAAATTAAGTGTAAAATATGTTATTATAATTCGTCTTGTTCGTATTTTTTAGATTATTTTATTTTCTCCAATTTTTAATTTAATTGCATCATTTACACATTGTAATCCTTGTTTCTTTAATGAGATGCACAAAGAAATTAAACATAGGCTCAATTCTGGGAATGCGTGCTATTATGCATTACAGAGACGCTTGACGTCCCAACCCCTTTCAAAAAACGTTAAACTGAAAACATATAAAATTATTATTCTACCAGTTATATTGTATGGATGCGAAATATGGACTCTTACTTTAAGGGAGGAAAGGAGATTACGAGTATTTGAGAATAAAGTACTTAGGAAAACTTTTGGACCAAATAGAGATGGACAGACAGGTGAATGGAGAAGACTTTATAACAATGAAATGCATGGTCTCTATAGGAAGCCAGATATAATAAAAACAGTTAAATCTCATAGACTGCGATGGGCAGGACATGTTGCGCGTATGGAGAATGAAATACGTGTATGGAAGCTTCTTGTAGGAAAGCCAGAGGGAAAACGCCCAGTTGGCAGACCAAGAATGAGGTGGGAGAATAATATTAACTATGATTTGAGGGACGTAGATTATACAGGGAATGATTGGAAAACATTAGCTGAGGATAGGGATGTATGGAGAGCTTATGTTCGCGCGGCCATGAACCTACGGGTTCGATAGTGCTAGTGAGTAAGTAAGTAATCCTTGTTTCTTTGTTTCTTTAGATAGGAAAGTTATGGGAAACCAGATGTAGTAGGATCAGTTAAGTCTCGTAGAGTGCGATAGGCAGGACATGTGGTAAGAGTGGGGAATGAAAGAGGGGATGGAAACGCCTTCTAGGAAACCCAGTTTATAGAACAAGGATGAGGTCGGAGAATAGCATTAACCAGGATTTGAGGGAAGTAGATTATACTGGGAATTTAATACACAATTGATCTTCTTGGTGATACAATATTAAAATATATATACAGTAAATATGCCCATTTCACCAATAAATGTTTAAAATGGTCAACAAGTTTCTACAGCCAAGCTGTCATTCTCAAGACCAGATATTGACTGAAGACAATATAGATAAAAAATAAAGATACAAATTCAGTTAAAAACAAACTACGTCACATGACGCAATCATTCACAAGTGAAAGTAAAACATAATAAAACTAATCCTCTTTTTTATCAATTAGAGAAAAGAGGGGGCTGTACGGAATAGGGCCTTTGTCTTTGTTCATTATTTTATCCTTATTTTTATAAATTTCCAAACTTTCAAGGACGTTAAGGAATTTGAAATCCCTGACCGAACGAACCAGCCTAAGATTACTTTTGTTGATAGCGTGACCGTACTCAGAAATATGCTGGGCAACTCCAGATTTTTCAATTCTGTTGAGTCTGAAATGGGCAATATGTTCATTAAATCTAGTTAAAATGGATCTTCTGGTTTGCCCAACATATTTCAAGTCACAGTCATTGCATGCAATTTCATAAATCCCGGATTTCTCTATACAATCGACTTTATCTTTAGGGTTTCCAAGTAAACTATTTAATGTCAAAGTGGAAGTGAAAATCAATTTAGTATCTAGTCCTTTGAATATCTTGTTCAAACCTCTAGTTAAAGAGGGAACGTACGGCATAATAGCAAAATTAGCTTTATTAATAGGAGAATGGAAAGCTGTAGAATCCATAACAAGTTTTCTAAATTCAAATTTACGAATCAACTTATCAATAATATTTCCATTGAAACCATTACACTTAGCTATATCTTTAATGGTTTGTAATTCCTTATTATATCTATTTTTACTTAACGGAAAAGTGATAAGACGGTGAACTAAAAAATTGAAACTGGCCATTTTATGTTGATTACAATGGTGAGAATCTGCCGGGATATATCTATTGGTGAAATGGGCATATTGACTGTATATATATTTTAATATTGTATCACCAAGAAGATCAATTGTGTATTAAATACATTTGACATCCAGGTCAATTCGATCTTTATTGACTATTGACAAATAATAAAGCTACGATTATTTGATATTTTGACATATTGTCATCGGTTGGATTTGTGCACCGGACCCTGCTTGTGAGTTTTAAGTGTGGAATCTAGTGTTATATTTCATCAGGGAAGAATCTACGATTTTATTAATAATTAATCATCTACACAGTGGATTTGTTAATCGTTAGCAAATACATCACCTGTTATAATTTTGATAATACAATTGGACTTTTGAACGACTACGAACTTCAACTTCAAACTCAATCACACCTTGGTATTCTACTCTCCGGTTTCTTCAGGTTCAGCTTATAACCACTGTGTTTGTAAGTGATATTGTTACCGAGATTGTGATTTATTAGACTGATTTCAATATGATGACTAGGAAATCTGATCACAATCTATACCATAAAATAAGTATGAAAATAAGTTTCATTGGTTTGGACATTGCCTTTTTGAAGAATTGTAAAAAAGAATCAGTTTTTCCAAAGTTCATTCAAGTAAATGTGTCAAAAAATTGTAGAAACAGAGAGAGAATAACCAAATTTACCAAACAAAAGTGGCTAGATTCCGAAATTAAATACCTTTATTCGAAGAGGAGCAGATTGGAAATTCAATCTTATAAACTATGGAAAATATTAACAGCACATCTTACCGAACTTGAATTTTTAGACTGGTGTGAATTTCAGAGAAATATGTTTCGATCGATCAATTTTAAGGTTCAGAAAAAACGTTCTTCCCAACAGATTAAATTGAAAAAACTTATTGATCGCAGGGGAGGGTCCGGGGTATGCTCCGATAGGGTCAGTATTGTTGAGAATCTCTCTTCACAAACCTTTAATGACCAAGAACTGCAGTTGTTAAATAAAGGCCTAAAATTTGCTTTACCGGATCACAATTCCTGAAATTGAAAATGTTATTGCTGGCATCGAATCTTCAATCAAACATTTTAATGAACCCACAAAACAATATATCAGAGAATTTAGCAAACAGATCGTTACGAAGAATTTGGCTACTACTAAGAAATCATCAAATAGCACTGATATACAAAACAAGAGAGTCATTAAAGGTTTGAGAAGAAGGGATTGCTTTTACATGAAAGCTGATAAAAGGGAATAGGGTCGTTGTCTTGGATAAACAAGACTACTATGATCGTGTTAATGATATGATTAATGGTGGTCCTTACCAGTTGGTTAATAAAAATCCATTACCTAAAATGATCAGGGACGTAACTAATGTTGTGAATTCGTGCAATCATCTGGTTACTAAAGAATTAAAACGCAAATTGCATATTTCGAATCCTCTGGTACCTAAATTGTACTGTTTACCAAAAATACACAAACCGGGGAAATTAGTTAGACCTATAGTTTCAGCTATATCTGCACCCACTTATAATATTTCTAAATGGTTGAGTTGTGAGTTTGGTAATCTACCCCTACCACAGCCCGGCTTTGCTGTTAAGAATTCGTTGGAATTCATTGAGAAAACCAAGAATATCGAGCTGAAGGATGGAGAGATTTTGATTTCTTTTGATGTGAAATCTCTCTTTCCTAGTATACCTATACCTCAGACGCTGAGTTTCTTGGAAGACCTACTACTACAGAATAAATTGGAGCCCCATATTGTCAATCAATATATCAAGTTAACGGAACTTTGCATGAATCAGAACATTTTTCAATTTAACAATAAGTTTTATGAACAAAGGAGGGAACGGCAATGGGTAATTCATTGTCTCCTTTCCTAGCTGATCTTTTATGAGCAGATTTGAGACGGAGCTTGGGAAGGAATTAGATTACTTTCCAAGGGTCTGGCTCAGATATGTTGACGACATTTTTGCTATTTTTGATACCAAAAAATGCAATGTACAGGAATTTGTTGAAATATTAAATGACCGAACTCCCAGCATAAATTTTACGTATGAAGAGGAAGAGAATGGAAGGCTGCCTTTTTTAGATATGATAATAATTAGAAACAATTATAGATTGGAATTTGATATTTATAGAAAAGATACCAGTACATTTAGATATAACCCGGCAGATTCTCACCATTGTAATCAACATAAAATGGCCAGTTTCAATTTTTTAGTTCACCGTCTTATCACTTTTCCGTTAAGTAAAAATAGATATAATAAGGAATTACAAACCATTAAAGATATAGCTAAGTGTAATGGTTTCAATGGAAATATTATTGATAAGTTGATTCGTAAATTTGAATTTAGAAAACTTGTTATGGATTCTACAGCTTTCCATTCTCCTATTAATAAAGCTATTATGCCGTACGTTCCCTCTTTAACTAGAGGTTTGAACAAGATATTCAAAGGACTAGATACTAAATTGATTTTCACTTCCACTTTGACATTAAATAGTTTACTTGGAAACCCTAAAGATAAAGTCGATTGTATAGAGAAATCCGGGATTTATGAAATTGCATGCAATGACTGTGACTTGAAATATGTTGGGCAAACCAGAAGATCCATTTTAACTAGATTTAATGAACATATTGCCCATTTCAGACTCAACAGAATTGAAAAATCTGGAGTTGCCCAGCATATTTCTGAGTACGGTCACGCTATCAACAAAAGTAATCTTAGGCTGGTTCGTTCGGTCAGGGATTTCAAATTCCTTAACGTCCTTGAAAGTTTGGAAATTTATAAAAATAAGGATAAAATAATGAACAAAGACAAAGGCCCTATTCCGTACAGCCCCCTCTTTTCTCTAATTGATAAAAAAGAGGATTAGTTTTATTATGTTTTACTTTCACTTGTGAATGATTGCGTCATGTGACGTAGTTTGTTTTTAACTGAATTTGTATCTTTATTTTTTATCTATATTGTCTTCAGTCAATATCTGGTCTTGAGAATGACAGCTTGGCTGTAGAAACTTGTTGACCATTTTAAACATTTATTGGTGAAATGGGCATATTGACTGTATATATATTTTAATACTGGGAATTATTTGAAAACATTAACTCAGGATATAGTCCACCGCTGTGGTCTCGAGGTAGCGTGCTGCCTTGTCACGCAGCGGGCCCGAGTTCGATCTCCGATCGGAGGAGTTTTTCTGGGTGAGGTTTTTATCGGGGGTTTTCCTCACCTGTAAGACAAATGTCAGGAAAACTTTAAGGCCCAAACGGTCCCCGAAATCATATGGCCATCATCCTTATCATTATCATCCTTACCATTATCATTATCATCATCATCCTTCACCGGTGTGGAAAGCAACGGGAAGCTACCACACCTACACAATTCCCTAGTAAAGCTGCAAGCATATCATGAAAATGCTATGATTGCAGTGAAGGACCTGCCTTCGGACAGAATTACTATGGATGGAACACAGGATAGGGATCGTTGTAGAGCCTATGTCCGCGCGGCCATGAACCTGCGGGTTCTATGGTGTCAATGTGTTGGTTAATTGTTTTTATATTATTATTTTTCCTCTTACGATACACATTTAATTATTTGGTACAGTCTTGGTGCGTTTTTATTTTGGTATCAGATAAATTTAAAATCCTAATTATTTTCCCATTGGATTTATTTTAAAAGAATTTTCCATGTAAATTTTATTACCGCACTCAAATTATTTTCAGTAATTACTTTTAAGATCTATTAGAAACATAGCCTACTATTAATTTTATCGAAATATGTTTTTGTATAGAATGTGTGATTTATACATACAATAATGTCTTACGTATTTCATTTTAAATTTGGTATTATAATAGTAATTTAAAGTATAAGGTACTTCTCGATTATATACAATATTAGTGGACTTTTCTCAAGGTCTAGAAATTTCTATTGTATAAAATGCTTGGGAAATGCATATCTGTATAACGTTGCACGTAACCAAGTAATTGAGGTAATTGTATGAACAAGTATGCAAATTAATCAGATAACTGCTGTGCAAACAAGTTTGTGTAAACATTTAATCAAATCCACGACATCTTGCCTAATTAAAAGTCAACCTTGGTAAAATGTAATTAGAAATGTATAATACTGACTTACATTCCTGTAAATAGATCTACTAACGACTGTATATGCATTTTGTTATAAATATCATAATTTTGATGGGAAACTATTGTATTTTTAATCTCTATGGCATTAAACGTATATGGGTACTTCACCAATATACTTTGAAGTCTAAATTGTAGCCAAAGAACTATATATTATATCAGGGAATTTGAAAACTAACTTTAAAAGTTCCCGTTAAATTTATATTAGATTAGACACGTAATTAAGGCCGGTATAATAGAGAGTGAAACAGAATTCAGCCCACAAACTTTCTCTGGTTTCTATGAGATGTTGACCGAGTATTTTTATATAACGAACTCGTGGTCTCATCTGACTTATTACAGATAAATTTCTTATTGATATATTAGACATATAGCTTGTCCTGTATGACGTTTGTGTTGTAGGGAATTAGGCTTACATCCTATTTAAGAATAGACTGTTCGAACAAATGGCAAAAAATGAACTTAGAATTTAATTTGTGATAATGTTACTGTGAAGCCGTGTTAAACAAGAAATGTATTCTTATGGGAAAAAAATTAAAAAATTGAATAAATATGTCATTGCTATATTGTCTTTCTTTTGAAGTTCTTCTAGTGGAATCAATTTATATAAGTAGACTCTAGCTATAATTCTGTCATACGCTTGAGATTTAAACAGATTTAGGTTTAGATTTAACAAATTATATTTTCGTGAGTGAAATACAAGCAGGACAGATACTTGGTTTTCTAGTCACTTTGTGGCTTTGGTTTCTCCGCATGCTATGTTGGACAGAGGACGAAACCACCAATGTTGGTAGAATTTGTAATATTTCATCCCTTCATTTTCCTCAACTTCAGTGAATATAGGAAATACTAGCCTATACTTTAAACGGACTACTTAATTGTTTTATGGTAGATTTGCAGTTTAAATGAGAATTAATGAAGACAGATTAATGTATTAATAGAATATTTCAGTTACATTAATTTATAATAAAATATGACCTGAACAGTAAATATAGTAATGTCGGGTCTATAAATTATATTTGTATATTCGTTAATGATTCGTTATTAGATACATTTTACTATACACACATACAAAGACACACGCACACACACACACACACAAACACACACACACACACACACACATATATATATATATATATATATATATATATATGTATAACTCACTGGCACTATCGAACACGTAGGTTCATGGCCGAGCGGACATATGGTCTCCATACATCCCTATCTTGAGCTAATGTTTCCCAATCATTCCCTGTTTAATCTACTTCCCTCAAATCATAGTTAATGTTATTCTCCCACCTCATTATTGGTCTACCAACTGGGCGTTTTCCCTGAGGTTTTCCTAAAAGAAGCTTTCATGCACGTCTTTCATTCCCCATTCGTTCCACATGTCCTTCCCATCGCAGTCTACGAGACTTAACTGTTCTTATTATATCTGGCTTCCTATAAAGACCATGTAGTTGTCCCTGTGTTTAAGCCTTTAGCATGGGTTCCCTGAAGTAGTCCCAGCCCGAAGAACGGAATGGGGGACAATATATATATATATATATATATATATATATCCATCCATAGTAATTCTGCCCGAAGGCAGGTCCTTCAATGCAATCATAGCATTTTCATGCTATGCTTGCAGCTTTACTAGGGAATTGTGTAGGTGTGGTAGCTTCCCGTTGCTTTCCACACCGGTAAAGGATATTGATAATGGTAAGGATGATAATGATAAGGATGATGGCCATATGATTTTCGGGGACCGTTTGGGCATTAAAGTTTTCCTGACATTTGTTATTTAAGATTTATTTTTTTTAAGTTTATCAAGAATTAGATTAATTTTTTTGAGCGTTTATTTTATTATGAATGAATCGATTTACTTTATGTAGAACATCCGTAGCAGTAATAATGATCCGGATGAATGCATTTATAGGAAGGGCAGCACGATTATCTACATCTAATAAGCGGAAATTCTTTATCTCTCTCTCATTTTGAGGAATTATGTATGAATCAAATTCTACTTTCATAAAGTCTGAATATTCATAACTTCAATATCATTGATGACCAATAGTTTTTAATGTGACTGCTGGTCTATTAATTTCATCTATTAGGTAAAGGAGCCGTAGGGAGGGGATTGCAATGAAGATTAAAATAATAGCAGGTGCAATTGTTCATGCAACTTCAATTAATTGTCCTTCAAGGAGGAATCGATTATTAAAATCATTTATGATTAATATAATCATTATATAAGTTACGACAGCTAAAATTATGACAATAATTATTAGGACATGATCGTGAAAATAAATTAATTGTTACAGGTGAGGAAAAACCCCGATAAAAACCTCACCCAGAAAAACTGCCCCGACCGGGGATCGAACCCGGGCCGCTGCGTGACAAGGCAGCACGCTACATCGAGACCACAGCGGTGGACATATATATATATATATATATATCAATTTTAATTAATCACACTCTTTAAAAAGCTATGGACGTTAGAGTCGCTATTGAAAGATGGATATGAACGGTCCGAAGCTATTTTACACACCATAACTCTACAACACTGGGTCTATGACTTCCATTCCGAAGAGATTCTTACTCATATCAGTATTCTACGCTCTGAAAAATCAACCAGTAACTTTGGAATCAGATATTTGTATGTTAATCACTGGCCCACTGGTACCGACACACATACATAAAGAGTGTCCCATTTATCTTGACCACCTATAATAACTTTGTACGTAAATTAAGCACTCCAATACCTGTTCAAAATGCATCACAGTGTAAATTCTAACAATAAATGGTGACGATAAATGGGACACCCTGTATCTACATACCCCGTGTACATATCCTAGGAAATTATAACTATTTGGAATATTATTCCAGGCGCCATTTATGCAGGAAATATTTTGAAATTTGGAATGCTACGAGTTAATGGTACATCCAGAAGCTTGATTAAATGTGGAAGTATTTCTGTACAAAACTCGAAAAATAAGAACAAAACTCATTCACGTACGAATAAATTTATGAACGAATTGTAATTACTGTGATTATTACATAAAATTTAAATAATTGTACTACTTAGCTTAATTGTAGAAATTTCAGTGTAATTGTGATGTTACCTATTGTTTGGTTTGTTTTTGTATTATTACTACACATTCATGTGTTGATAGGGACTGTTAAGGTTCGTATAGCGTGCAGTCTGTGCGATCCGTTTGTAAATACAGTTGTAGGAAATGGATAGAGCCCATCTTCAATCCTGCTCTGAGTTACAACACTGAACTGAGACCAAGCGAGAAGATTAATGAGCCAATGATACTTTTATCAATCCACTTTCTAATCTAATATATAAAAATGTACGTTTGTTTGTTCGTACTTTATGCGCGGCCATCCGGTTGATCTGATTGAATTGGGTTTTTTACAAAATGTACTGGAGATTCCCGGGATGAACATAGGCTATAAGAGAGTTGAGATACTCAACTCCTAGTTCCTTGAAAAAACACCCTTTATAGTGAAAACGTGAAAAAGTCAATTTTTTTATACTTAAATGGCTTACGCTGCCAAAACTATAACAACTACACCAGATTAATGTACACAGAATTGAATATCTCAAACAAACTCTACAAAAAAAAAAGTCCGCGACAGCATATGTTTTTCTTATACAGATAACACAATAGCCATTTTTGTCTTTCGTTGATGCCAAGGAGATTGGGTTAAATAGATTCACGGGCAAGCATGTGCTGCCATACCATTCATCCGATTGTCATGGGGTTTTTGCAAAATGTTCAGGAGATTCCCGGGATGAACATAGACTATAAGAGAGTTGTAATATACCACCATTTCACCCCTACAAATCACTCTTTGTAGTGAAAAACGTGAAATAAAACCTCTATTTAACGCTTAAGTGGTTTACGCTGCCTAAACCATAACAAATACACCAAATTAATGTACGCAGAATTGAATATCTCCAAAAACTCTACAAAAAAGACCGCGACAGCATATGTTTATCTTTTAGGGATAACTCACAATAACCATTTTTGTCTTTCCTTGATGCCAAGGAGATCGGGATAAGTAGATTCCCGGGCAAGCGTGCTGTGCCATACCGTTCATCCGATTGTGATGGGGCTGTTTGAAAAACGTTCAGGAGATTCCAGAGTTTTTAGGTGAAATTTGAATTTTAATTTATTTTACATTATTTTTGATGAAGCTATGAAATCTCGAGGATGAATATAGGCTATAAGAAAGTTGTAATACTCAACCCCTTCATCCATAAAATCACCCTTTGTAGTATAAAAACGTGAAATGAAGTCCCTATTTTGACGCTTAAGTGGCTTATGCTGCCTTAACCATAACAAATACACCAAATTAATGTACGCAGAATTGAATATCTCCAAAAGCTCTACAAAAAAAGGCCGCGACAGCATATGTTTGTCTTTTATGGATAACCATTTTTGTCTTTCGTTGATGCCAAGAAGATCGGGATAAATAGTTTCTCAGGAAAGCATAACAGCGTACAGCTGGTGGTAAAAGCACATTAACATGTATTTAGGAGTAGCAGCGGCACGCCGAATATTAGCTAGCGGGATATAAATGTAATGACTTTAGACGAAGTTATTAAAACAGACACAATGCAGATTTTTTTCAAAGTTGCTCTTTGGAATATGTTAAATATTAATTACTTTGGACGAACTTATACAGCATTAGCAAGTTTCCTATTCTAAATTGCCCTATATTATATTAACTCAAGGTTCACCGACTGTAATTTCACCTGGAAGAGGGTTATGTTTCGTTTTCTACATTTGTTTTACTTTAGAATTTTTCACCCGTCATCAGGCAGGGCTACATGAATAATTTGAATGACGCTTGAAAACCATTAACCTGTTCTGCAGAGCTAGAAATGTAAGATTTTTCCTTATACCAACGACCACCGAAATATGATTTTCATATTAGATATTTAATTCTTTATAAAAGTGGAGGAGATCAAAGAACTCTGCAATATATTTCTTTCTTGGAAAATACTACATTTAAAACCTACCATTCATCGGTATCGCATGCATTCTATTCTAAATTATTCACATATCTAACCTCAGATATCTCTCAGTTCGCTTTCACATTTTATTACCTAATCATTAGATCTCAGGTAATTCAGATAATTAAATATTCTGTATACTACAATAACTTACATTTTTACTTTCTCTCACTAATTTTACTGTTATTGGAATTTGCTACCTACACTGAACAACAACAAATTTTTTTTTTTTGTCTCAGAAAGAAAAATATGTGATTCTGATAGTATTTTTCTCCTGAATTCAAATATCATATCGTTTTTTTCTCCATCACGCAAGGTTTCCGAGACAGAGAGGCATTTATAATTTCAAAAACTTTAATATATTCTACATTCGTACACAATATTCGAACATTCGGACTCACCTAGAAAGTAAGAAATGACGATTTTCTGCTATATTTCGCCTATGAAGCATCCCTCTTGATGGTCCAACAATAATCAGCCAGCATATTAGGATTCAATTTGCCTTGATATCTCTTTTCCATAGCTGAAATCTCCTGGAGAAAGTGTTCCCGTTTTTATTACAATGGATAAATGGACGAAAAAAGTTTATTAAAAATAATTATTTAAATCCATTAATTGAAATTGAAATAAAAAAACTGTGGGTGATGGAGAAATTTCGAATACATATTTGGAAACACGATAAAAAAACTGCATTAAATATAACTATTGGTACTCATGAGAGACAAATCATATTGACCAGTGCTATTGAAGTTAGGAGTTGCCAGTAAATTGTTTCTTCCAGTCAAAAATTGAGATTAATCCTGTAGTCTCAGTTAATATTTAATCAAATCTAAACTATTTATGTATACATTTATAATCATTGCAGTGTTTAAAACTAATTACAAACTGCATTTAGTGACTAGTATATATAATATTAGAACAGGAGTTAATTACAGCGAATACACGCATTTTGTATATCTCATTTTATTGGATGAATTGAATATAAAGCTATGACCTTAACTCTGCTCGTTTAATTAAAACTATGATTATAATTTTTTTACCTCATTATTATTATTATTATTATTATTATTATTATTATTATTATTATTATTATTATTATTATTATTATTATTTTCCGCGCCGTAGCAGAGTGGTTAAGGGAAGATGCCATTTGCGCAGAGCTACGGGATTTGTGCTGGTTCGAGTCTCCATGGGGGCACACATTTTCTCATTGAATTTCTGCCAGTAAGGAACCAGTTCCCATTTAACATAAAGAAGAATTTAGGTAGCTACAATAAGTAGCAACTCCAGGTAGAGGAAACCAGGGTTATGGGAACCGATATGCTGACCACATGTCACCCCTACACTGGCTGGATGATCGTCTGTGATTAACACATATGGATGTGAGGCCTGTAGCCGACTGGTAGGCCAGGGGTCTTCTAGACCTGTCGTGCCATGGTGTTTTATTATTATTATTATTATTATTATTATTATTATTATTATTATTAAAAATTAGAAAAAATAAATTAAATTATTAAAATTAGAAAAAGTAAGAGATACTTTCATACGAGAAAAAATGAATATTAGATATTCAATAGTACATATATAAGATACAAACAATTAAATTAGTGTGGGCATGTACGACGAATGCAAGAAGAAACGTGACCCATAAAAACATTGGAATAGTGTCCACCTGGAAGAAGAAGAAAAGGAAGATCTCGAAACTCGTGGATGCAAGAAATAAGAACTGGAATGAAAACAAGAGGACTGGAGGACATGGAGTGGATGGATAGAGATGAGTGGAGAAGGAAAATAAAGTTTTAGGCACTGAAAGATGTGTAAATATTGAAAATCTGTATATAAATAAAATTATTATTACTATTATTATTATTATCATTATAACTATTATAACTCTTAGTATTATTATTATTATTATTATTATTATTATTATTATTATTATTATTAGTACTACTAGTAGTAGTAGGAGTAGTAGTAGTATGAGTATTATTATTATTATTATTATTATTGGTGGCTTTTCAGATATTAGAATGGGCTATCAATTTTTCTTTCTTTAATGTTTTATTTGAAAATAATGTTATTATTTATTTTTATATAAGTCAATAGAATGTCTTTTTTTAGAAATTACTAAATATAGTTAAATCAGATTCATTACTTTTTACAGACGACCAAGTTCTAATATTTAGTTCAGAAGATGGTCTACAGAAATCGCTCTTTCAGTTAAATAACATTATATAGAAATATAATTTCAAAATATCAATAAGTAAAACGAAAATCTTAGCTTTTAAGGGGGAATCAGATACCGTAAGAGCTAAAATAATTCTGGAGAGGAAACCCATTGAACAAGTGAACCATTTTAAATACCTGGGTTATGAAATCTCCTATTTTAAAAATGTTAACAAACTTAATAAATTTAATTATATATGTGGAACAATCAAAAGGATATTTAAATGCACAATAAAAGAAACAAAACTAAAATTGTATAAAGTAGTGGCAGTCCCCTTACTATAGTATGGTAGTGAATTTTGGGTTTTAACTAAAAGAGAAGAGAAGATCATAGAAGCAGCTGAAATGAGATTTCTGAGAAGTGTGGCTGGTTGCAAACTTCTAGATAAGAGAAGAAGTGAAGATATTAGAAATGAGCTAATATCTTTAAACTCTTAGATAGAATAAAATAATCTAGAAAAAATGGAAAGAGCATATTCAAAGAATGGAAGATGATCGCATTCCCAAAATTATACTTAAATACAAACCAAAAGGACGCAGGAATGTTGGTAGACAGAAGAAGAGATCGATCCAACTTTTGAATGAGAATCTATGAGACCGGAACAAGCCACATGGGCTTAATCCGTGATTGTTGTTGATGATGATGATGATGATAGTTAAGTCTGAAAAAGGAAAGAAAAAATTATCATATTCAAATTTTATTGATGTCCGCAAATGTAATTAAAAATGTTGGACTAAGCTAGTAAAATTGTAACTGTAAAGTTATTTTCTGGTTTGGCCTCTATTTTAAACACATACAATTTTGTATTATTTTAGACAAAGAAAGGTTCTTCAGATTTGGCCTATAGCCTATTGTCATATTGATATATATTTTTTATTTTAGACAACTTCATGTCATTTTCTGTTTATTTGTTTGATGTTACATTTTACACTTAAATAATGCGAGTTATACCCACATATATCGGTAGCTGTGTGGAGCAGTTGACTAGATGGTCAACCATAATTGGTTAACTGATTTCCATTTGCAAAACACTGTGTACAGGTAATGTACGGTATATGCAACTCAATCTTCATCAACTTTTCATAATAATGAGAATAGGTTCTGATGAAGGTAAAAAAATAACACGTAATCAGACAATTATGCATCTGATTTTCATTATTTCCTATCTGATATTATTAAAACCATTATTAATGTGTTAATCAAGGATACATTTAGCTTTCAAAACATGCATGTATTTTTTATATAATATACCATTCATGCCAAATTAAATTTCAACTATTTGAAAGTTGAAGATCGCAACGATTTGAAATATGGGAGTCATCAGTTGTTGGCCGAAAGAATTCTAAATTCAAATGGTGATAGACTGGCATGCTAAGAGTTAAAGGTAAACCCACAATATTGGATAAACGTGGGTAAATTTCTGGACACGACGCGGAAAATAAAAACATTATACATTGGTGAATAAATAAATATGTAAGCAATATTTAATATCGTTAATATTTAATAATTATGTGTAAATTAATATATAATGTAATTACATTTTATTGTATTTTTTTTGTTTTGTTTATTTTATATTGATGCCAGACACTAATTTATTGCTCCGGACTGTCAACAGCACACGGCATGCTTAGCCGTGCGCTTCATATTTGTACTTGTTAATAACATTGCATGTATTTTATTTTTAATAGGTTCTACTACCACTACTGCTACTGCTACTATTTAGGAACAATTTTCTCATCTTCTGCAGTAAATAAAGAAGTATAAAATTTAAAGTTCATGAAATCTAATATTTATAAATGAACGTTTGTTTGTTTGTTTGTTTATATGTTTGTTTGTTCGTACTTTATGCGCGGCCATACCGTTGATCCGATTGTGATGGGGCTTTTTGTAAAATGTTCAGGAGATTCCCGGGATGAACATAGGCTATAAGATACTCAACTCCTATACCATTAAAATCGTAGTGGAAAACGTGAAAAAAGTAGATCTTTGGACGCTTAAATGGTTTATACTGCCTAAATCATAACAAATACACAAAATTAATGTACACAGAATTAAATATCTCAAAAAGTCTACAAAAAGTCCGTGACAGCGTATGTTTATCTCTTACGGATAACTCACAATAACCATTTTTGTCTTTCATTGATGCCAAGAAGATCGAGACAAGTACGTAGATTCCTGTGCAAGCATAGCAGCACATGACGGGTATTATTTTAGGATAAACTCATTTATGCCAAGAAGATCGAGATAAGTAGATTCCCTGGCAAAACCGGGTAATCAGCACGGGTAATCTTAAAATAATTACTTAATACATTTATAATTATTTTTCATTTTTTACTTATTCAACCAATCATAAGAAATACATTATGTTTTCTTTCAGCTCATTTATGCCAAGATGATCGGAATGAGTAGATTCCCGGACAACGTCGGGTAAACAGCACGCGGTATCTAAAAATAGTTACGATATAAATGTCTCCTTTCACTTATTTAACAAAACATAAAACAGTTTTCATATTTCAGTTCATTTATGTCAAGAAGATTGGGATAAGTTGATTCCCGGGTAACGCCGGATAACAGCACGGGATATCTAAACATATATATTTATAATTATTTTTCCTTCTACTTATTCAACTAAACATAAAAGCACATTAATTTTCATTTATTTAGGCATAGCAGCGCACGCCGGGTATTAGCTAGTAATATGTAAAAATCTGTCCTAGCAATTTTATTTTTGAACTAGTAATATTTTGAATGCAGGATATTAATAAATTTTAACTTAGAAAATTTATATGTATTTTTGTGTAAACTATTGATCGAAGATTAGGTTTTCAAGGACTATATATACTGTATATTCTATAGGAATTCTCATCACATACTGAGTAAAACTAATTAACTAACTCGTTGTTTCTATCGAAACCGTAGATTCATGGCCGCACCAGTACAAACTCTCCATACTTCCCTATCCTGAGTCAATGTCTTCCAATCTTTCCCTGCGTAAATTACGTCCCTCAAATCATGGTTAATGCTATTCTCTCATCTCATTATTCGCCTACCTACTGGGCGCTTTCCCTCTGGTTTTCATAGAAAGAGTTCCCATACCCTTATTTCTTTTCCCATTCTTGCCACATGTCCTGTCCATCGCAATCTACGAGATTTAATTGTTATTATTATATCTGGTTTCCTATAAAAATCATGTAGCTCGCTGTTATATAGTCTTTTCCTTTCGCCTGTCTGTTCATCTCTCCTTGGTGCAATTTTTTTTTTTGCTAAAAACTTTATTCTCAAATACACGCAATGTTTTCTCCTCCTTTAAGGTAAGAGCCCATCTTTCGCATCCATATAATATAATTGGAAACAATAATGTTTCGTATTTTTATTCAGTTTAACGTATTTTGAGAGAATTTGGGATAGCGAAAGTCCCTGAAATGCGTATGACATTTCCAGAATTGAGATTATGTTTAAATATTTTTGTGCATCTCATTCCTGTTTGTAATTATTCTTCCTAGGCATTTGAATTCAAACACTTATTCAAACTTCCCCTCATTTTTCATGTCCAATTCCATTAAATAAATAATTTCTATGTGAGACTATAATTTCACAAAGCTACCTCTAGCAGGTCTTCAGAGGCCTGTACCTATGGTTTGTTTTTTCAAGAATTATTAATAAATTAATTCAGACTGTATGGTTTAAGATTTCTAAAAATTAACATTTTTAAAGCGAAATATCGCTATCCTTAATTAAAACAAACTACATTTTAATGATGTCTGATAATTATGACCAGATATATGTTGTTTTCATTACGAGCCACTTTCCATCCCTCTTCTCATAAAATCGCTTTGATAGTGGAATAATTTTTCCTTAAAAATTTCTTATAGTGTAATATTTAGGCATATACTATTAATGGTTATTCTCCTAGTTATATAGATGCGAAATACGGACCTTTACTTCAAGGGAAGAAAGGAAATTGAGTTTTTTTGACAATTAAGTTATTAAGGTTATTAAGAAAGGAGAGAGGTCAGTAGACAGGCGAATGAAGAAGACTTCTTAACAGTGAGCTATATGATCTTCATAGGAAACTTGATATAATAACAGTTAAATCTCGTGTACTGCAATGGGCAGGACATGTGACACGAATGGGGAATGAAAGAGGGGCATAGAAGATTCTTGTAGGAAAACCAGAGTGAAAATGTCGAGTTGGTAAGCAAAGAATGGATGAGAAAATAACATCAACCATGATTTGAGGGAAGTAGAATATACAGTGAATGATTGGAAAACTTACCTCAGGATAGGGCGGCCATGAACCTATGCGTTCGATATAGCCAGTGAGTTAGTTAGATATATTAAAGAAATTTCGAATATCAGAATTCTTGACAAAATTCCAGAAGTCAAAGCTCATTCTCTGACGTAGGAAATAATCGCGTAGCAAAAGTATATGACTCTAAAACATCCCAAACAAACAAACACACAAACTATAATTTCAATAATATTTTAATGCCCTATAAACTCTGATAATTTTTTATAACATAAATGTATATATATATCAACATTTTTTAATTTATATTAAAGCACCGTCGAGGTTATGTAATAAGATGTCAATTATAAAATTGTTACCTGGTAAGTCAGTCGTCCTCAACTAGATTATTAAACTTCATCAAGTAGTTCCAATATGGAGGCCTTTCAAAAACAATGTTTTTTGAAAGGCCTCCATATTAGAATAACATGATGAAGTTTAGAAATCTAGTTGAGGACGACTGACTTACCAGGTAACAATTTTTTAATTAACATCATATGTATGTATATATATATATATATATATATCATCATCATAGTACATTCACGAATTTAGGCCATTTGTTGACCTGTTTCGGCCTCAAGAGAAACACCATCCAGAAGTCTTTTGAGTGGACGTCCTGGTCTTCTTCTTCCTGCAGGTTGATATCTTAACATTTGTTTGGGTACTCTGTGATCTTCCATTCGATGAACATGTTGCATCCATCTTGACTTATAATATATATATATATATATATATATATATATATATATATATAAACTAATTTTAATGAAAAGGTTAAGAGTTATTTTTAAATATGACTTGTTTTTCTGTTATCGTGAAGGAAAGCAGAGTGCAGAATTGATCGTCGGTTAAGAATAGCAAGTTTATACCGTTCGTACTCATCAATCTTCTCTTACATAACATGGAACATGAACTGCAGTCTTAACAAACCTATCAGAGTACTTGACGTCCTCGTTATAACTGTGAAAAGTTATTCTTGGTTTTTTACGTAGTTACGTTGTATTTTTGTCATTTTATTGAACTTATATGCTAAGTATCAGTGCTAGAATATACGCTGCACATAAAAATCATCTCGTACATCAGTGTGCTACAATTTTTATGCAATTAGTGTAATAAGATGCTTCTTCCATAGAGTTAATAGAATATAACGAATAGTTTCATTTTACACAAGTTTCATATATATATATATATATATATATATATATATATATATACATATATACATATATAATCCTATCTATACACCATAACGAATGGACCAAAGAGATTTGAACAGGCAGGGGAATAGAGAAGACTGCATATCAGTAATCTAGATGATCCTTATAAGAAACCAGATATACTAAGAAGAGTTAAGTCTCGTAGACTGCAATGGGCAGGACATATGACACGAATGAGTAATGAAAGAGGGGCATGGAAGCTTTAATTAACATTATATGTAGACCAGAGGGAAAAATACCCAGCTGGTAGACCATTAATGAGGTGGGAGAATAACATTAACCATGGTTTGAGGAAGTAGATTATAAGGGAATGATTGGAAAACATTAGCTGAGGATAGGAATATATGGAGAACTTACATCCGCGCAGCTAAGAACCTACGGGTTCGAAAGTGCCAGTTTGTTTATTAGTTAACGAAATCCGAAACAAAAAAATAACTCTTTGATATTTCTTTTAACCTCTTAAGTCCTTTCTCATCTACGTGATACGTGAAAGGCATTTTTTATTCCATAAACATCTCAAGATATCTGTGATTGGTTTTGTAATGATTAACTTCTTTTCAAATTTTGTTTTATTTCTGTTACGGTTAACTATAAAACCTTGTATAAATTATAAAAACTACTGTATCTTCTTCTTCTTCTTCTTCACGGCTTAGGCTTATTTACTAGCCTGTTCCGGCTCCAAATTGCTGCTCTTTCCATCTTTTCCTTGGTCTTCCCAAGCTTCTTCTTCCTCGTGGTGAATAGTTGTATGCTGCTTTTGGTATTCTATTCTCAGTCATCCTTGCCAAGTGTTCTTTCCAGTTTGTTCTGTATTTCTCTATTTTTTGAGTTTATCATACTGTATCGTAAATGTTAAACACCCAAGCACAATATAATTTACCCCTCATTTGCTTTTGGAAAAATGTAAATTGTTTCTACTTGATTATCTGCGCAGCACGTACCGCTAATTCTCCAAATTAGTTTTTGGTTCATATAAAGACAATCAAAATTAGAGCCTAAGAATAGCTTATTTTTAAAAAAATTAATGTTTCTAGTGCCCAACAATCCAATAAAATATAAAAATAAAATATTATTTACCATAGGTCTAATTACACTTCTAGGCTGAATACATACACTTTCATAATGTCTTCTTGTAGTGATAGATGAAACTGACAATTGACATTATAGAGCGTTCCTACGTAAAGATGCTACTCAAAACGTTAATCTGATATCACTCAAATGTTAGAATATTCACATATACTTATTATCTTGAAAGATATTTAAAAATATATATTTTACCCTAAAATCAAACTTTTTCGCCCTTTTCATGCTCTTATTGATTTCCGTTGGTAAATTACTTAACTGCTATAAAATATCGTCAAATAAAATAACGGCAAATAATAAAATTAGCTGTACGGATAAGAATAAAGCAACTGGTTAGTCCGAATTAAATATTGCAAGGTGCATTTTTTTTTTCGTTTTGTGTCACTGAGCTATAATTTGTAATCTTGTGTGTGTATGTGTCAGTATTAATTTAATTCTGCCATGTCGTTTAAATTGATAGCATAAAATTAGTTATTCATATAATTCAGTTTAGTAATACATTCTTATTTGACATTTGAATGCATGAATTTACATTTATATGAATGTGCTTTTTTAACATATAACTCAAATGTTAAATAGATAAATGGATAAAAATGTATGAAAAAGTATAAAATTGTAACTAACATATTATTATGCTGTATGTATTGTTTTGTAATTTAAACTAAATAATTTTCTTATTTTGCATTTTTTAAAATTTAATAAGCATATTTTAAGGCAGTAACCACTTAATTTAATGTCAGTACTCCTGTAAATTCGTAAGATTTTTTTTTGTCTTTGATTTGAGCACAAAATTATTTGAAATGTTTAATTTTATTTTCCCCTAACCTGAACTTGATGGACGTGTCTAATTTTAAAAGTAGAAGTGTAAACCCGAATTGTATTGGGGGAATTTAATTTGTGAAGCGAAGACAATTCAAGATTTACAGCATTGAAGTCACTGGTTGACAGATGAAGGTGCATTAGCTTGGAGAATGCCCAAGTGACCTCCCCTCTGGTAGCAGAATCACTGTCACTAGATACCAAGCGAAACACCTCAAGACAAGCCACACCCTTGCGAGACTTGGAGACTTCAACTCCTACAACAAGGAAACACTCCTGTTTGATGACAACATGGATTTCCTAATAACATATAAGTAAACAGTACATACATATTGCTAATTCTTTCACAAGTATATCATGATAATTTAAAGAAATTGTTGCAAGAAATGTGAACGATGATAATGTATGGTATCCGCTATTTTATTTTTAAAATATTACGAAAATATATTTTTTTACATTAGGACAGATTAAAGTCTTCAGTGATGCTACTTATTTTTTTTTTGTTTTTCTAGAAATGTCCACCGATGTCGTGTCGAGGTAGCGTGCTATCTTGTCACTCAGCGGGCCCAAATTCGAGTCTCAGTCGGTATTAGTTTTCTGGGTCCGGGTTTTTCGGAGTTTTTCCTCACTTGTAAGACAAATATCTGAATATTTTCAGGCCCAAATGGTCATCGAATAATATATGGCCATCATAATCATCAACTTTCATATTCTCCTGAGATTAAGATTAGGATTAAGGACTCTTCTGGCGCAATACTATCATCAACACCAACCATAATATCATCCGGATAACGTGACCCCGCGTTTCAGACGCCCCAACCTCAGAAGTGATGTAAAATTGCGCCAATTCCAGAGGAGAACACCAGAAATATCGAAATTACAACCTGGGTCATTGAATATAAAATAAAATAAATGTTTTCTAGAAATTATCAAAACTTAATCTACATAAGTTCTCCATGCATCTCTATCCTGAACAAACTTTTTTAGATTATTTCCTATATAATTCATTACCCTCAAATTAAATTTAATGTTATTCTCCCATCTCATTCTTGGCCTGCCTACTGGAGCCTCTCTGTGATCTACGTACCTGCTAGAAGTTTCCATACCGCTCTTTCATTCCCCATTCACGCCACATGTCCTTCCAATGACAGTCTACGAGACCTAACAATTCTTATTATATATCGTTACCCATGAAGAGCATGAAGCTCACTTACAAGTATTTTTCTTTATTCACATGTCTGTTCGTCTCTCTTTGGTCCAAGAATTTTCCTAACCTCTTTATTCATAATCATTGCACCCTTATTAAATTAAGATTTAAATTAAGATACCATGTTTCAAATCCATACAGTACAACTGGGAAAATAACCGTTTTATACATATTTTGGTTTAATATTTTAGTGAAGATGAAATGACAAAAATCTTGAGATGTTTATGGGGGAAAATATATATCCCAGGTATTAAGAGGTTATTAGAAATATCAAAAAGTTTTTTTTTGCGGATTTCGTTAACTAACAAACAAACTGACACTTTCGAACCCATAGATTCATGGCTGCGCGGACATAAGTTCTCCATATATTCCTATTTTGAGCTAATGTTTTCCAATCATCCCCTTATAATGTACTTCCCTCAAATCATGGTTAATGTTATTCTCCCACCTCATTCATGGTCTACCAACTGGGTATTTTTCCCTCTGGTTTCCCTGCAAGAAGCTTCCCCTCTTTCATTATCCATTCGTGCCATATGTCCTGCCCTTTAATTGTAAATACAACAGCAAAGGTTTTTATAGTCAGTAGAATGGAGGGTTCCTAGGTGAAGATCGATTTCTGAACAGTGAATGTAGATTTATGATTCTGTTTAGTTAATCTTATGAAAACATAATCATTGTTTGGGTGACCCTGACTCGAACATCAAGAGGAAGGAATTAGTTATCGTTGTTAGCACCTACTCTTGACTAAGAGGACCAGTAGTAGCAAATTAACCACCCCAGACCTAGAACTCTCTACCAAGAGAATCGCTTCACCGGACATAATTCAATTTTCCCTAACATGTCGTCAACTCACCCCTTCAGAACTCCACCCCTCTGTCTCTGTCTCACTCTGCCTTTTACTGTTCAATATGCTCATGCAGGTTTTATTGGCCTTCTTGCAACATCGCATATCACATTAAGAGTAGATCTAATGTGAAGGTTGTCCATTAACACATTGATTGCAACATGACAATATTTAGCTTTGGGGTTGGATTTTTTTATAATTTTCCTCGGATTATTCTACAATTAAATAGACACCCAGATCAAGATTCTAATACTCATTCTCCCCCTCCCAATTTGAATTTTGCATAAGCCATCTTTGTTCACCCTTAAATTCGCAATGTAACCTAAAGGATATATCAAGTGTTTTAATGTATCTAACAATTTTAATAAAACAGAAGAAAGCAACGATACGAAATCATTTAAATGTGTGTGGAATTACAAAATGTACCTAATAATGACAGTTATGCGTCCACAGCTCTGGTCTCGAGGTAGCGTGCTGCCTTTTCACGCAGCGGGCCCGGGTTCGATCCCCGCTCGGGACAAGTTTCCTGGGTGAGGTTCTTTCGGGGTTTTCCTCACCTATAAGACAAATATCAGGATACTTTAAGACCCAAACGGTCCCCGAACATCATCTGGCCATCATTATCATCAATATCATATTCACCTCATTAGATGAAGTTTAGTTTTAAGGCCTCTCCTGTCGCATCATTAGGCCTACCCATCGTCATCACCCATCATATCATTGGGGCAGCAAAATCCCGCATTCCAGGCGCCCCAAACTCAGAAGTGGGTTACAATATGCCAATGCCAGGAGAGAATACCTGAAATGTCGAATAACAAACAGATGACATTTAAAAAAAGAACAGTTATGCATAATTTTGTATTCGGTTGCGGTTCGCCACATCTAAATAACCGATACGTGAAGTTACTGTTTGCCAATTTAGGGGTTAGTGACAATGGAATAATTTTCCATGTAAAAATCAAATTTAAAAGATAGGGGTTACAACCTTCTTATGGCTGGCTATTCAATTAACAGTGGTGGTAAACTCCTAAAGTCTGACTATGTCTCCGTTACCATATAATCAGCCTGCAATTTTTTTTAAATGTTGGAAAATGATCGCATAAGCTTAACTTCATAGGCCTATAACTAGCTCACTCACTGCCACTAACGAACTCGGAGGTTCAAGGCTGCACGGACATAAGCTTTCCAAACATCTCTACCCTGAGTCAATATTTTTCGATTATCCTCTGTAAAATTCACCTCGCTCAAAGCATGGTAAGTGTTATTCTCCCACCTCATTCTTGACCTGTCTACTAGTCGCTTTCCCTTCATCATCCTAGATAACAAAGAAATATCCCATTCGTCATATGTTAAAAGTTTGGGTTTATATCTTGACTCTAATCTAAGTTTGAACATCCAATTAAAGCAACATGTAAAACAAAAATCAACAATGTTCTCTTTAATTATATTCAGATATTTTGTTGCATTTGAGACTTCTGAGTAATATTTGTTTTTCATTTGTGTGGGTTACCAGGCCAGCCGCAAGACCCCCAACCTGGAGGACCAGAGTTTAATTTCGGATTTGTCTTTTTTCTAGACAGACAGCCTTACAAAGATACAAAGCTCTATCCCCGCTCAGGCTCCGAAGATGAAATACAGGGTTCCGATATCTTTATGATTAGTTGAAAATAATCATCGTTTCAAGTAGTAGAATGGCTGAGATCAGGTGAAAGCTTGTAAATCTTTTAAGGAGGTAAACTCTCTGTCTGCCACGAGCATCTGGTTTTATGGTGCCAGAAACTCGCCATTCACCCTCCATCTACAGTAAAAAAAAAATCCCAACGGTAGATAGAAAGGTTTGATAGAGAGAGACTATGTTTTGCGCTGACTATTCGGACCATTTTATAGAGTCTGAAAGCTCATCCTCAGATCCACCCCAGTCTTTCTTTAACATTTAACCTTCAGGGACTTGAGGCCAGAATAGGTCGCATTAACCTAATCCTGGAAAGGAAGAAGAAGAAAAAGAAGAAATTTTGTTTCGACTAATCTGAAAAGAATTTTAGTTGAAAATCTCGTAATACCGCAATTTGGTAATTGCGACATCTCATTGACAGACATTGAGGATGGACTAGCACATACATGTCAACTTATTCAAAACATTGTGTATCAGATATATTTTCAATATTCGTAAATACGGTATGACCATATTTCTTCATATTTCCACGAACTATGCTGGCTCCATCTTCATGATCGTACGAAAATGCATTCTCTTATTCTTACTTACTTACTTACTCACTGGCACTATCGAACCCGTAGGTTCATGGCCGCACGGACATACGCTCTCCATAAATCCCTATCCTGAGTTAATGCTTTCCAATCATTCCCTGTATAATCTACTTCCTTCAAATCATAGTTAATGTTATTTTCCCACCTCATTCTTGGTCTAACAACTGGGCGTCTTCCCTCTGGCTTTCCTACAAGAAGCTTCCATGCAAGTCTTTCATTCCCCATAGGCCTACGTGCAACATGTCCTGCCCATCGCAGTCTACGAGACTTAACTGTTCTTATTATATCTGGCTTCCTATAAAGACCATGTAGTTCATTGTTAAGTAGTCTTCTCCATTCACCTGTCTGTTCATCTCTCTTTGGTCCAAAAATTTTCCTAAGTACTTTATTCTCAAATACTTTTAATCTCCTTTCCTCCCTTAAAGTAAGAGTCCATGTTTCGCACCCATATAATATAACTGGTAGAATAATAGTTTTATATATTTTCAGTTTAACGTTTTTTGAAAGGAGTTGGGACATCAAGAGTCTCTGCAATGCATAATAGCACGCATTTCCAGAATTGAGCCTATGTTTAATTTCTTTGTGCATCTCATTCCTATTTGTGATTATTGTTCCTAGGTATTTGAATTCAGCCACTTCCTAAAAATTTCCCTGATTTGTCATTAGCTGTCCAGTTCCATTATATAATGAATTTCTACGTGTGACCATATATTTAGTTTTATTGATATTTACTTCCAATATTCAAAATTGTACATACTTCTTCACCAACATATGTATCCTCTCGCTTCCGTCTTCTATCCTCCAACCACAATTTGAATACACGATCTCGCCGGAACCTCGTATTTCACATTCCACAACACAGAACCTCAAATTATCCTAATTCCTGTGTTCTATATACTGTTCGATTGTGAAATTCCTTACCACAAGAAATCAGGGACTGCAGGGTATTAGCTTCCTATAAAATAAATTTAAATATTTTTTTGTAATTAGTTTTTCAATGGATTAATTGATTATTTCTAAGTTTTTGCTTCTCTAATAATAATATTATATACTATATTCATCATAATTTTACTTTAATTTGTATAAATATTTACTTATAATTGCATATGTTATGATAATGTGTACATATTTTTAGTATTTAATAGTTTTTATTGGGTTATTGGAGGAGAAAGTCCTATGGCCGTAACTCTCCAGTTTAAATAAATTATTATTATTATTATTATTATTATTATTATTATTATTATTATTATATTTATTATTATTATTATTATTATTATTATGACAAATGAGGGACATTTTGAAGAAGTGGCTGAAAATAAATGCCTATGAACAATAATTACAAATAGGAACGAGGTACAGCAATAAATTAAACATGGGTTCGATTGTGGAAATGTATGCTATTATATATTACACCCCAACATCTCTCAAAAATATTAAATTAAAATATAGAAAACTGATATTCTACCAGTTATATTATATGGATGTGAAACATTGACTCTTCCTTTATGGGAGGAGAAACGATTACGAGTATTTGAGAATAAAGTACTTAGGAAAATGTTTGGGCCAAAGAGAGATGAACAGATAGGCGAATGGAGAATACTACAATCAGTGACTTAGATGATATTTATGGGAAACCAGATGCAATAAGAAGATTTTACGTCTTATAGACTGCGATGGACGGGACATATAGCACGAATGGGAAATCTTGTAGGAAAACCAGATGGAAAGCGTCCAGTATACAAGCCAAGAATGAGGTGGGATAATAATGTTAACCATGATTTGAGGGAAGTAGATTATACAGGGGATGGTTACAAAACATTAGCTCAAGATAGGGATGTATGGAGGGGCTGTATCCACGCGGGTATAAACCTATGGGTTCGATAGTGCCTGTGAGCTTGTCGGTTACTATTATTATTACTATTATATTATTATTATTATTATTATTATTATTATTATTATTATATTATTATTATTGTTGTTGTTGAAATATTCTTGTGTTGAAAATTTCATATTTGTCAGAAACGATTAGTTTGTTAATGAAACAGGTGTGGGTACGCATAAGAGGCTATTTTTGAATAATAAAAAAACACACACACACTATTGAGTAACACTATGGAATTAGGACTGGAAGTAAATATCAATAAAACTAAATATATGGCCACACGTAGAAATGCATTATATAATGGAAATGGACAGCTAATAACAAATGAGGGAAATTTTGAGCAAGTTGCTGAATTCAAATACCTAGGAACAATAATCAATAGGAATGAGATGCACAAAGAAATTGAACATAGGATCAATTCTGGAAATGCTTGCTATTATGCATTGCAGAGACTTTTGATATCCCAATTCCTTTCAAAAAACGTTAAACTGAAAATATGTAAAACTATTATTCTACCAGTTATATTATATGGGTGCGAAACATGGGCTCTTACTTTAAGGGAGGAAATGAGATTACGAGTTTTTGAGAATAAAGTTCTTAGGAAAATTTTTGGACCAAAGAGAGATGAACAGACAGGTGAATAGAGAAGACTACATAACAATGAACTACAGATGTAATAAGAACGGTTTTAAGTCTCGTAGACTACAATGGGCAGGACATGTTGCGCGTATGGGGAGTGAAAGACGGTCATGGAAGCTTCTTGTAGGTAAGCCAGAGGGAAAACGCCCAGTTGGTAGACCAAGAATGAGGTGGGAGAACAATATTAACTATGATTTGAGGGAAATAGATCATACAGGGAATGATAGGAAAGCATTAGCTCAGGATAGGGATGTATGGAGAGCTTATGTCCGCGCGGCCATGAACCCACGGGTTGGATAGTGCCAGTGAGTAAGTAATAATGGAAAAAAATCCTAGAGAGGTAGATTATTTCGATATACGGTATATGAGTGACCCGCGCCGTAGCCGAGGCGTTAAGGTAGGAACCCTTGGCGCAGAGCTACGGGACTTGCGCTGGCTCGTGTCTCCATGGGGGAAGAAATTTTCTCATGGTATTTCGGCCAGTATGGGGCCGGTGCCCACCCAGCATCGTGAGGCAATTGGGTAGCTACAATAAGTAGCGGCTCCAGGTTGAGGAACCAGCTATAACGGCTGAGGGACTCGACATGCTAACCACATGTCACCCCTACACTGGCTGTTGATCATCTACCTCTGTGATTGACACATGTGGATGTGAAGGGCCAGCAGCCGGCTGGTAAAAGGGCAACCGCTGAAAAGTGGAAAGACCCTCAATCAATCGGTATATAAGTCAGTAATTTGTAGGATGTTATTATTACAGTCCAATAATATTAAATCCATGCATCAGTATTTATTGTATAGTGTACTTACTGTTGTAGCTGTAAGACGTAAAATATACATAGATATATAAGATTTCTTTAGTTACTACTTACTAGGGTGTACAGCCCCTCATCACTTCACTCCATCTAACTGAATAACTTTCATTATATATGATAAACTCGAATAGCTCGAGGCCAGATCTCTTAACTGCGAGCTTTAAAAGTGCGTTAACGAAAGCATTGACATTCATATGCAATTGTATTTCTTAAAATATTATCATACCTGATTCACTCATTCTCTGACATAAGAGCGTATATTTTCATTTGCAAATTCAGCACTGAAAGAGTACTTACATGGAACTAAGAGATTTTAACAATAGAGGCAATTTCAGAAGAGCACGAAATACCTATTATTTATATTGAAATGCTCCAATAAAAAGCAAGAATAATGAGATGGGTGTAAGATTTTTAAAATATTACGCAATAATCGTTGTGAGATAAAATATTAGAAATGAATGCAATAATGAATCTTTAATCAGGACAATATTTAGAAAATTAAACGGAACGAGTATTGGACTTATACCAGGTATCAGATTAGCAAATTAAGAAGAGACTGGAAATATATTGAGTGCTCGAGTAAACAAAATAAGTTCATATCATTAAATTAATGTATTAAAAGTATATCGCTACGTACTTCAGTAAAATATGTCAGCCGGATGGATTTAAATATGACAGACTTAAGCTACGACAGAACAATAATGGAGGATAGGAATTTGGAAGAGGGAGATTGGAATGATAGAGTTAAATGGAAACTGAAGACGGCAAACCTATTAGAGGGGGAAAGCCGAGGAAGAGAAGAAGAAGAAGAAGAAGAAAAGTTGATGTAGCAGGAAAATGCAGGTATAAAGCAAAGAATTATGAAGTAATAGGCAAATATAATGTAACTAAACATATATCTGATACAGTTTCAATAAATAAGATTATCCATTTATATGTTAATTTAAAAAAAACGAGTCTTGAGCTGTGCATGTGTTGCCATACACGTAGGTTACTAAACAATTCTTAAAATTAATATCTTAATGAAAGTTGTTAATTGCAGAATCATTTACAATTCAAAGGACGGTAACGTCAGTGGTTCAAAACCTTAATCAAACTTCACATAATAATATTTGTAACCATCCAGTCGTCATTTTTATCTGCGTTGTGGTAAACTACTTTGCCGTTAGATAGCGTTACCAGGGTACACCACGAGTAGGTGAGTTTACCATTGTACCCCTACATTATATCTTACTCTAGAGCAGCTATGAACATCCGCTTCAGAGTGAGGGAAACCTTCAAAACCTCCCTAGAGCTCCAAATGACTGAAAAACCTTGGAAAGCATCCATCCAAACTACACTGCCAGATTGGTCCAGAAGAGTAGCCGTTGCATCATTCCGTACTGCAACAGGACACGACTGCCTAGGTAAACACCTTCATCGCCTCGGTCTTCTACCAATTCAACAATGTATCCTCTGCAACACTATGGAAGATATGGATGCTGATCACTTCCGAACTTGCCCAACCCTAACAACCAACAATTTCGTGGACAGATACTGGGAAGCCAGGGAAAAGATGATGAACATTTTATAATCATTCTTGTTATTGTTTGTTATTGTTATTGTTTGTTTTCCTCAGTCATTATTGGCTAATGAAAAATTTCAAAAGCCACTGCATTTAATAAATAAATAAATATTTGTAAGCGTCTACCGCCGTGGTCTCGCGGTAACTTTGTCTCGTAAACAGTAGTATCGGTTTCGTTCCCCGGTCGGGACAAGAAGTGGATAATTTTTTTAGGGGATTTCCTCATCTGTAAAACAAATATTGCAAATGCTTAAGGTATAAATAGTCCCCGAACATAATCAATCATCTTTTCATATATTCGCCTGGGTTATTAAATATGTGTTAGTGAATGCTATATCTTGTCTTAAAGTTCATGCTGTCTCGGAAGTAACCCATATTAAGCTGATCCCTCATTCTAGAAGACTAACTAACTAACAAACTAACTCACTGGCACTATCGAACCCGTAGGTTCATGGCCGCGCGGACATGTGCTCTCCATACACCCATATCCTGAGCTAATGTTATCCAATCATCCCCTGTATATTCTACTTCCCTCAGATCATAGTTAATGTTAGTCTCCCACCTCATTCTTGGTCTACCAACATGGCGTTTTCCCTCTGGCTTTCCTACAAGAAGCTTCCATGCACGTCTTTCATTCCCATTCGTGCCATATGCCCTGCCCATCGCAGTCTACGAGACTAACTGTTCTCATTATATCTGGCTTCCTATAACGACCATGTAGTTCACTGTTATGTAGTCTTCTCCATTCACCTGTCTGTTCATCTCTCTTTGGTCCAAAAATTTTCCTAAGAACTTTATTCTCAAATACTCGTAATCTCCTTTCCTCCCTTAAGGTAACAGTCCATATTTCGCATCCATATAATTCTAGGAGACTACCCAAGTCAAAAAGTATTATATGATCGAACGTTTAAATATTGTCGCCAGGTGACGTGGGTTACAGACAGGTACGAAAAATGGAAAAGTCAAACTAAGAATAAGAAAGAAAGGGAGAACACATTTTTAACATATAATAATATATAGGAGTTGTAAATGACTTGCATCTCATAATTTACTGTTTACACAATGGCCTTATTATTATGGGATAAGCAACCAGTGGTCTGCCGAATTATAAAGAACATAAATGAGTAAATTCCTATCCTAACAAATTAATACAAAAAGGTTGTAGTGTAAATAATAATATTAATTTGAAATCTTATTAAGGGACATAAACTGTATTGTTAAAGTGTAGTGTTTTTAATATTCATTTTAAATCGTGAAAATTGTATTAATATTTTGGATATTTCACGATATTTCGAAAATACTATTAACGAGGCAGATTTAACATTCCCAAAATCATATTTTTTATTAACGTTGAATAAATTATACATATACTTTTCTTCCATATTGATATATAAGCTTCACATTTTTGGCACTACGGTCGACTCAGCCTCTAATCGAAATGAGTACCAGGCACTTGTTCCGGGGTAAAGGCGGTCGTCGCACAGGGCTGATAACCTGACTTATAACTTATAGTAGTGGCATTACAAAACACAAGAATACACACACATTCACATATACAACACACACACACACTCACACACATATTTTAAAGTCTATAGACATTTCAAAAAACGGGAAAAGCGTCTTGATAAACATAAAGAAGACACATTTTAAAGTTTGCTAAAGTGAAGCATCAAAGGTAAACTTCCTTAGGACATATCGTTTTATATGGACAATACATCCTTGTATCAGCTGTGGGAAATGCATTTATTCTCTCCTGCAAAGTCATAAGCAGTGGATGGACCATGTAGAGTCTCCTTGAAAATGCCGATATTAAATATTTGGTCTCGGCACGAATATAACTTACGTGCGCGCTTGAATTTCATAATAAACCCCGAGCCAACAATATTACGCGGAGAAGATAGGAAAGCAATGATAAAAGGAAGAAGAGGATTTTTCTAACGCATCATAATCCGAATTTCATCCAAAACCAATTTTCTTGGTAAATATGCGAAGAATTGCATTTTGATTTAAAATTGAATAGCTACGTTACAAAGGATGATAAATAATAAGACATTGATGGAAAACGTAATAACTAGTGTACATTTATCTAGCAATAAATCGCAGCAGAATTCAGATATCCCAGAAGATGATGTACTATTAAGCGATAGCGAGGAAATATTAAAATCAAAATCGCACATATGAAATAACGCGAAACCGGAGTTCCAATGGAATGTTAATAAATCTGAATACATGGTGAGACATATAAATACATTATATGTTGGAGATGGATATTAAAAACAAATTTATTGTATTTTTTAAGAAATGTCTGAATTAAAATTTTACCTATGAAAAATAATTACACCAAGAATGAGGCAAGAAAAGGAATTAAACATAGTCGAACTCTGGAATTACATACTATTATGCAATTCTGGAACTCTTGTCATCCCAACTTTTTTCTAAAACCATCAAACTAAATATATGATGTATAAAATGGTAATAAATACAAAACTATAATAAAGCATTAAGAATTATCAACCAAGTTTTTGAACCATCAAAAGTGCAGGGACACACAAAAATGAAAATCTATAAAGTTCTCGCTAGACCCATAAACTGTTATGGCAGTGAAGCGTGGACCATCAGAACTCAGGATGACCGTCATATTACAGCCACGGAGATGCAATTTCTGGGACGAACTGCAGGTTATAGCCTTCTAGACCACCAAAGAAATTCAACAATAGCCAGAGAGTTAAACATCGTACCTATATCTGAATACCTCCAAGAATATAGAAACAATTGGCTAGCCCATATTCAGCGCATGGATCGTCACAGAATACCAAAACAAATTCTTCACTACATTCCTCGAGGCAGAAGATCTGTGGGTCGACCTTTTCGGAGATGGCGGGAGACCGTAACGGGCCACTGGGCCTAATACTTGAAAGGCAGATGATAATGATGAAAATGGCAATATTCCAGTTAAATGGATGCTAAAGGCGGTATCTTACTTTAAGGGAGGAGAAACGGCTACAATTAGGCCTACTTGAAAATAAAGTTTTTAGGATTATTTTTTGAACCAAAGAGAGACGAACAGCATGAGTGGAGATGACTTCTTAACAGTGAACTACAAGATCTTTATGGGAAACCTTACTTAATACAATTAATATTAACTGAATATCATATACTGCGATTGGCAGGACATGTGGAATGAATGCAGAAAGAAAAAAGGCATGCAAATTTGTAATAGAAATACCAGAGTAAAACGCCCAGTAGATGGGCCAAGAATAATATGGGAGAATAATATTAGTCACGATTAGCTTATATGGGAATAATTGTAAAATATATCAGGATAGGATGTTTGGAGAGTTTAAGTCAATGCGGCTATGAACCTCCGGGTTCGATGTGCCTGTGAGTTAAATAATTTACCAACCATATTCATATAATAAATTATATCACAATTAAAACGTGTACCTTAATGTAACCATTAGATTACATTATAGTCTGTTAGATTTTTAATGATCTCATAACTGTCGAATATGGTGCACTACTGATTACCAAATCTTGCGTCTGGTTTCGAGGCTCCCGGGTTCAAACCCATATGCGTGGATTTTTTATGACGTAAATATCTAAGGCATGACTTCCTTCGGACTGAAGTAAAGTCGTGGGTCTGGTATAATTACGGAACCTAAAAAAACTTCAAGTCAGAAATAAGAGGCCTCTGGGCAAAACATTTGCTGTCCTTTAACGCTCACATTTAAACTCTAAAAATAGTAATCTGAGTAGCGAAAAACGTAATTAATTAAAATACTCTACTCACTAACTCATTCCCATACATTGCAAGTATTTAGCATATACTATAAAGAACAAGAAGAATGCATTTCTTAACATGATTAGAGTGAAACGTTTCTAGGTACATTTGAGTGAGAACTTTGTAATTAAGTTATTTTGTATGGCAATTTGCAAGCAGTTGAAGGTGCTGTTAAAATATAAATAGATAATAGTTTTAAAAAACTAAAACAACACGATTTGTTAGAAAACCGCACTAAAAAAGTGAAAAATAATTTTAATTTCCAACACGCTTGGGATAAAATTAAAGTGGTCAACAAAAAAAATCATCTCCAACACATACAGAATAAAACTAGAGTTATCAACAAAAAGAAAATCATTTTACCATCAAAAGCGTGGGGTTTTCTATATCAATTAATACATTTGATAATAAACAGATATTGGCAAAAGTAAAGTCTATAAGAAGAAAGTGTAAAAATCATAACAAGCACCCCACGCTTTTGATGGTAAAATTATTGTCTTTTTGTTGATCACTCTAGTTTTATTCTATATGTGTTGCAGATGATTTTTTTTGTTGACCATTTTAATGTTATCCCCAAGCGTGTTGGAAATTAAAATTATTTTTCATTTTTTAGTTCGGTTTTCTAATAAAGCGCGTTGTTTTAGTTTTTTTAAACTATTATATATTTTTATTTTTAATATTTTACAGAATAAGATAAAAATGTAAATATCATTAAATTCGATATATTGTAGTATGAGCTAAACGTAATACTCTTCTAAAAAAATCCTCGCAGTGGGATTTGAACCAGCGACCTATGGATTACTGACATTATATACCACTATAGTTCAACGCTCTACCAACGAAGATTTTACAATTGACTAAATGTCGACAAGTTCGCAACCTATTATACCAGTTTTAATTTTTTGATTTTCTGATGATTCTGGCCAGGATTTTTTAAACAAAATATTAAATTATTGTATTGTCACGGATCCTTTACAAGTATACAAAGTTTCAAGTCGATCCAAAGTTTCTAAGTGGGTGAAAATCGTGTTCACATATTCCGTTACATAGGTACAAAGACACTATGTTTTATTTTCTGATAATTCTGACCAGGATTTTAGAAAATAAATATGAAATTATTGTATTGTCACGGGTCCTCTGCAAGTATAGAAAATTTCAAGTCGATCCAATGATTTTAAGTGGGTGAAAATCGCATTGAAAGATTCCGTTACATTGATAGATAGATAGATAGATAGATACAGGTCAAGCTAATATAAAGCGTGTAAAAATACATATATATTGCTACAGATACAATTTGGCAAGCAGGAGAATACTGCGGCAAGAAGTAGAACCAATTGAAAGAGATTTATTAAGACTCTATGATCGAATTAGGAATAAAAGAAGATAATGATAATGAAGCAAACATTGATATAAATAATTCTGCCAAGCTCTCCCAGGTGTCCTGCTTCCTGATTAGAACTTTCATTTACGTTGAAAATCATATTTCTACAATTCAGTATGACATGGTTTAATTTAATCTACGGCCAATACGCGACGGGATTAGAAATTGTAATATTTTAAATTGAATAGTTACCCCGAAAAGAGATCTACCCCACAAAATTCGAAAGTTGAGTTTTCATTGGATTAGTAATATATCCGAAGAATATCACGGCATAGTGCATGTAAAAGTATCCCGACTCTCTTCCAGACCTGTTTTATTTATTTTTAAAGTTGGCCTTCAAGAAAATGATCTCTATGTAACAAAATGGCGGAAGAAGTTAGTCAAGTTATGAGTAACAGTTTATGGGTTAGATCTGTTTTCGGGGTAACTATTCAATTTTAATCACCAGATTGTGCAAAAGATGCGTGGATTAAACACCGGTTTGCATATGTTGAGGAGGCATGTGGTATTGTTGACAGCGATTCTTCCGACTGATGGAGACGTAAGCCTGCTTCCTCTTAGTGATTTTCGACAGGTGTAGACTACTTCACCTTTCCCCTTCTTTTCCTCTTACCTCTTATAACAAACTTACACTAACACATAATTGATTCGCTCAGAATAATAACGGCAGATCCCAACCGACAACGAATTTTGAGATAGAAGCATGGCCGTGCAGAACTGCCATCTACCAATCATGTGATGAAGTATCAAACGAATTGGGTTATGCTAAAGCTCTCATTTTCCACCTTTAAAATTTGTCCGTAGTAAAAACGAACATTCTCAGTGTAAAAATGACGTCCCAACTATGAGTGTTTTACTTTATGCCCGCTACACGTTCGTGTTTCATTGTTCAAGTTACAGCAGAAATACAGGGAACAGAGAAAGATAAAGAAAGCTAAATAAAATGGCCTGATGACATTATTGAAATGATTATTATAACAGTCTTCGTCATGATGGTGTTGATGATGACGAAAAATGTTAAGATTTGGAAATAGAGCTGTATTAAGTATTTCAAGATGTTAAATGAAGGAAAAGTCAATATTACATCTTTTTTTTCTGTTTTGTATATTTTTTGTTCCAATAAACAACATAAAATCAGGAAAACTATCAATCACAAAGGTTCAATAATTTACACATAGACGTGAAATCCCTTAATTTCAATACCCAGAAAGTATCAAGTTGTAATGTTAACTACTTTCCACGTTTTGGAAAGCAACAGAAAATTGCATTTATCTCAAAATTAACTTTGATTGGGACCTGCCGTTAATATTCTAAGCGCCTCGATTATCCTTCACTACTCTCTGTACATGATGATAAAACAGGTTTAACGACTGGGAGATCCGACATGGAACCCCTATACCGTGTAGATGATCGTCCACCTCAGTAATTACAGAAGGATGTGAGTCCAGCAGCTGGCTGATAGAGCAAAGGCCTTCTAGGCATGTCACGCCTTGGAGTTGTATAAGCTCTTTGTGCATAACTCCTGTGTAATGTACAACAATTTTAAAATGAGAAATCCTGAAGATGAAGCCTGCTCTTTGAAAGGCCTACGTTTTAATAGTGTGACGACGTTTTATAACAGAAGTTCATATAGATGGGAATGACTGTTTTATCAGGAACGAATTTTAAAATTTTAATACAATTATTACCTCAACGGTGTTCTACTATAAATTATATGTAATGTAGTCTGCCGAAATTGTGCTTGAGTTGAAAATATATCATATTAATATGATCTATCCGCTTAGCGCAGAATGCGAAGAACGAAACGTTTAGTGAGTGGCACTGGAACACACGTAACTAATTCTAACTGATTAACTCACTGGCATTATCGAACCCATGGGTTCATGGCTCCGTGTACATAAGCTCTCCATACATTCCTATCCTGAGCTAATGTTTTTCAATCATCCCTTGTATAATCTATTTCCCTAAAATCATGGTTAATGTTATTCTCCAACCTCATTCTTGGTCCACCAACTGGGCGTTTTCCCTCTGGTTTTCTTATAACAATCTTTCATGCCCTTCTTTCATTCCCCTTTCGTGCGACATCTCCTGACAACCTTAGTCTACTATACTTAAATAATTTCATCATACAGTTTGCGGCAAAAATCAGTTAACCACTGCACATGGTTGCAAGGAAACAAATCAGATTGTTTGAAACTGGGTTTGAATCGGCACCTTCAAAATATAATCTCAAACACTACTAATCAGTAGTGTTTGAGATTATATAGTAGTAGTAGTAGTAGTAGTAGTAGTAAGACTTTATTAGACTACACGTAAGATACATACAATTCTATTTACAAATGTGGGTCGCACGGGCAGTAAGCTGTACGTGCTGTTGACAGTCCGTTACAATAAAGTAATGTTTGGTAATAATATAAAGTAAAAAAGCAATAATATTACAATTAGATAACAATACAAATAGCTAAATGATATATTAATTAGGAATTATTAGGTATTAATGATATTATATTAACTTATTTATGTATTCACAAATGAGGGTTGTTCTTAATTTCTGTGTTTTGTCCAGAAATTTACCCAAATTTATCCAACTTCCTGAGTTTACCATTAACTCGTAGCATGCCAATCTTTTGCGATTTGAATTTTGAAAACTTTTTGGTTATAACTGACGCCTTCAGTATTCTAAATCGTTACATTTTTTCCAATATAGATATATATAGTATTCAAAGCTCCCGCACATTGAATATAATCGCATATCGTGATCGTCGCTAATTTTTAGAAATTTCCATGCCCCCAGCCTAAACCATGCAAGCCCTGATCTCTCTTTAAATCCTAGATTCAGTATATATATGATTTTTCCCCCAAACTTGTTTTAGGTCTCTTTGTAAACAGACTGGAAATGTTTCCGTACATTTGGTGAAAATATCTTACACATCACCTCATAGAAAAGAGATTATATTCTGAGTGATTCGTATAGTAGTGTTTGAGATTATATTCTGAAGATGCCGTATACAAACTACTGTTTCAACCAATCTGGTTTGTTTCCTTGCAACCATGTGACTTATGTCGCACCCTGTATATTGTTTCCTATAAAGATCATGTAGCTCACTGTTATTGGAACACATAGGCCTATTAATATTGAGATAGATTGTAGCGACATCAGTTGCAGTATAGCAATTAATACTAATACAAGTAGGATTGCTATTCCGGCGGTAGCATTGCTGCCGATAGGGTTACCCATGCCAGACTGGTAGAAGATGATAAGCCAGACGAAAAAAGTACCTTGGGCGAAAGACTGACGATCTTTCACCGTAAAAATACAACCGTCAAGAAATGCGGACATGGGTTCATCTGGTGTAAAATTTTCCGGATGTCAAATAGTCCCCCATTCGGTTCTCCGGGCGGGGACTACTTCAGGGAACCCATGCCAAAGAAAGTGGGAGAACAACATTAACTATGATTTGTGGGAAGTAGATTATACAGGGAATGATTGGAAAGCATTAGCTCAGGATAGGGATGTATGGAGAGCTTATGTCCGCGCGGCCATGAACCTACGGGTTCGATATTGCCAGTGAGTAAGTAAGTAAGTAAGTAAGTAAGTAAAAAGTAGGATTGCGTTACTACATAACGGTGAACTGCATGTTATTTATAGGAAGCCACATATAATAAGAACAGTTAAGTCTCGTAGACTACGATGGGCGGGGCATGTGGCACGAAAGGGGAATGAAAGACTTGCATGGAAGCTTCTTGTAGGAAAATCAGAGGGAAAACGCCCAGTTGGTAGACCAAGAATGACGTGGGAGAATGACATTAAATATGATTTGAGGGAAGTACATTACACAGGGAATTATTAGAAAATATTAGCTCAGGATAGGGATGTATGGATAGCTTATGTCCACGCGGCCATGAATCTACGGTTTTTTTAGTGCCAGTGGGTTAGTTAGTTACAAGTAAGATTGCGATTGACATTAATTCATATATTATTTGAATATTCATCTTAGTACACATATTTTATGTTTCCCTTGTATTTCTTTTTAACTTTTTTCCCTCGTGATGTCTCCATATTTTTATTATATTTCAATCAGGCATGTCAGTTAGAAAAAGTAAAGAGGGGGAATTCTTCCCGAAGGTAGGATCGCTCGGATAGGTTATTGTGAGTATAATACGCTCCACTGCATATCCAGTGATTATATTATTGATCCGGAAAAACTGTTTTAGAGTGGTGAAATTTCAAAGTCGAAATAAGTAAAAAACCTCAATTGTGGAATAGGTTAACATTTTTATTACATGTCTTGTTTTACATAAATGGATCAATTTATTTGTAATTACAACACATGTATTGTCTCAATATTATGTTATAATGTTATTTGTATGAATATGCATTGTACTTTATTTATTTGATATTTAATCGTTGTCTGTTTCTGCCACAAGGCTTTTATAAAATTCCAGGGATGAGATCCATTAGTGATATTGCAGGGATAATGTGTGTAACATTACAATCTGTATTTTGTATATTTGTGCTGGTGAGTAGATAAGGTCATATGGCAATAATTGTGTCCGAATAAATGAATTATTAAATATTATTATTACTATCATCATAATCGTCATCATGAAAATGTTAGGTGAAAGCTTCAGTTTAACCTGCTCCTAATTAAGATTTTCTTGATTTCTCCAGCGTTAATTTATTAATAACTAGCTAATATCCGGCGTGCGGCGCTACGCCTTAATAAATTAAAATTAATGTGCTTTATGTTTATTTAAATAAGTAAAAGGAAACATTTATATCGTAATTATTTTTAGACCCCCGCACTGTTTACCCGGCGTTGTCCGGGAATCTACTCATCCCGATCTTCTTGCCATAAATGACCTGAAAGGCAAAAATTAATGTACTTATTATGATTAGTTGAATAAGTAAAATGAAAAATAATTATAAATGTGTATCCTAATTATTTTTAGATTTCCCGTGCTAATTATCCGGTGTTGCCCGGGAATCTATTTATCTCTATCTTTTAGGCATAAATGAGCTAAAAGACAAAATCCTATATTGTGAGTTATCCGTAAATGAATGCCTGCCATGTGCTGCTATGATTGCACAGGAATCTACGTACTTGTCTCGATCTTCTTGGCATCAATGAATACAAAAAACGTTTTTTTTTTAGTTGTCCGTCAGAGATAAGCATATGCTGTCGCGCACTTTTTTGTAGAGCTTTTTGAGATATTCAATTCTGTGTACATTTATTGGGTGTACTTGTTATGGTTTAGGCAGCGTATGCCGTTTAAGCGTCCAAAGAGCTTCTTTTTTCACGTTTTCCACTACAAATGGCGATTTTTAAGGATGTAGGAGTTGAGTATCACAACTCTCTTATAGCCTATGTCCATCCCGGGAATTTGCAAAAAGCCCCATCACAATGGGATCAACGGTATAGCCGCGCATAAAGTACGAACAAACAAACAAACCAATAAACAATCCAACAAGCAAACAAATATTCATTTTTATATATTAGATAATGTTTTGTTTCCATTCCGTTCTATTTCATTAATTTAACCCATTAAACTTGGACCAACGGATCTGTGTCCCTATAGCGCTGGCATCGTTCTTAGAAACGTTCACGTCAATATTACACCATTTCACCGCACTCCTCTCCCACTACGTCAAACACCAGCCACAGTAACTTACCGAGTGGGGATGTTGCCAAACTTCCCCCAGTGTCATGGCTCTTGAATATTGTAAAATGCAAGGTTGGAGTCGAGTTGACATCACTGGAGTGAAAGTGCAAGAGAGGGATGGAAAAGAGAGAGATATAGGAATGCAGAGAGGGAAATGATTTGCCGAGGCAGAAAATAAAGTAGGCTTTATTTAGTATATCTTACGGGGCACAGATCCGTTGGACAGACAATACCTTATAGGCGCTTATACATGCTACACGTCACTCGGGCCTTAGAGTTACAAGACCTGTCGGGAGAGAAAATTTTAATTATGGATCACAAACATTCTTTTTTGATAACACTAGAGAAGGAGAGCCTGCCCGAATAAATGATAATCTTAATGCCAGAACTTCCTGCGAGATATTAATAATAATTACAATAATAATACTAATAATAATAATAATAATAAATGTTTTTACTTTATGTAATGGAGTAAAACTGTAATGTTTTATCGTCCACTTCACGAGAGTTAAAATATATTTTTTTCTGCCTGAGCGTCCTGTGGGTTGAAACTGTAGGTCACCTTCTTGGTAAACGGTTTGGATGCATAGCATTGAGATAATTTAACCAGCTGTTTCGATGTTTTGATATTTTTTTACTATTTCTTGAACTTTTAACCTTACACGAATTTCAATTTTCTAACCATCCCAATTAGATCTTAAATAGTGAGTAAATAATCCAATTTGTCCAGCTTGTAATTTAGTTTTATGTTTATAATTCTAAAGCCAGTTATATCGTTATTATTTATATTATAATTGTTAATAATTTTTATTAATATTAAAATTAGAAATTATTTAGTATTATTAATTATACTTAAAGATAAGTTTCATCACAAATAGATATAGAATAAAATAATAGCAGATGGATAGAGAGTAATTAGCTTCCTAAACTCAGTATTTGAGAGTAAAAATATCCTTTGCAGTACAAAGAAATGTATTTATAAGGTCATTGCAGAAAGTATTATGTTATATGGTTCAGAGACTTGGACAATAATTAAAATGTGCCAAGCTATCAAGTTATTAGCAACAGAGATGGATTACTGAGATTACGTCATCGCGGAAGTCCAGTTAAAAAAAGAATAGAAATGTTGAAATTAGGAAAATCATGAAAGTTGAAAGAAATGTATTACAGACAATTGAGAGAAATAAGCTGGTATGGAAACCTCAAGAGAATGGAATCTGATAGAATCCATAAGAAGGTCTTGGAATAGAAAATAGATGGGAAAAGAATAAAAGGAAGACCTAAAGAAGGTTGGATGGATGGTGTGAGAAGATTTATGAGTGGCCTTGGATTGTAGATGAGGATGTTCATGACTGCTACAATTGGAGAAGGTGAATTTCTTGAGCAGACGGGGAAACATTATTATTATTATTATTATTATTATTATTGTTATTATTATTATTATCATCATCATCATCATTATTATTAAAATGATATATACAATAAGTATATCTGTGACACTTGTAATCATGGTTTTTAACATTGTACAATTGACAACCGTAATTAATATGTTGAGGAAGTAACAATAAGAGGTTTTATTTCATAATCATTAAAGAATCGGAAATTAGTACCTCACCTCATAATTTGTTGATTCTTGATAACATTTATCTGAGCGTTTTCCTTCTATTTTGAATCGGATACTGGTTGAAGATAGAAGAGAACACTTCAGAAACATGTTCTCAAAAACCAACAAATGATGAGGTGAAGTGTAAATTTCCAATAATTATTTAATGGCTATGACAACAGTAACCATTATCCGGACACTCTTATTTAAGAAAAAACCACCTTCTCAGATTTTTCCCAAAGGAAATATATCTATATTCGCTTGAATAAGAATCATCAGGTGACGTGGCGGAAGTATGAATCCAATAATCAAAAGCCAACACTCACTAATATTACTTGTTGTTTTATAAGGAGGGCACCCGATAAAATTATAAATAAAGATTCTGTGCTTAATTTGTTTTCTAAATTATTTTTATTTGTAAGTTATTGAAAATCCTAATTTTGTGTGTTTTTCCCTAACTTTTTTATTTATATCATATAAGTAGTACTTACACGTGCAATGCGTATTTAACTTTTTTTTCTTCTGTTTTAGGTAAGCTGACTGTCAACTTTAGTAGTTCAAGCCGATTTTATTGTAAGTAATATTATAAATTGTATATAAAGTAGCTAAGTAAAATGAGCAGCCTAGTCTTTCCCAGCGTAATGCTAGGTTGAGAGATGGGATGAAGCCCCTGTTATTGAGTCTGTTATGTACACGATCCTGACTGATCAGGCCTGTCGCACCATTAGGGGCAGATGAATTGAAATACACCGACATGAGTATGGATCGGTTGCGGAGAAACGTTTGGCAGGAAAGAACGGGACAAGCTCTCAGAAAATCCTAAACTGGCTATGTGAGTGATGGGTTACCGAAACGCGATCTCGAATCTCAGAGGGCGTGAGACTAACAACGTTCACTACAGAATCGCCAAAATAAATATATACCGTATAATAATAAATACGAAACGATAATTAAGTATGTTTTCCTTTTAACGCTAACATCCCTTGAGATCATACATGATTTTTAAGAAACTTCTCATATCTGCACTTAACCCAGAGTCCTACTAGAGATTGAAACAATTCAACCTGAAGAACAGTACTTTTTATATCAGTATAATATGTTTGCAGAAATATTTAGCTGCTTTAGATTAGCCTAATTAAATAAATTATTCCTGAAATTAACTGACACACACACACGCACGCACACACACACACACACACACACACATATATATCCATCCATAGTAATTCTGGCCAAAGGCAGGTCCTTCACTGCAATCAGAGCATTTCCATGCTATGCTTGCAGCTTTACTAGGGAATTGTGTAGGTGTGGTAGCTTCCCGTTGTTTTCCACACCGGTGAAGAATGATGATGATGATGATGATGATAATGATAAAGATGATGATGATGATAAAGATGATGGCCATATGATTTCGGGGACCGTTTGGACCTTAAAGTTTTCCTGACATTTGTCTTACAGGTGAGGAAAAACCCCACATATATATATATATATCCATAGTAATTCTGCCCGAAGGCAGGTCCTTCACTGCAATCATAGCATTTTCATGCTATGCTTGCAGCTTTACTAGGGAATTGTGTAGGTGTGGTAGCTTCCCGTTGCTTTCCAGTGATAATTGGATTGATGATGATAATGGTAAGGATGATAATGATAAAGATGATGGCCATATGATTTCTGGGACCGTTTGGGCCTTAAAGTTTTCCTGACATTTGTCTTACAGGTGAGGAAAAACCCCGATAAAAATCTCACCCAGAAAAACTGCCCCGACCGGGGATCGAACCCGGGCCCGCTGCGTGACAAGGCAGCACGCTACCTCGAGACCACAGCGGTGGACACACACACACACACACACACACACACACACACACACACACACACACACACACACACACACACACATATATATATATATATATATATATATATATATATTATGTATGTTATAACTAAATGTTATTTTACATTTAAAAATGAAGACCAATTTTGACATCAAACGAAAAATAAGTCTCGGTTCAGGATTTGTTTCATGTCACACACACACACACACACACACATATATATATATATATATATATGTGTGTGTGTGTGTGTGTGTGTGTGTGTGTGTGTGTGTGTGTGTGTATGTATTTATAGCTTGACAATTATATCAGTGCCCTCTTCTAAAGCAACCATAGACCAAAAATTGACATTAACTTCGTGCCTTCCGAATTTTGACATTTTCTCAATGCCCCATTTAAAAAAAATAAAACCCCCAACTCAAATAATAAGGGAAAATTATTCATAATAGCAAAGACAAAAATAGACTAAAAATAGGAGCAAAATAATAAGAAATATAATTAGAAGTTAAAGGAAATGTCTATTCCTTACTAAATAACTTGTATAATATTGAATAATGTATATGTGATTCTCATTTTTAATACTGTATTCAAATTATTCCCATGTATTCGCAATGAAATAAATTTTCAGTGATAAATATTGTATAGGCTTACGTTTTGCTCCCTATTGGTATCTTTCCTATGCTATTTTAGAGAGAGTAGTAATTGGCTTTTATGTCCGTAATGATAGTTGTCATTTTGGACGATAAATTTATTAACATGTCCCAATAGAAAGCAAAAAATGAAAGAGGTGTTGGGATTGAATTTCATTACCATGGCCAGTTTAATTATATACTTTAGTTTCACATTTGATTATTAAAATCAATACCAAAATTTTTTTTAGCAAAAAAAATATATTAATACATGCAAAAATAATTAAACCCAATTTCCTAGAATATCAAAAAATCCTAGAACGCAATATGACAAAAGACGTTAAAGTAACTGTAAATAACATTTCAATATGGGCCTAATAAAATCAAATGCTTACATTATGTTGGAGGATACATAAAGTTAAGAGTATAAAACTTAGTACTAAAACTTTATGTGTTCAGTAATTATAATAATTTAGACAAGGAAATATGAAAAATAAACTTTTTATTGTTATATGAATTGCGGAATCTGAAAAAAAAAGTGTAATTCGTCGCTTTCGTACATTTGACCAGTCATATTGTAGATTACCACACTCGAAAATGCACCGACGCCGACACAGATTCATTCTCGAGTAGCAACTGTCTTCCTAAAAGTAACTCACTGGCACTATGGAACCCGTAGGTTCATGGCCGCGCGGACAAGAAAATTAAATTTTATAGTAATGCTATAATGTTCATGTCTAATTTTATTCGTCTTTACTATTATTTAATTTATTTTAGGTTGCTAGATTGTCAGGTGAAATGGCGACCACTACAGTACAAATATAACTTTAGTATATAAAATATTATCCTATTTCTTCTTCTTCTTCTTCACCATTCAAGGATTAAGCCGTTGGCTCGTTACGATTTCATGGAAGCTACAATTGTTAATAGAATTGTTCAGAGGATCTTCTGTGTGGGTGTCCTTCCGTATGGTTTATAATTCAGCAATAATTTTAGAAATCTTTCTTCTGGCATTCTATCGACATGTTCCTTCCAGGCGTTCCTACATTTAAATATTCGATCTGTAAGTTTGAAAATGTTTAGTTCCTTTCTTGTATCTTCATTTCGTTTTTATCCCGCAGAGTATATCCTGCTAAATTTCTAAAAACTCTCATCTCAGCTGCTTCCAATCTTCATTCTTACTTTTAGTGATCGTCCATTCTAATCCGTACATCAACACAGGAACAGCCATGACTTTATAAAATTTCATTTTCTTGTATTTTTAAGTGTTCTTTTAATAGTGCCACACGTTAGATTTAATTTATTTATTTTATCATTAATATCTTTCATTTTAACATATGATAAATTCAAACCTAAATATTTAAAATTATTCACTTGCTCTAAAATTGTATCATCGATTACTATTTTTGCTCTTATTGTTTCTCTTGTAGTTTTATTCTTAATCTCTCTGCTACAACTTTGTTACATTTGTACAATTGACATAATGTTGATTTTTTACTTATACTTTCTTTAACATATTGTTATAATAATTCCTAAATTAGTAATTGTATTAAAATGTTATGATATATATGTACTGTATTACTAAGGCTTTATTTTTGTTTAAACTCAATAATGGAATCCTCCCCTGAACAAGAGCCTTCGCTCACTAAAGTAGGTGGAATTATATATTTAGTATCCTATACAGTGTAATTAACAACAGATGGAAAATAAATAAATAAACATTAATAAATACAGCTACTTTAAAATAATATTTCATCATCATCATCCATGCAAGTATTAGGCCGTGTGGCCTGTTACGGTCTCAAAGAGGAGTTTTCCATCCAGCGCTTTTTTTGGACGTCCCAGCGATCTTTTAAATCGGGGGGTCTGTCTAATTTATCTGAGGCTTAGTTTGAGACTTGAAAGCTAATGTAAATTCTTTTCGCCTAATGGGTTGCTGGCTCAGAGGGGTATTATTGTTGGGTTCCCACTAATGTAGCATTTCCTCTACATTAAGGTGATGTGATTATACCGCCAGTACTCGGTCCTCAGAGCCTCATTTGTAATAGCAGGTTGCACCACGAGCAGGTTGAGAATGAGATTTGGATAGGAGCGGCGATGAACTGCACGTCACTATCCCTTGCAACCATAAAATAATAATTAAAAACTTAAATACCAATAAATACGAGTAATGTATACAGAAACCCGTTGGATAATACTTTAAATTTAGATAATATATGTTTGTATAGCAGTCCCACACCATAACCAAGCGGTTTAAGGCAACATGCCTTGGCGCAGAGTTATGAGACATGCGCTGATTCTAGTCTCTCATGGGGGAAGAAATGTTCATGGAATTTTGGCCATCGTGGGACAATATAGCATCATGAGGAATAAGGGTGCCTACAATAAGTAGGGGCTCAAGTTGAGAAAAACTATATGCTCATCATATGTCACTTCTTTACTGTCTAAGTGGTAATCCATCTCCGTTAATGTCACATATGGATGTGAGACCAGAGCCGGCTGGTAGGCCAAGGACTTATCCCGCCATGAAGTTTAGTTTAATACTAGTTGTAACAGCAAATTATTTTTTGAAGAAAGTGATTTTATTAGGAATGGAGGATACATTGATGAAGACTTCATATATATATATATATCATCAGGCATATGTGGAACTTTTCTCAAGACGTAATGCATTTAAAACATCCTAATATGATACAATACATTACAAGTCAAAAGGTGAGAAGTTTGAGTCCGGCGAGGTCAGGTTTTTAAAAGTGGCCTAAACCTTCTAGAGGTACCATGATTTTTGGATCGACTCGTCCTCTATTGAACCATATGCATGTTTCTGTGGTAAAGACGGCAGTCACGGAGAGCTGACAATCCGGCTGACATCTCTTGCTGACTGTCTAGATCTATAGTCGGAAAATTTGTATTTCCTTACCGAAGTCGATGGGCTTTTAGGATGGAAAAATGCAACGAACAAGACTTCTGGGAAGGATATTCTGCAATGGGTCCCGAGTTTGAAGATTTTCGGGTCGTTGAAGAACCTCAAGCTTAAATTACTGCTTCTGAGAAGAGTTAACCGACTTTCCCCAACCAAGTAATATCATATTCGCCTACTAGATGCCTCATCGAGGCAATCTACTGATCACATGTTACACATTGACATATCTAGGGAAATAAGTGTAACTAATTAAGCTAGGTAAAAAAACTCCTGCTAGGGAAGCACCATTTCTCTATTAGGGACGAATAGGTGTGTGTGTATATATATATATATATTATATATATATATATATATATATATATATATACATGATGATCCATATTTTCGACTATTAGTGTTTGATTCCACATACCCTCTATTTTCTTCGTTTGGTTATAAGAAGTAATTAAAGTCCATTTTGTTAAAATTTAAGATGAACTTGTGTCACATCAAGCTATAACAGGCGCGAATATATCGATAAAAGTGCTAATGATTTATTATGTTAACAAACAATTTAATTAAAATAGATGTATTTCAAAATTATTATTGATTTCTCTTGTTTACCACAGTGGAAAAGTAAACAAAACATATTTTGCATTAAGTAGGTTTTTTTGAATATTCATAAATTTAGGTCCAGTGCGGCAAGGGATAATGTTAATTTATTTTAATGAGATTTGAAACACTATGAAACTGGGCCAAAATGGAAAAAAAATAGAAATATGTGTTGAAAACAGACGACACTATAATTCCACCCTTCTAAACTAGTACCACCCCAATATATATATATATATATATATATACTAACTAACTCACAAACTCTATGGAACACATAGGTTCATAGCCGCGCGGACATATGCTCTCCATACATCCCTAACCTGAACTAATATTTTCCAGTCATCCCTTGTAGAATCTACTTCCCTCAAATCATGGTTAATATTATTCTCCCCCTAGATCTATTAACTAGGCGTTTTCACTCCGGTTTTCCTACAAGAACCTTCCATGTCCCTCTTTCATTTCCCATTCGTGCCACATGTTCTGCACATCGCAGTCTCGTGATTTAACTGTTCTTAATATATCTAGTTCCCATGAAAATAATGTAGCTCACTGTTATAAAGTCTTCTCCATTCGCCTGCCTGTTCATCTCTCGTCGGTCCAAAAATGTTTATAAGAACTTGATTATCAGATAATCGTAATATTTTCTCCTCGTTAGAATTAACGACCACACTTCTCATCCATATAATAGAACTGGGAGAATCATAATTTTATATATTTGCAGTTTTAGGTTTTTTGATAGAAGTTTTGACGACACAAGTCCTTGTAATGCACAATAGCATGCACTTCCAGATTTGAGCCTATGTTTAATTTCTTTGTGTACCTCATTCATATTTGTAATTATGTTCCTAGACATTTGAATTCAGCCACATAATATACATACACACATACAATATGACGTTCTTTACTATGAGAGGACAGTTAGTGAACTCACAAAAAAAATTGAATAGACATTCCAAATTAACCCTTAATTTGGAAAGTGGGGTGTCTATACCACCCTAAGCTGAAACTTTCATCTTTTAAAAAATATAATTCCATGTTTTGTATTTTTGAGTACCTTCTTATTAATGTCTGCAACTTATGATTTTATAATTATGTCCACAAAAATCTGTTCGTTTCTAAGAAAAAAAAGTTCAATGTGGTGAGGTCCTCACTTAAGTTTCAGGGAACAATACTTCTTATAAACCAGTTTACACAGGTATTTCAGTGTATATTTTTAATGTACAGTCAGATTGAACCCAGGAAGTTACGGTATGTTTGGAATAGGGAACCGGGTTGCCATTTTAACAGTATTTTATTGAAAGAAATCCTTATATAAAACTGAAGATTGCAACACAGCAAGTATACAGAGTTGTAAGTTGTAGCCGTCCAAGCCACCTCCTCTTAAAGAACAAAAACAGTTATCATTTGTTACTGAGCTCGTGCGGATCTGTACTATCCCGTGTGAAAGTGTCGACTCTCATATTTACTATAGTTTGCATGCCGTAAAAGAAAAACAATGTTTTTTTATGTATAGTATATAGATTTGGAAAAAAGTACTGCTAATCGTGCCCCTCCTCCCCTCCCTAAACAAACAAATACCGTTATTATGAGTTTGGCAACATCTACCTTCTGTACGTAGGCGGACACTGGCTTAGCCCATAAAGTCTGTAGTAACTTGCTGGGTTGAATTAGAGTGTAGTAATAGTTAGGTGTGTACCTGGTACGTAATGGTAAATAATGAAAGTTATTGTAAGTCTACTCTGCGATTTGTTTCAAGAATCTTTATAATGTGTCTACTATTAAGAGAACTGACAACGCGAAAATATATTCTTTATAACATTTCAAGAGACCATTATTATACCTGTAAATTTGATTGCAAAATTTTGAAAGCTGTATCTGAATACAATAAAACTAAATATATGGTAACACACAGAAATACATTATATATAATGGAAACGGACAGCTAATGACAAATGAGGGAAATATTGAGGAGGTGGCAGAATTCAAATACCTAGGAACAATAGTCACAAATAGGAATGAGTTTCACAAAGAAATTAAACATAGGCTCAATTCTGGAATTGCGTGCTATTATATGTTACAGAGACTCTTGACGTCCCAACTCATTTAAAAGAAAAAATTAAACTGAAAATATATAAAACTATTATCCTACCAGTTATATTATATGGATGCGAAACTTGGAATTTTATTTTAAGGGAGGAAAGGAGATTACGAGTATTTGAGAATAAAGTTCTTAGGAAATTTTTTGGACCAAAGAGAGATGAACAGACAGTAAATGAAGAAGACTACAGAACAGTGAACTACATGGTCTTTATAGGAAGCCAGATATAATAAGAACAGTTAAGTCCCGTAGACTGCAATGGGCAGACATATGGCACGAATAGGTAATGAAAGACGTGCATGGAAGCGTCTTGTAGGAAAACCAGAGGGAAAACGCCCAGTTGGTAGACCAAGAATGAGGTCGGAGAATAACATTAAATATGATTTGAGGGAAGTAGATTATACAGGGAATGATTGGAAAACATTAGCCTGGATAGGGATGTATGGAGAGCTTATATCCTCGTGGCCCCATGAACCTCCAGATTCGATAGTGCCAGTGAGATAGTTAGTACCTGGATACATCGTAAATTGTTTCCTATTTACATTGATGACCACTGCCTGCTAACTCCAGAAAAATATAAACGGGATTAGGATTCGTGTATTTGCCTATGATAGTTAAAAATACGCCCCGAAATTTCCCAACTGTTTGTATATATATGATATTCCCCTTATTAAAATATGTTTCTCTATAGCTTAATGCATCTTGTTAGTGCATCATCACTGAGCATCACACAGCAGACTAAATGAATCTTAATACAAATTGACGAAGTATTACAAAATTTTACAATACTATAATTTCAGTAATTATTTTAATCTCTAGAATATTTATAACACATATACTCTAGTTCTAGGTACACTTAGCAAAAAAAAAAGAATGGCCGAGTCTTGATCTCGACTATTTTAAGTTCTAACCCGCGATTCGCACGAGTAAACTGATTGCACAGTAGAGCTACAATACGTTTTCCTTCTTCTTTTGAAGAGCATTCTTTCAAGCACAGAGAGCCAGGGAACGCTTAGTTCAGTGCTTTAGTGGCTTGATGCGTATGCAAGAGGTCACAGGTTCGATTCGCGATGAGATCAAATATTTTAATTGTTAAAATGCTTTCTATTTTATTCTGCCTTTCTACTCTTAAACAAAAAAACTAATTATTATTATTATTATTATTATTATTATTATTATTATTATTATTATTATTATTATTATTATTATTACTAGTACTAAGAGCAGACTTGTTCGCCATGTCCACCATATTGGTGTATTTCGGAACTCAATAGAAATTATTAATTTAAAGTGCAAGAGTATATTAAAAGGTGCAAATTAACATCAGTGCAGTGAATGTTATCATCGTGTGTTTTTAATAATAAATCATTATTTAGCAAATGTACTGATTTCTACGATGGAACATTACGGTACAACCTTTGCTCTATAACGAGATTCAGGGAATCATCCCTGAGGTCCTCCATAATCTACAATTTATAAACTACTAGCTAATACCCGGCGTGAGCTGTTACGCCTAAATAAATGAAAATTAATGTGCTTTTATGTTTAGTTGAATACGTAAGAGCAAAAATTATTATACATTTATACTTTTTAGATGCTCCATATTCGCACTTGAGACTTCTGAGTGGTATTTTTTTTTACTTGGGTGAGTTACCAGCCCAACCGCAAAACCCCCAACCTGGAGGACTAGATTTTAATTTCGGACTTGTCTTTCTCCTAGACAGACTGCCTTACAAGGCTATCGAGCTATGTCTGCCCCGTGCATCAACTTCAAAAACTAAAATTATGTCTTTTCAGGGCAAAGTGCCAGTCAGAGCAAAAATAGTAATCAATAATTAATAGAACAGATAGCACACTTTAACTATCTTGGTCAGATATAACATACAGCTACAATTGGGATATACACAATAAATTAAACCTATATCAAATGATGTGTGGCACCATAAGAAGAACCCTCCGAAAGACTCGAAGAGAAACTCAGCTCAGGTTTTATAAATATATGGCTGTTCCTGTTCTTTTATATGGATCTGAATCTTCGGTAGTTACAAAAAAAAAGATATCTCACACATTCAAGCCACTGAAATGAATTTTTTAAGATCCGTATTAGGATGTACACGAATGGATAGATTACATACTGAATCAATAAGAAATGAACTGGAGATATATTCAATACTCGATAAACTAGACGAGCACAAATACCAAAGGAAAGAACATTTAGACAGTATGGACAATACAAGATTACCCAAAAAGTTCAACGCCTACAAACCACATGAAAAAAGATCTTTGGGACGGCCAAGGAAACGATGGACTTGATATCGGAACAGGTCGCATTCACCTAATCCTGGAAAGGAAGAAGAAGAAGAAGCTCCGTGCTGATTACCCGACGTTGGCCAAATATGTACTTATTCCGAACACCTTGCCATAAATGAGCTGAAATACAAAAAATAATGTGTTTTATGTTTAGTTAAATCAGTGAAAGGAAATATTTATATCGTAATTATTTTTAGATACCTCGTGCTGTTTACCCGATGTTGTCCGCGAATCTACTCATCCCGATCGTCTTGGCATAAATGAGCTGAAAGACAAAAAATAATTTACCTCTTACGATTAGTCGAATAAGTAAAATGAAAAATAATTATAAATGTATATCGTAATTATTTTAAGATTACACGGTGTTGCCCAGGAATCTACTTATCTTGATCTATTTGGCATAAATGAGCTAAAAGACAAATTTCGTAATTGTGAGTTATCCGTAAAAGAATACCAGCTGATATGCTTACACAGTGCTGCTGTGCTTGCACAGGATCTACTTGTCTCGATCTTCTTGGTATCAATGAAAGACAAAAATGGTTATTGTGAGTTATCCGTAAGAGATAAACATATGCTGTCGCGGACTTTATTGTAGAGCTTTTTGATATATTCAATTCTGTGTAATTAATTTTGGGTATTTGTTATGATTTAGGCAACGTAATCCATTTAAGCGTCCAAACAACTACTTTTTTCACGTTTTCCACTACAAAGGGTGATTTTTTAAGGGCGTAGGAGTTGCGCATCACAACTCTCTATGTTCATCCCGGGAATCTCCTGGACATTTTGCAAAAAGCCCCATCACGATCAGATCAACGGTATGGCCGCGCATAAAGTACAAACAAACAAACATTTTTATATATTAGATGGTAAACACCGCAGTCGGAGGAGACCTCTCTAATTTCTATTAGTATTATTATTAACATTATTATTATTATTATTATTATTATTATTATTATTATTATTATTATTATTATTATTATTATTGCTGCCCACCATCTCTATGGGCTATTATCAGGCTGACTTGATACACTTATAAACTAAATATTTCAATTCAAAGGTGAAACTTTTTCCTCACTAATACCTAATAAGTAAATAAACACATAAATATATGAAGCTATATTATCTTTTATTATATACATTTATAGCATTATTATTAAAATGTGGTACTGCACACACAATTAAATTTATACGGTAGCTAAATAGTGTTACAGAGTTTACGAAGGCAGGGATATTACTTAATATAGTGTAAAGTGAACGTAGATTACGTGGGAGGAATTAAATATTACAGGATGTATTTTGCAAAAATACAAATGAATAAAAAAACATTGTTGACGAATTCGAAACCTGGCTCTCATTTATATATCTTTTTTTTTGTAATAGGTTTAAAGATATACGCTACTCGAATGTCGGATACTAGTTGTCCAAATCCTGGTTGTCTTGTTTACTTTTACACTATGAACGAGAGTAAAACTTTATTTGAAATGTCGCAATTTGAGTAGTATTGCATTTGTCGAACATTCGTAAATACCTATAAACATGTCTCGTTCACTGTTCTTTAACAATTTTAAGTACAGCGTATTTAAAACATTTAACAATGCGTTAACTCGTGAACCACAGCTTTAGCTCTTTCGAGCATGCGCAGTGGGTCGTAACAGGGACTCTGCTTTTGAAGCGGCCCATTTTTTTTTTTGCTAGTGTACATAAAATAACCATATTTGTAAATTCTATGCAGTTTTGAAGTAACAGTTTAAAAAAACTCAATTATTTTTGGATGTTGTTACCACCATTCTATCACCTCCCTTTTGAAGGGATAAATAGTATTTCTACTCGATTTATCATGAATGCGGACAGATGTTCTTAGAGGATGAAGGGAATTGAATTAGATTCTGTGACCGGCTACATAGTTTCTAATGAAACAGTGCAGAGTATAATTACAGTAATATCATCAAGCGACAAGTGTAACATCTTTGTAGCTACAATAAAGTGAAGCATGTGACGGAATTACTACTGCATTCCAGGACTGTCAAATGAGGATGCGTGGGAAATTCTTGGGCCACGCACTAGGTGGCGTGAGAGTAAAGTGGTCAGTTTCACGTTCCAGCTGCCTTCACCCTAGAGAATTGCTCTTGCCACTAATTGGATAGGATTCCGAGTAGGATTGAGAGGCATTCCAGTTTGTTTCGAGAAGTGGAACATCGAACACAGACCATTTAATTATACCAGAGTATCTTAATGTCTTACTACAAAATAAAGGCTTATTTTTGTTTAACTGGTAGCAATTTGCAACTTTTTTCAGAATTTTTCCTCGATTTGTATAGTGTTTTGCCCAAGGGCAGATCTTTCACTGAAATCATAGCATTTTCATGTTATACTTGGAGCTTTACTAAGGAATTATAGGTGTGGTAGCCTCCCGTTGTTTCCACAAATGCCAAAGACGATAATGATGATACTGATGATGATGGCCAGATGATGTTTGGGGACCTTTTGTACCTTAAAGCTAGCTTTCATTTATCTTACAGGTGAGGAAAATCCCCGGGGATAAACCTCATCCAGGAAGCTTGTCCCGATCGAGAATCGATCTCGAGCCCGCTGCGTGACAAAGCAGCATGCTACCTCGAGACCTCCAAACGTATATACCATATTAAAAAAAAATTACACTCTACACTGGAGTAAACAGCCCAATGTTGGACTTTAGCTTCTCCTTTGTTAGGAGTTATTAGGTAAGTTAATTTAGCTACGCTTATTTCCCAATGATGTCATGAATGATTTGCGGTCAACTTAGCGACCCAATGAGACATCTAGTAGGCAACTAAGCTATTACTAGAATGAAGTGGATCGGTAAATTTTGCTTAGGTACGCCTTTAATCAGGCTTAAGATTCCTTTATGAGCCTGAAAAATCTTCATACTCGGGACTTATTGATTAAATTCCCTCCCGAAGGACTTATTCCTTGGATGTTTCCGTCCTACAAAAATCCATCAACCCCGACCGGGTTTAAAATCATGATCCTCGGGACCAGAGGCAAGTAGTTCACCGAGGCCGACCTGATATATATATATTTTTTTACACGATTTTTTGGCTGTTAATTAGTATTTTAAACATGATGTTAGCAGAGCGTAATAACTATAGTTAATTTTCATATTGCAGTATCTTGTTAAGTCTTGTGTAGATATTTGCAATTTAATTTCTGGGAAAGTGGTTACGACGCTAAGTGCACTGTAATGTGCGACAAATGCACGCTCGAAGTGCATGATATTAATCTATTTAGATTGTCAATGTAATGAAGAATTCCTCCCCATACTTGTTCTCCCTTTGACAGTGTCTGCAAATAGCTCTATTGTCTCTATTCGGTGAATAACCTAGAGAGGCAAATCGATGCTTGTTTCACAGGTTTGTATGGTTAGAGAACTAGGTATCGTATCTTTCCTCCGGCACAGTGTATTCAGGACCTAGTTGATTAGTGGTTATCATGCTAGTTCCGAGATTGCATTGTTCAAACCCAGCCGTGTCGATGACTATTTAAAAGCGTATAAATCCTGAGCATGGCATCCTTCGGAAGGGACGTAAAGTCGTGGGTCCCGTATCATGGATTTAGTGTACATAAAAGAACCTCATGCTTGAAAAAGAAGATTCTGAGAAAACATTTCCCACCGTTTCACGCTAAAATTTGAATTGCGACACTGATGCTGTAGCTATTAAAGAAAGCCATTAAATAAAATGTAATAAATAATCCTGTAACGGCAATGCCTTGTCCTTGAGCCATTCTTTGCTTCTTTCAGCTTCTTCTATAATTTCTTAATAGCCCTGGTATCCTATAATTTCTCTAACATCTAGTCTTCCCCTTAATTTTTCCCCCAAAATTTTGGCTTCAAATTTTGTTTTAAGGAAACAATTGTGACGAGGAGTATATGTGGGCAAAAAAGGTATTTATGCAACTGACGTTAAATATTAATGCTTTGTATTCTTCTTCTCCATCATACTTTAACCTCTCGAAGTTCATTTACATGCCACACACTGCGCCACCTATGCCTTGCAGTGGCAAAACCTATCGGGGAAGGCATTTTAAGCTTTGGATCACACACGTAGGTTACGTTTTTGATCACAAAAGCTCATGATGGCCTCTTCAATGAGTGAACAGTTCAATCTAGGGCCTTCTCCGAAACAACAAGCTATATTTAAGAGGAAACACATCATTCACTCATCACGCATTCATACTAAATGTGGCGAATATGATAATGATTAATGCCCTGACGATGTTCGGGGGCCATTTGGACCTTAATGTTTCTTACATGTGAGGACAAACCCAAAAATACCATCATCCAGGAAAAATGTCCTACCGCGGATCGAATCCGGGTCCACTACATACGAGGCTGCTACGATACCAGAAACCAGAGCGATTGACAATCTTACATAAAATAAATAATAATAATTATTATTATTATTATTATTATTATTATTATCATATTCTTATTGAAATATAACTAAAATACTATATTGTCTTAATGCATGAACTTTATACAAGAAAGACTAAAGAAATACTATGATGTGACCAGATGTAAAAAATATGTGTAGTAGTAGCAACTTGTAGGATGAACTTTATACAAGAAAGACTAAAGAAATACTATGATGTGACCAGATGTAAAAAATATGTGTAGTAGTAGCAACTTGTAGGATAAATATGAATTTAAATAATAGTTGAACAATACATGTTACTGTTCTATTGTAATTATTTTTAGATACTCCGCACTGATTACCCGGGAATCCACTTATCCCTATCATCTTGGCATAAATGAGCTGAAAGACAAAAATCGATATTGAGAGTTATCCGTAAAAGAATGCCCGCTGCGCGCTGCTACGCTTGCCCGGGAATCTAGTCATCCCTATCTTCTTGGCATAAATGAGCTGAAAGGTAAAAATGGTTATTGTGAGTTATCTGTAAAAGATAGACATATGCTGTCGCGGACTTTTTGTAGATTTTTTTTAGATATTCAATTCTGTGTACATTAATTTTATGTACTTATGGTTAGGCAGCGTAAGTCATTTAAGCGTCCAAAAAGTGCCGAAAAATACGTTCCTCTGTGAAAAATGTGATGTTTAGGATGAAGGGGTTGGGTATTACAACTCTCCTGGGAAACTCCTGAACATTTTACAAAAAACCCATTACATTCAGATGAATGATATGGGCAGCGCATAAATGACACACAGACATACATTCACACATTAATTTATATATTGGTTCAATTTATCCACTATTTTTCATAAAAGAGTAGAAAAACGAAAGAGTAGAAATTACTTAAAATTATGTCGAATTACACAATATACAGTAAAATCTTACAGTTTTACATGATTTTGTTTTCACTATGGTTCGTTACATTTATTATTATTATTATTATTATTATTATTATTATTATTATTTAATATCCGAAATTTATTAACCCTATTTCACATAAGGTACATTAGGGTTACAGTATGTTACAAAGGTCCGTTACATTTGAATAATTGGCACGAGAAATTAGTGTTTCATCAATTTAAGGGTTAATTACAAATGACAGTGAATTGAAAACTTTTTTCAATATTACGTTATGTTGAAAAATCCACCTTAGTACACAAGTATGCCTAATCTTAATATTTTTCTTTACTGTAACCATAATTGACCTATAGAGTTTAATTACCCGTAAAAATATACATGTTAAGTTTATTTATCAATCATTAAAGTGTAAATCTTTATCATTATTCATTACTAAATCGTTTTAAGTTATTTTTTATAAATGTTTATCAAAAGTTTGTATAAATTAAGTTTTAATTTAGTGTTTAATTCATAGTGATGTCACAGGCATATTGCTATAATTATTCCTGACTAGTAAAGTAGATGAAGTTATCAAAAACTGTGTGATTGATAGAGGAATCTTCTTCCTGGAGGGCTTTGTGTTAAAATTAGAATGCACGCTGCGAACTTTGAATTGCGTTGCTTCGCCCCACAAAGCTTTCTCCCCACTCTAAACAAGTGTTAAAGCAAGTTTGTTTTTTCGGCGTCGTGCTGAGCATTATTCAAACACCACGTCCTATGAACTACCCTCTTAACACCCTATCATTTCTAAAACAATATATCAGTGTTCTCTATATATAATATTTTTTCTCCTATATAGTGAATCGGAAATACTTTTATAAAGTGGTTTTATTACAAGTTATAAATAAGATAATGAACTTGTTAATTCATTCATAAACACATTACAATGTATTATCATATATTCCTGCGACAAATATTCTATGAACTTATCATTTTTCCCAAAATATTTCTATCTTACCAGTCCCGGTCTCATAATTATTTTCCATTCATTGCTTCCTACATTCCTACAGGAAGATTTTTTTTATTCTACTTCTACCTCCCTGCAAGACTTTTTTCCTACCTCTACCTCTTCTATCATTGCAATTGTCTTCATTGTACTAAATTTATAATTGCATTTTCTTTACGTTTATATTGCCTCAACATTTTATTTCTTATTCTCTCCAATTAAAAATATCTGGCTGAACGTCGTAAGAAAACCATTTCTAGTGCTAATATTTTTGGCCGCAAATTTTGATTTGGTTTCCAGTTTCCGCCCCATATGTGTCCTGACTTAAGACTACAGACTACCATTAAAACCATTTTTAGATATTCTGGTGCAATTAACAGTCTACAGCAATTGAACAAAAATTTTTAAAAAACATACAAATTATTATATCAACATTTAAATAATTATCAAGAAAAGTCTAAAGAAAGTACGGAAAATACCTGAAAATTGATTACGAAGTTTATATAGAAATAACTTAAAATTGATTTAGGCCTATTAGCAAATCAAGTTAGCTGAGCAGATGGCGTCATACCTACTTTGTTATGATCATCATGATGGTGCCCTGTTCAAGGGGGAAACACGTGTCGGGATCAATTTGGGTATGCTTCTTGTCTTGTTTTATCGCTTTTACAGGTATCTGTGGTTTTAATTGGACAGATTTACATCCCAAATTGATTGCTGATTTTTTACCGGAATTACTTGGATTTTAAATAAAAGAAACTCTCATAAACTTCATGTAAGCCAAATGCGCTTCTTACGATCATTGTTAGGAGTTAATAGACTGGATCACCGAAAGAACTCTATTAACAGAGGAAAACTTGGAGTAACAAGTTTAAATGAAGTTATACAAAGATACCAACAAGAATGGAAAAATCATCTGAGGAGAATGGCAAGAAATAGACTTCCAAAAATTTGCATTCCAATATACCCCAACTGGACATAGGGACCAAGGAAGACCAAAACATCGGTGGAAAGATCAAGACCATCTTCGCTAGGTTTACCGTACAGGCCACATGACCTAAAACGAATTTGTTCATGATGATGATGATGATGATACTTGTAAGGTAAATTTTTCTATTTTATATGTCGGCCGCGGTGGACTAGTGGTTATGCTCCTTGCCTCTGGTCACGAGGTTCGCGGGTTCAAACCCGACCGGGGTCGATGGTATTTTTATGATGGAAAAATCCAAGGAGCAAGTCCTCCGGGAGGAACTTTAAGCCGTGGGTCCCGAGTCTGAAGATTTTCAGGCTCGTAAAAGATCCTTAAGTCTGAATGAAAAGTCCTCTAAGCAAACATTTACCGACTTTTTCCATCCTTGTACTATCTTGGTTTCCTAGATGTCAGTATGAGGCGGAACGTTGATCACGGACCACTCAAATGGCATCTATACGAAAACAAGTGTAACTAAATTAGTATGGTTAAATTATTCCCTGTAGGGGGAGAGCACCTAAATCTCTATTTGAAACATGTGATATATCTATTTTTACATCTGATAATCTTAGATATGAAGATGTAAATAAAATATTCAATGATATGAAACATTTTAAATCATATCTAAAAAAAATATATATTTTCGCTTTTGCGAAACGAGAAGAAGTTATTTAAACTGAAACCCTTAAATTGGCAAAACACAAATTTCTTCTGTTAGTTATTTGGATGTGGCGGACCGCAGCGAAAACGGAATCTTATGTAACTGTTATTATTAGGTATATTGTATAATTAGACACACATTTAAGTGGCTCTTTGTGTTCGTTTCATCTGATTCATCTAAAATATTAAATTTAATTGAACCAACTGATGTATCCAAAAGGATACATTACGAATTTAAGGGTTAAGGAAAACATGGGCTTACAAGATATATACCCTTATATTTGTAACATAAGTTATTTCAGGTGTTATGTACATAAAAAATCAGGCGAATTAAATATATGCCTGAAACGTGAATGAACATTTTGCTACACATGTCAGTAGCACGAAATATAACCGAGAACCATCAAACTAATTAATTCCATTTCTAAACGATTTGTATACAATCTAAATAACTAACTCGCTCACTGGCTCTATCGAACCAGTAGATTCATGGCCGCGCGGACATAAGCTCTCCATACATCCCTAATATTTTCAAATCATCCCCTGCGTAATATACTTCCCCAAATCATGGATAATGTTATTCTCTCACCTCATTGTTGGTCTACCAACTGGGCATTTTCCCTCTGGTTTTCCTACAAGAAGTTTCCATGCGCCTCTTTCGATCCCCATTCGTGCCAAATGTCCTGCTCATCGCAATCTGCGAGACTTAACTGCTCTTTTTATATGTGACTTCCTATACATACCGTGTATTATGCAATCTAAACAATAAATAGAATTTCATGTACCAAAATTCAATATTGTAGTTAATTTAAATCTGTACATACTTGATGTGTAAGGTTTTAATCTTATTTCTAACTAAAGTCGCGTTAAACGAAAATTATCGATGCAGCTACTATCTAATAGTCACTGCTATCGGTTCCAAGATTAGTAGACTTATTTTTTAGTAGATTAGTGCTATATATTTAGCTAAATTTAACACACTTTGGTTATTTGTACCGTCGTCGTGACGTGGTCAGTAAAGTCCCTACCTTCCACTCTGGTGGACCGAGTTCGATTCCCGGGAGAGAATGTGATTTTAAACACATACGTGTGATCTGATCTTGTCCCTTGTTTTGTAATATCATGTAATATTTTTAGCGATACATCACTTAACAGAAATCTGAAGATGTACATGACTCTGAAAGGTCTCCGAAACCTACATGATTTTGGGTTGTTAGATCGATAGATTAGGCCGAAAACATGTGAATGTATAACATCGTCATGACAGCCGATTAAATAGATTTTAATAATCGACAATGTGGATTGAATGTCATAACCGTTCCTCTGAATGTCCGACCGAATAGGCGAGTTCCTAATGTGAGTGGAAGACTGAGTTTCAAATCCCGATTTGAATCATTTTAATATTAAATGCAGTTGCCTCCAATTTAATTTTAGAATTGCTGTTATTCAATTTCCCAAATTGTTTTATAGAAGGACTTGTTTCCATGGTTTGATTTTGTATTGAAATTAAATTAAAAATATAACGTTGTCATGGCATTGCTTCAACTAAAAATTTGCGTTCAAACTTTTTATCGGGAATGTTCTTTAAAGTAAAATTTTTAATTTCAAAATCATATGTGTGATATAAATACAGTAGTAAGTATTTCTGTTAAATATTTATGACGGCTTCCATGCCAGTTATATTAAATAAACATTCATAGCTCATAAACAAATTCGTAATTTGTATAATGCAAAATAACAGTTTTATTAATGTACGTTTTACGCTTGTTTGTCTTGTTTAGTTCAGTCGGTAACTGTAAATAAATTATGTATGGCAAATTTATAATAGTTTTATAACTGTGGACAATTATCCAACATGAAATATTTTATTACTATTGAAGTACCTAATAACATTTTAAGACCAAGGATAAAAATTTGGTAATTATAAAAAAAAAACTTGTATGGTGAACTTACAGCTGTTTTATTAATTGCTAACAATCGCACAGTTATAACTACTTATACATATGTCTTAAATTTAAAAAGCTAACAAAAATAACTCACCCGAAACATATAAATGCTATTTTTGTCTAACATAGGTTATTTATTGTTTAGGTTTGGTTTTAAAATTAATATTTAGATTTTGTATTGGATACCTGTGATATGTTATAACTGTTATAAATTTAACACACATCGTGTCTTCACAGTTACCAAAAATCTATCAAAATAACTCGCCCTATGTTTTATGTGTTACTTTTCTCCAGCATAGGTTATTATTTAGGTTACATTTGGGTTAGGTAATAATATTGCTTGAGCTTAAACTATTTTTTAAATATACGATTGTTTCAGTAATAATTAAATGTATTTCTGCGAACAATAATTATAGCTCTTGTAAGTTTCCACCATACATAATTTTTTCACAATCACCGATTAGTTTAGTGGTTGTAAACTTAAATCGAAAAAAACATTTTACACTTTCATCACAGACTAAAACTAATAATAATAATAATAATAGTAATAATAATAATAATAATAATAATAATAATAATAATAATAATAATATTGTACTATTATTTATTTAAGTAATTTAAACTGACAGAGTTAAGACCATAAAGAATAATATTAATAATAATGATAATTATTATTATTATTATTACTGTTATTATTATCTTCTTCTTCTTCTTCTTCCTTCCAAGTATTAGGCCAAGGCCTGTTACGATCCTATAGAAAATTTTCCCTCCAGCGTTTCATAGGACGGCCCAGTGATCTTCGTCCTCTTGGTATATAATTATAAACAGCTTTGGGGATCCGATTTGAACTCATTCTTTCAAGATGGTGTTTCCAATTTAGTTGGTACTGTTTAATATATTCCAAAATTGGCGTAGTATTCAATTCTTTTAAGATATCAGTGTTCCTTTTCCGATCCCATCTGGTGTAACCCGCTGTTCTGCGCATGAATCTCATTTCACACGCCGTTATTCTGCTTTCATGTTGTTCTGTTATTATTATTATTATTATTATTATTATTATTATTATTATTATTATTATTATTATTTAATGTGAATGCGAAACATGGAGTCGTATTTTAAGGGAGGAAAGGAGATTACGAATATTTGAGAATAAAGTTCTTAGGAAAATTTTTGGACCAAAGAGAGATTTACAGACAGGTGATTGGAGAAGACTACTTAACAATGAACTACATGTTCTTTATAGGAAGCCAGATATAATAAGAACAATTAAGTCTCGTAGACTGCGATGGGCAGGACATGTGGCACGTATGGGGAATGAAAGACATGCATGAAATCTTCTTGTAGGAAAACCAGAGGGAAAACGCCCAAGAATGAGGTGGGATAATACCATTAACTATAGGCAGGTGAATAGAGAAGACTACATAACAATGAACTACATGGTCTTTATAGGAAGCCAGATATAATAAGAACAGTTAAGTCTCATAGACTGCGATGGGCAGGACATGTTGCGCGTATGGGGAATGAAAGACGTGCATGGAAACTTCTTGTAGGAAAGCCAGAAGGAAAACGCCCAGTTGGTAGACCAAGAATGAGGTGGGAGAACAACATTAATTATGATTTGAGGGAAATAGATTATACAGGGAATGATTGGAAAGCATTAGCTCAGAATAGGGATGAATGGAAAGCTTATGTCCGCGCGGCCATGAACCTACGGGTTCAATAGTGCCAGTGAGTAAGTAAGGCAAATTTAAGCCCATAAATCCTTCTCTTCTACTCAACAACAGAAAAATGTAATATACAGAAAAATGCATAAACAGTAAAGTACGTTATCAATCATATTATAAGTCAACATTTATACTAACGGTAGACAGGCTTAGGAAGTTCTTGGACTACCTGACATGTGCTATGTATAGAGCTGGCGAAATCTAGCATGTATAGGCGTAACATGGGGTTAGTATGTCAAATTCCGGAGCCTTTTTAACAGGTTTTCTCAAACTACAGTCATTCCTTATTATAGCTACTCAAATTCCTAATTTGGTGCCTGTCCAATACAACCTGAAATTCCACGAGAAAAAATATTTCCCAATTCGGGAGTCGGATCAGTGCTCTGCGTCAAGCCACTCGGCTACAACCCGGGATACTACGATATAAAACATACGGTATGCATTAAACGTCACACAGTCGCTCAAAGTTATACTGCTGTATTTCACAGTAAATAACACAGAGCAACAAAAACGAAAGTTTTTTTTTGTCTCAGAAAGAAACATATGTGATTCTGATAGTATTTTTTCTCCTAAATTCAAATATGATATCGGGTTTTCTCCATCACGCAAGGTTTCCGAGAGACAGGCACTTATAATTTCAAACACTTTAATATTTTCTACATTCGTAACTACACAATTTTGAACATTCGGACTCACTTAGAAAGTACGAAATGACGATTTTCTGCTATATTTCGCCTGTGGAACATCCCTCTTGATGGTCCAACAATAATCGGCCAGCATATTAGGATTCAATTTGCCTTAATACCTCTTTTCCATAGCTGAAATCTCCTGATGAAAGTGTTCCCCGTGCTTATCGCTCACTGCAAAAAGATAATAAATGGACGAAAAAAGTTTATTAAAAAATAATTATTTAAATCCATTAATTGAAATTGAAATAAAAAAACTGTGAGTGATGGAGAAATTCCGAATACATATTTGAAAACACGAAACTGCATTAAGTACAACCATTGGTACTCATGAGACAAAAACCATGTTGACCAGTGTAATTAATAATATTACTAGTGATACTGGTAGTAGTAGTGATAATAGTAATAGTTGAAGCATGTTATTTAAGAAAATTGTTAACATCTCAGGTTACTAACGTCGGAATTCAAAGTTGGGCTGAATGGGCCCATAAATTTTATTCACAGACCTCTTATTGAAGTCTTGAGATTTTTTATTTGCCGTAAATATGCGCCACGAGACCTTCGGCTCTACTTCCCTTCCAGAGGAAGTTACTGTCAGGATGTTTATGCCTGGGGGAAAAAAATCGATCCTAGGCGAATTTGTCGGCGAACTTGATAAATCAGTGGCAAGCATAGTTAGCACTAATCTACCGGAATCGACTGAATGTTCTCGGTTTACGAAGATAACCGTGAAGTAACTTAATAAGAGCAAAAATATCATACGTTTGTCACAAAAAGTAATTCAGTTTATCCTTCACGAAAATTCGTAAATGCATTGACTTAAGAGTTGTTAACGTTTTGTTTAAGTCGCAGATTAAGATCAGTTTTCAAGATTAGTTTTTCATAATAATTTAATAACATTTAAAGTTGTTCGTTTATAAATATTGGAACTGTGTTTTTGCGGTTGGCTCTAAATTTCAGAATGTGGTAAATATGAAAAGTTCAAAATAAATGCCATAAAATCACTACAGGAAGAAATAAGATACAGTACTATAGCTTTTTAATGTTTCTTTTTAATTTAGTAGAGCGAATGTGATCCAAGATTAATTATACTTACCGTACTTGCTTTGTCAGAATCTGGTGTACTTTTTTTTCCTAATACCCCAGGTTGTCATTTCGACATTCCTGGTGTTCTCTCCTGGCATGGCGTACTTGTAACCCACTTCTGAGATTGGAGCGCCTGGAAGGCGGGGTTAGGCTGCCCCGATGATATGAGAGTTGATGATGGTAATTATGCGCCAGGAGAGGCCTTAAACTAAACTTAAGCTAATTAGGCGAATATGATATTGATGATAATGATGGCCAGATGGTGTTCGGGACCCGTTTGGGCCTTAACTTTTCCTGACATTTATCTTACAGGTGAGGAAAAACGCCGAAAAAATCTCACCCAGGAAACGTGTACCGACCGGGTATCAAACCCGGGCCCGCTGCGCCAAAAGGCGGAACGCTACCTCGAAATCACAGCGGTGGACAAAATTTGATGTATTGTTCAAGTAATATTTCTCTTCCTTTATATTTTAGGGCTTAAATTCTTAACTTGTTTATTTAAATATAAAATTAGTAGTACGTTTTTTATTAACTCAGAAAATGCAGTATTTTATAAGCATTACAACTTGATGCTCATCTGTTATTCCACTATTGGATAAGGTATACTTACCGTCGCACATACATTCTTCTAAGTTCTATAGAATCCCAGTGCGCATGCGCTAGTGCTTCATGTAATCCCAGAAAAATAAGTGCAACCTCCAGCAGTTGGCGGTATATGTATGTGAAATCAGTATGACCAACATTGACACAAAATTCCCAGAACTTGTCTAAATATGTATAATTAACACGAAATGAACTAGTGGAAATATGATTTTACGTGGTAACGAGGTAACCGTCCGACATTTTGAATTTTTCATAGAATAACAGATGTGAAGAGTTAATTTATTTTACGTATGAAATCACATTTAAAAAGCAAGGAACCTAAAAGCTAACCAAACCTAAATCAATTACTGTAACACAAATCAATTACTCTAACGTAGGTGAAATCCAGGGAACGTGGAAGTGATGTTGGCAACATCTGGAGTATTTTGGGTTGTTGATGGTGGCAACGTTGGAACAACATAGGAAGAGGAGGGAAAATAGCAGAAATTAGCAAGTAAGCAATGTAGCACGATCATGTTTTACGTAAATATATATAAATATTAAAAAAAAAAAGATCGTTACAACATTGGAAGATGTTTAAAAGGTGTTAAAAATGTTGCAAAATGTTTTTAACGTGTTTAAAAGTGTTTAGTGCATCAGTGGCATAAGAAATAAGATTGAAAATTTTGTGCGACGGTTTGTACACCACACCCCCACTATTAAGTGCTTACTATGAAATGTGGAAATTCTTGAATTATGGACAAAGTAACTAACTTACTCGCTCACTGACACTACTAAAACCGGAGTTATTGACCACGCTATTTATTAGCTCTCCGTATGTCTATATCCTAACTAATTCAGTTTTTTCCTGTACAAATCACCTCTCTCAAATCATAGTTAATATTATTCTCCCACCTCATTCTTGGACTACTTACTGTGAGCTTTATTCTGGTTATCCTACAAGGCGTTTCCGTACCCCTCTATCATTCCCAATTTGTGTAACATGTCATAACCAAAGCAGATCGTATTACATATACTTTCCTAAAATGATTTTGGAGCCCATAGCTGTGTAGTTCCCTCCAATCGCTGCCTGTTCGTCTCTCTTTGATCCAAATATTTTCCTAAGATTTTTATTCTCAAATAATTTTCTGGTCCCTTAATGTAATAGACAAATATTTCACATCCTACACCGTTGGATGCAATTATATTTTGTTTAATTGCATGATTTTTTTAAATCATTTGGGTTTTGTTTTACCTTTTTATCTTTCTGAATATTATTGTGTTATAATTTACATCTTACTTAAATATATTGAAACATCTTCTGTCACACTGAAGTTTAGATTCAATAATATACACTCTTAATTAAAATAATGTAAAGAAGGTTGTGAAATTTCTATACTGAAAATTATACACACACACACATATATATATATATATATATATATATATATATATGTGTGTGTGTTGTGTGTGTGTGTACTTACTTACTCACTGGCACTATCGCACCTGTAGGTCCATTTCCACGCTGACATAAGCTCTTCAAACATACCCATCCTGGGCTAATGTTTTCCAATCATTCCCTGTATAATTTACTTCCTTCAAATCATAGTTAATGTTATTCTCCCACCTCATTCTTGGTCTACCAACTGGGTGTTTTACCTCTGGGTTTCCTACAAGAAGCTTCCATGCACGTCTTTCATCCCCCATACGTGCCACATGTCCTGCCCATCGCAGTCTACCAGACTTAACTGTTCTTATTATATCTGGCTTCCTATATAGACCATATAGTTCATTGTTAAGTAGTATTCTCCATTCACCTGTCCGTTCATATTTCTCTCTCTCTCTCTCTCTCCTCTCTCTCTCTCTCTCTCTCCTCTCTCTCTCTCTCTCTCTCTCTCCCCTCTCTCTCTCTCTCTCTCTATATATATATATATATATAAATAATTATAATTGGGTAATACGTTTTAATCTCATCACACTGAAAAAGTAATTATATATGTGTGTCTAATTCTATTCTGCTATACCAATAAGCACTAAAAAGAGCATATTATTGTATTTTTGAAATGTAATTTCAATACAATCCTTAATTCATGGTGTTTAAGACTTGTATACTGTATTGCAATATAATATTTGATTTACAATCACATTTTTAAAAACACTTTTGTAATTTAATTTTACAGGTATGTCCAACAAATTTTATCGATATGGGAGCAGTTTCAAGTTGTCTCTTTTGTTGTAAAAGGAACAATAAAGAATTAGGCAGTCAGAATCCTGTAAAAACATTTTGTCAAAAACTACTTCAAATGTTTATAAATAAACCAGATAATAATAAATACAGGAATAAAAAATCCAAGAAGAAACCTCAGTATTCCCTTATAGACTTAAATAGGCAATTGAGGCAATTGAATAACTTACTTACATCAAGCGATGTATTATATAATGACTTGAAGAAATTGACTAATGAAGAAAAAAAGTTTATAAATGACTCGTGGCTGGCTTTTATGAATCTCCATCCAACGAAAATTGTGAAATCTTTTTTGAGGTAAGTTTCGTAAATTTGGCTATTGTTAGTAACAACACGAAATTCCGGGAAAATTAAACCGATATTCAATTTATTTTACATAAAGTTTCATTCAAACGGAGGCATGGTTTAATTATTCGAACCCATTTATTTATGCTTTCATTATTATGAATTTTAGCGGTTTCATTAAATTCTGCAAAAAATCTGCCTCCAGTAAAATTAAACAAGTAGACTTGATGATGCTTCTTGAATATATTTATCAGTGTTGCTTTACAAAACTAATTACTAGATTTTATGAACAAAGTAAGAATAAACGTTTTAGGTCTATTTTTATATGGAAATGTAATCAATAATTAATTTTATAGCGTAATAAAATATAATGAATTAGCACGCGGTCTTTAAGAGATAAAAAATATTTTATTTATTTATTTAGCCTGGTGGAGTTAAGGCCATGTGGCCTTCTCTTCCACTGACCAGGACAAACATATGTTACATTTAAATACAAAAAAAAAATAATACATACTAAGCAATTGTCTGTCAAACTGAACAATAATTAAAATAAAAATTAAATATAATTAAAATTAAACTAATGAAATAATGTTTTTTTTTGTCTAATGTCACCAGGTTGTCTTTCATGACATTTCTGGCTTTCTCCCCATAGCATTGGCAGAATTCTATTCTATTTCTTAGGTTGGGGCACCTGGCAGGCGGAGTTACGTTACCCCGATTGTATGATGGGTGATAAATGATAATGAAGCGCCAGGAGAGTTCTTAACCTAAACTTAACCTAGATTCCAGACCATTGGCAACCACGTGAATAATTCCCTTTAAAGAAAAATGCCTATGGTTTGACCGGGAATCGAACACGGGACCTCAGGAACAGTAGTCAGGAACGCTGACCATTAGCTCATGAAATAATGTATACAGAAAGGAATGACAGCTCGAATCTACTATACATAAAAAAGTACTGAATGGAAAATATTATAAAGGGTGATTCGTTTATAAGACACGACAGTGTATTTAATTTCATTGTATTATTAGACATTATTTTCATTATTATTCAGTTTGACAGATAATTAATTGTTTAGTATGACTTTTATTTTAATTTTTGTATTTATATGTAACGCATGTTTGTCCTGGTGAGTGGAAGAGAATGTCACATGGCCTTAACTCCACCAGGCTAAATAAATCTATTCTATTCTAGACTAACAGTTTATTTTTAATCATATACGCTCCGAAGAAGAGAATATATTAAATAGCACCGCTGATAATACAGTTAAAGCTCCATATTCACGATTTCCTTATTAGCTTTTTTGTTATTCACAAGTTAAAAATTGCGACACAGTTCCTGTATTCGCGGCTAAAATTTTATTTATTAACGGATCCAGTCGATATATTAGAAGAATTAGTGTCCTTTATAAACACAACGGCAATATTTTAATGCAGGCAAGTGTCAAGGCGGCTTTTACAAAGAGTGATTGAAATCAAATGGACAATTTAATATGAAAGTAAAACAAACCTTATTGTCACTAAGCCTAAAGTTCGTTGTTAAAAGCCACCGTCGCTGTATATCATGTGCCGCTATGTCCGTTGATTAATGCCGCCCTCGCCACGATAGGTGTTTTATTGTTTGAACTTGTCATTCGTTGCAATAATTTTGATTGAATAACATGCGTCTCTTCTGCTTTGTTTCCAATTTATAATGTCGAGTAAAAGGAAAATAGTTCAAAATCTTTCATTAAATGATTTTATTTCCGTAATTTGTATTTTATTTTGGAACCTTGGAACGTATCCTCTATGTACCCATACAAATATCCATTCCATATTCGCAGCATATTTGCAGACATATCCCCCGCGAATAAGGAGCTTTTACTGTACTTGTAGCATATACGGTTGATTCAACATTGGTTGTGCAATCTGAAAGTGTTGAAACTGCATAATAATAATAGAATAAGAAAAAAATATCGGCAAATGAGTTGGGCAAATAAGCAATTTGGGAGACAATTGCAAATATAACATTAAGATCCTACATTGTTTGATATAAATAGACATATCTTGCACTCTTAATTTAGTGCATTGGGCGTGATAGTCCTAGTAATAATAATTAAAACCAAGTTAAACACTTGTTTTGTATCTTGCTAGAAACACTGTTACTACTTTTGATGGTGATCCGATTCTACTGAGTTCAATCCAAGATCATCTGGTTTAGATACTTTACACTTTTGTTTCTGGGTTTTTTCCATGTTACTAACTACAACTGCGGCACCTAGCGAATGAAATTAAAGTCTGTAACTTTAGAGTGTACTTTAGAGTCCTTATATCCACTTCAACTGCCGGGTTTGTTACCCGTCGGGGTAGCGAGTTTCAAATGTATGCTTTGGGTTCGGGGTTCTTTTCTCTGCATTAAAATCTTCTATACTGGTTTTAGTGTATGGAAAGGAAAAAATACAAGAAAAAGGGGAAAGCAAAAAATTTAAAAAAAGAATACGAAGGAAACGTGCATTGAAGGAAATAAGAAAAGTGAAAAGTATATTCCGTGTTGACTCGTAACTCTGCATTCTAAATGTATCTCGCACTGGGTTAGTTTGCAGACTCATGTTTACTATGACCTTTTTCCTCCCATTATCTTGTGTACCCAACATTTTCAGTTTTCACTGTAATTATTTTATGTTCCGGGTAATTCTAATATAAATATCCAAATCAAGTAAAAAAAACGGAAAGAGGATTATTCCTAATATTTTGTTTTTAAAATATAGTCTTAATTCTTATAAAATTAAACTACAATCTTTCAACAACAATAATAATAATAATAATAATAATAATAATAATAATAATAAATAATATAATTAATAATAATAATAATAATAAATAATATAATTAATAATAATAAATAATAAAATTAATAATAATATTATTAATAATAATAATAATAATAACGCTTCGTTTTAATAAATAATTCTCAGGGCTGACAACCCGGCTGACATAAAGTGCCGATTGTCTAGAAAAAGTAGGAGCCTTAACCTCCTACTACCCCAAGGGCCTCCGGGCCTGCTGTGGGATTACTTTACTTTACTTTGCTTTACTATTTTAAAAGAAAATGTAAAGTTTTATAATAACGTTAATTATTGTTAAAGCATTATTAAATTTTAATTAAAAGATATTATTGCCTCACTCTGATGGTTAACAGTTTATATAAAAGCGGGTGCCGCACGGTAATACTTGACATGCGGTGTTGTCACGTTTCTCATAGCGCTATGGGCATTTATTACTGATATTATGTATGCTATTATTTAATTTTTATGTTATTATTTGGTATTGTTTAAGTTTTAAAATTAAAATTATATACGTATTTATTTATTAAATAATTTAATTCCAGCATTATTACATAATTTTAATAAAGTAAAGTGATCCCACAACAGACCCGGAGGCCCTTGGGGTAGTAGGAGGTTAGGGCTCCCACTTTTTCTAGACAATCGGCACTTTATGTCAGCCGGGTTGTCAGCCCTGCGTGACGGCCGCCTTTACCCCCAGAACAAGCGTCTGGTACTCATTTCCGTTAGAGGCTGAGTCGACCCCAGGGCCATAGTGCCGCCAGAGGGTTTGGGTCAGTTTAAAAATCCTGACCCCAATGGGACTTGAACCCTCGACCCTCCAGCTTGTAGCTCAGTGCCTTAACCACTACGCTACGGCGTGCCCCCCACATCCATACAAAATCATGGTGAAAATATTATTATTATTATTATTATTATTATTATTTTTATTATTATTATTATTATTATTATTATTATTATTATTATATATTATTATTATTATTATTATTATTATTAACTGTTCGTTCTGAAATTTTTTCCCATGGCCGCCACATGTTGAAATCACTTATATATATAAACTAATATAATATGTAGATATGGTATTATTATTCTAGCTACATATCATAATTAATCATTGATAATTATACAATTAATTACGGTATACAATTTTATAACTGGATCGAATGTTCCACATCGTTCCGAGTTTTAATTGAAACTGAGGGAAGAATAGCAATGTGGCAACATCGTCGTAGTCGCGGCAGTCGAGATCTTTGTATTTTAATAACATATAACAGCTGCGGGGAAACAAAGCGAGCCGCTTGTTAAGCATCATAGTGAGGCGATAATAATATTATGACATTTACAATACTGAAGCTTCAGGATTTGCTTCTGATATTAGAGATGCGATGAAATGTTTAATAACATTTTAACTTTGTTAATAATTGGAGATTATGCAAGGAAATTACATTTAACTTATTGAGAATATATTACTAAATAAAGTCCCTAACCTAAAGCTCTTAAAAGAATTTTAATCGAAACATTAGTGTTGCTTTATTTTGAGTATTGCGACTTTCTACTAACCGATATTACTATCCGACGGAACGTTGATCTGCTTCGTTTGTGGATGATTTGCGAACTAATGCCGTGTCATCCCGCATACATTCGTTTCACGTCTATCTGTGACGTCGAGGAGTGCACCTATTATCCTACGTAAGCTGGCTAAGTGCTTCATTTGTTATTTGTTCCTCACTGTAAATGGTTAGCATCTACATCCGTGCGAAGCAGCAATAGTGCTGCTATTACTGGAGTCAACATTCCGCTGTGTCATATAATACCTATGGACTGTGGCAGGGCAGAAACTGCAGCATGTTCATAATATGTGTATCAAGTTCATACTTCATGTTAGAAAATATGATCACATTTCTCAATTTTTTCAGGAATTGTCACGACTCTCTCTCAATAAATAAGAAAAATACACTGTCCAGTTCTCTTATTTAAGATTATATAAATACTTGGACTCCAATTATTTTGCCTCTCATTTACAGTATATATCCTCCAACCTTAATTTAAACACATGCTCACGTTCTTGCTTAATATACCGCAACAAAGCACATCCCATCATTTCACATCATATACTATCTCCAATTCTCGCAACTGGAATTCCTATCGCAGGAAATCAGGTTCTGCCGCACGTTAGAATCATTAGAAAAAATCTAAATGTATAGTTGCTATAACTTCAGTTTCAGCAGTACCTTCGCGTGTAATGTAAATGCACTACTGATTGGTGTTTCCCGTTTTATTTATTACATTACTGCTGTTATTATTATCATTATTATTATTATCATTATTATTATTATTAAGAATATTATAATGTTAATCGTATAAAATGTTGTATGTACATGAAATCTAAACTGCATTTTAATGTGTTTTTTTATTTATTTCTGGTATATTTAGTATATTGTATTTATAATCTATATTGTAAATATTTAGTTGTACATTTATGCTGGTTGAGTGTAAGACAAAGGTCGTATAGCCTAAACTCTGCCAGAATAAATAAAACAATACTATTATTATTTTCACTGAACACTTCGTATGAGAGCAAATTCTACTCTTCTGATTTAAGTTCAGAAACATGCAATACAATAACATACAATAATTCAGTAGCATTTTTTATATTTCACTATAAGAAAATCCAATTATTTTAAAGTATGTTTTACATGGTTCAAATATATCTGAAATATCTATTTCATTTGGTGTACTCGGTGATATTGTTAGGCTATGTAATAGTATTGATATTACAGATTTTTGCAAGAAAATCCGGAATACAAGAGATTTTTCGAATCAGTAAATGATATTCCACTTGAAGTTCTACAATACGACGTACGAGTGCCTAAGCATGTAACAGCGGTCTTATTATATCTGAACAGCATGGTCTATTGTATGGAAGATCCTTACGCTATGTTTTTTCTTTCTCTCCAAGTTGGAATGATACACAATAACATGGATTTGACAGCAGAAGACATAAATGTAAGCACTATATCTTGACCAAAACTGAAACTTTTTCCCCCCCTCTTTTACATTTACGCTGTTTTCCTTCTTGTTAACTTTCTATTATTCTCACATAGACACAAGGACAAGACACACACCCAGACCCAAGGTGGAGATTAAAAATCCCCTACCTCGCCGGGAATCGACCCCGGGTCGCCGGAGTGGAAGGTACGGTCTCTACCGACTACGCCACGGCGACGGACGTTTTAAATAGATTCCGGTCGCAGTTGTATAAAGATGGCGCACTTCTATAAGTACAATTTTTTCCCCAAGTGCACCAGGTTGTCATTTCGACATTCCTGGTGTTCTCTTCTGGCACAGCGTACTTGTAACACACTTCTTAGGTTAGGACGCCTGGAAGGCGGAGTTACGCTGCCCCGATCATATGAAAGTTAATGATGATGGTAATGATGCTCCAGGAGAGTCCTTAAACTAAACTTAAGCTAATTAGGTGAATATGATATTGATGATAATGATAGGCAAATCATGTTCGGAGACCGTTTGGGCCTTAAAGTTTCCTGACATTCATCTTACAGGTGAGGAAAAACCCCGAAAAAACCTCACCCAGGAAACTTTTCCCGACCGGTGATCGAACCCGGGCTCGCTGCGTGACAAGGCACGTATCTCGAGATCAAATCAAATTTTAAGTACGGATAATTTGGTAAAAGAGAGGATAGTAGTAGAAGTAAGCCTCTACTACTAGAGTAAAGAATATATTGAAAAACATAATTATTTATAAATGGATCGCACGAGCAGCAAGCTTTACGTTAGTTGAGAGCACGCATCAATATATCAATATAGAATATTAATAATTATAAAAATAATAATAAAGTAAGAAAAAGCATGCGCTTAAACTCATTGTAGGGTAGGTTTTTACGCCACAAATATACGTCATAGGCACAACCGACAAAAAAATTCCCTACTTGGAAATACATATTTTAGAGGTTTTCTGAAGAAATATATGACGTACAATATTTCACTTGAGTCCACAATGCGTAAAACAATTGATGATTCATAAATATACTACAATTTCTTTCCAGTATTAAATTCTTTGAATATAATATTATAATGATATTGCGAAAAGAAAAATAAATGTCTGAACCAGAAATCGAACTATGGACCTCTAGTTCTCCAGATTAGTGTGCAGCCAACTACACCATTCCAGACCTGACATTAAATTTTCTTTTCACTATATCATGATAATATAATATGATCCATTATTGGAACTGTGTTAAAATAACAGTATTGTAAAGTGTTAAATAATTTTGAATATAATTGTATGAAGATAATAACTGACTTATTCATAGAACATATATATGAAAATATTGAAGTAAATATCACTCAGACCTTACTTCGATATATTCAGACATATAAAATTGTAAAATGTTATTTAATATATTTTTTAATATATTTTACGTCGTGTTGAAGTTATTTTTTACTTTTATTTACTTAACTTTTATTTAATTATGTATAACTGTAGGCTTTCACGGCCGGCGTCTTGATCCCTATTAGGTTCGTCTTCCGGGCATATAGGCCGTGGTCCAGTCGTTCTTCTACTCGACGTTTCGTCTACTGCTGCGGTAGACATCTTCAGGAGATACTGCGTGCTCTCTGTGAACTCCTCAACAGTCGGCTGCAGACTGGCTGGTCGTTGGAAACTCCCTCCCTATTTATAGGCACGCCCCTGGTGGAGAGGCGGTTTTCTGCGCGGTCCGTGTTGCGTGCTGTTTTGTCCAGGCTGTCGCTAGCAGAAGTCATAGGCTTCGTTGTCGTATTGTGCAGTGCCGGGATCCAGATTTTGTTTATCTTCATGGTTCTTTCTTCTTTTTTGTTAAGGAATTTTTGTGTTTTATATATTTCAATGGCTTCTCTGTACAGTCTGGTGTAATAATGTGATGTTTGGGACAATACCTGTGTTTCTTCGAATCTTATTATATGTTTCTTGGTTGTTCATCCAGTGTTCCGCTACGGCTGATTTTTCCTTTTGTTTTAGTCTGCAATGCCTCTTGTGTTCTTGCAATCTTGTGGCAACCATTCTTTTTGTTGTGCCGATATAAACCTGTCCACAACTGCAAGGGATGCGATATATACCGGCAGTACTTAACAGATCTCTTGTATCTTTGGCTGGGCGCAGTATATTGCTGATTTTTTGTGTTGGCTTGTAGGTTGTAGATATGTTATATTTATTTAATATTCGACCAATTCTCTCCGTTATTGTCTTGATATATGGTAGGTACACCTTACCCTTTGCCTCCTCCTTGTTCCCGTTATTTAATTATTTACAATAGTTTGAATCTAATATGACTTTACGGTTTACAGCTATTTAACAAGTACTTGCTGAAGATTTTTGAAGATGAATTAGATTTGAGTGAAGAAGGAATTTCTGTTTGGAATAAAGTACTTGATATTTTTATGTATGTGTTTTATATCGGGATGGAAATTAAATAAAGGTATAGTGATTTTATTTCTGTGGATCTATTTCTTCACGGGTATAAGTTATTAACAATTTTCAATTATTATAATTATTATTCATATTGTAAAAATATTGTTTCTATTAATTTAAATTTATATAATCTCTATAAATGTTGATAATATATAAATTTATCGAAAAGTAGCCCTTATACTGGGATATTGTATAAAATACCTTAGTAATTCGGTCTGATAAATAATGCATTTTTAAATACAATTTAATTTAGCATGTTTTCTGACCAGAAATTATAGTAATCTTCTAAGAACTGACCATCAGATTCTATAGCCTTGAGCCATCTTTCAGCCAGGTTTACTATCCCGCGACGATTAAAGTCTCTGGTCCTGAAGCTAAGAATTCGTTGAAACTCACTTTCACAGCTTAAATGTTTTGAATGTTTTTTTAAGTTTAACGCAATAAATGGACAATGGATCGAAACATATGGTAATCTGAAGGCGCTGGATCCGGACTATATCCTGGATGTGGTAGCAGTTCGTTTCTTCCCAATTCCTGGATATAGCTTGGTTATTCATTCAATATGGGGTCCGATCGGGTTTGAACCCGCGATCGTAGAAATTGAACTGTGGTCAAGAAGTAAAGCTAAGAAAAGAAGCATTTTCTGCGGGCCTTTGGCAAAATTATTATGGAAGAGGTTAGTGAAGTGATTTGTGTGGAGTGTAGCATTTTATGGTGCAGAGACTTGGACATTACGACGGAATTAGGAAAAGCGACTGGAAGCTTTTGAGATGTGGATATGGAGAAGGGTGGAACTTATAAAATGGACAGACAAAATTAAAAAATAAAGATGTGCTAGACAGAGTGGGTGAATGAAGAACAATTCTGGAACACATAACGAAGAGGAAAATAAATTGAATTGGCCACTGGCTAAGAAAAAACTGCCCTAGAAGGAATGGTCAACGGAAAGAAAGCTGATAAACAATATCAAAATAAATGGTTTGTATGCGGATACAAAAAGTAAAGCTGAGTTAAGGAAAGATTGGAGAATGCTGAGTTTGCCGTGAAAGACCTGCTCTTGGGTAGAACACTATGAATGAATTAAAATGAATCGTAAATATGTCGTGAACTCGTTCCAGTTGTTGAGAATGAAATCTACATCGACTCACGCCCGTTTGGAACAAACTCCCATTGATTCACACCATCAAAACTCCACCTGACATATATATCAAATTAAAAACATTCATTTGAAAACCGACATTACTTATGAGACAACTTGATATTTTATTCAATGGATTTTTTTAATCTCCGAGATCATTAGCGTCCAATTCAGAGCTCGGAGTAAAAGGGGGGACAGATTTTTCAGAGAGGCCTCTTATTTCAAGCCTTGATGATCTTTTCATACTATACCTATAACACTGCACCCATGGCTGTACCCCTTTACAGAAGAAAGCAACACTCATGATTTTTAGGCAATGAACAATATATATTGACCCACCCGTGTTGATTTTGTGGATCTGAGGTCAATAATGTAACAGAAGTAACACTATATTTTAGTACTACTGATAGATATTACAATATTATCACACAATACATTCCGATAATTTAAAATTATTTGTAAAAAAAATATTAATGTCCATCGCTCCGGGTAGCGACGCTGCCTCGTATGCAGCGGGCCATGGTTCCATCTCTGGTCGGGATAAATTTCATGACTGATGGTTTTTCAGTGGTTTTTATCATTGTAAGACAAATGCCAGGAAATGTTAATGCCCAAACGATCCCCGAACATCATCTGGCCATCATTATCATTTTATGCATGTTTAATATGAATATGTGTATGAATGGTGTGTTTCGTCTCAATGTTGTATTTTTTCGGAGGAGGCATCTGCATTGATATGGTCACTCATTCTGGGAGGTCCTGCATATCCTGTGTGGTCTAAAATAGTATGTGTACGACTGTAAGGCCTGGGTGGCGTATGCCACGTAAAGGTAACTATAAGGCGAGAGGTTAAACTTCGTCGATGGAATGGAATAAATATATTAAAACAACTTTATCATATTATTTATCATTAATTAAATAAGAAGAAAACTTATAGTTTTATTTTATTTTCATATTTATTAAGATATTATTCAGTTACAGCTGTTTCGGTACACTGTACCTTCTTCAGACATGTTAAATTATGAATTGTGTTATTGTATTATAGTATACTATAATAACACAATTCATAATTTCTTATCATGTCTGAAGAAGGTACAGTGTACCGAAACAGCTGTAACTGAATTATATCTTAATAAATATGAAAATCAAATAAAACTATAAGTTTTATTTTTATCTAATTAATAAATATGGATTTTCATCAAGTAAACGCCAACTAAATTGATTATATTATTTATTAGTTACTGTAATTCTAATTTAAGATTTTGTCTAATGTTTAACTTCATTATCGCGTGAAATGTTTCGACGGTAAAACACAAACTAGCATTTGGAAAGCATGTGATTAAAACCCCGGTATCAATCAATCAGTGCTTTTAGAAGTGTTCAATAATCATTAAATTAATTTTTAATTGGAATTTACGAATCGCTCCACATAATCTCATCTAATTATTCGTAGTCTGAAAATTTAGTAAGCTTCAAAATTTTAGCCTATTATACATTTCAGAGACATTTCTCATCCCAACTTCTCTAAAAATGCTCAACCGAAAATACATAAAACAATTATTATTCTTATACTTGTATTATATGGATGAGAAACAATTGTCTCTTTAAGGGAGGAGAATATATTACCAGTATTTGAGGATAAAGTTCTTTACAAAACATTTGTACCAAAAAGAGACGAACAGACAGGTGATTGGTGAAAACTACGCAATAATGTTTTACATAATCTGTGAAATCATATATAAGATTTAACTGTTAAATCTCGTAGACAGTGATGGGCAGGGTAAGTGGTACGGATGGGGATCGAAAGAGGGCTATGGAAACCTACTGTATAAAAACCAGAGAGAAATTGCCTAGTAGGTAAGCAGGGAATGGGAAAGGAGAATAAGATCAAACATTATTTAAGTTTCATGAATTATACAGGGAAATATTGGATAACATTAATGGTGAATTTCATCGTTACTGAGGTAGAAATTGCATTAAAATAACATTTTAATTTTTTAAGTTTTCAGATACTAGGTCACTTGTTTTTCTCTTTAACAATATATATATATATATATATATATATATGTGTGTGTGTGTGTGTGTGTGTGTATGTATGTGTTTGAATCTCTTTAACAGAAGATATGGAGTTTTCTCTTCAATTTTTTTATTAAAAATATACTGTTATATATAAGTAAATGACCTATCTGTAGAATTACATCATGTTTTACAGAGTGGAGTAAAATAATAATTCAATTTTATTTCAATAAGATATTTTGGATGTAGTTTAAATTTACTTTCTTTTTACTTAGGGTATTTTTTGAGAGAATATTATTACAATATTCTTAATTTTGGGATGAGGATACCAAGGTGAGTATATAGGAGGAGTTACAAAATGTATGTTTTAAGTTTTATCTTCTAATAAACTTTAGTCACTAATTATACAAAATAAAAATAATTGACGAAAGAACTAACACTTCTGCACGATGTATGGATTTTAATTAATATAAATTACTTCTTTGTTACTTAATTGTTTGTTCATATTCTACAATATTTTGGACGTAGGCACTTGAATATCTTTTAATAATAACAATAATAATGATGATAATAATAATAATAATAATAATAGCTTTAATTTACGGGGCAGTGTTAAGTCTTTATCTGTCACTCAACTAGGTTAGCAATAAAATTACAATAATTAGTCTAATATCTAAATTACAATTCACATACATAATTACATGGTATATCTACAATACAAACATTCTCTACAATATATTTTGATTTACTCTAGATTTAAAGAATAAAATATAAAATGTACCAGATATAAAAATAAAATTACAAATAACATAGAATAAATATAATTACGTAGAATTCAACTGATTTAGGATAGGGTTTATGGGAGTATATGTCCTCGTGGTCTTGTATCTCATATAAATAGTGCCAACTAGTTAATTCGTTGGTTGTAACTGAAAAAAAATATATCTTTAGGTGAGTTAGTACTTCCATCATGCTATTTTTTTATAATATAGGAAGTGGTTATATATATATATATATATATATATATATATATACCGGTTCCGAATATGTGGACTCAAATTAAGCCTATTACTCTAAAGAAAAGTGTCTTTAAATCTTCCCCATCATTATCTAAAAATCTAATGACTACATTTTTATGAATTTTATATCTCGATTAGTTTCGCAATAATAATAATTCTTATTATTATATTGATATTATTATTGTGCGCCAGGCTTGGTCTCCCGTCACCCGTGTCATTAACATACCTCGACCAAGCTCTGAGTTGGGCACGAGTTGAGGATTTTGTTATTATTATTATCATTATTATTATTATTATTTGCATTATTATTATTATTATTATTATTATTATTATTATTATTATTATTATTATTACACAAGCACATGATTGATATAATTAGCTATAATACGCTTACATGCAGAAAGTAAACAAACCTAGCCTTGAAAATTTAATACCTCTCTCTGTTTGGGACGCTTGGCTCGCGACTTCAGTATGAATCACAAACAATTACAAGGAAGAAAGGTAGGTTTAGGAAGACATCGCGTCACAAAATCAGTCAGTGTGCATCGGATTGTGAAATGAAGTACACGTTTTATTTGTGCTCCAACGTATAAAGTAAAAATTGTGAAGCTTTGTTTTGCAGAAAATGAAAACATAATTATCAATTATTCGTGTTAAGTGTTTACATATTCCAGTGCTGTTTTGATTAATGGCGGATTAAGGTAGGTTTTAATATCTACATGATGTTATTAAGCAGATACATTTTCATACATTATTTACATAATTTATTTAGTAGGCCGAAGTTCTATAGGATTAATGAAGAGTATGTTTGGCTTTAAGAGGAATAAATTATGGGCCTATAATATTCTACTGGAGTTCGGAACTTCTATAAAAATATATAATATATACTTATTCGAATACGTGCAAATGACATAAAGGGCAGGGTGCATATGGGCAAAGGGTTTCAGACACTTTTGAAATTCACTGCGGATTAAAGCAAGGAGATGTACTATCTCCACTATTTTTAAATTTTGTACTAGGGCATTCCATCAAATGTTTAGTGTATGAAGAAGGTGTATAACTCAATGGTAATAACTTATTACTAATTAGCTATTAGTTTATGCTGATGAGTGTAGTATTATTTCGTGATAGCAAGAAAATACTAAGGGACAGCACGCGCACTCTTTCGAGTAGCACTAAGAAATTGGGACTGGAAGTAAACATCAATAAAACTAAATATATTGTCACACATTTGTGAAATATTATATGATGGAAATGGATAGTTAATGACAAATGAGGGAAATTTTGAAGAAGTGACTGAATTCAAATATCTAGGAACAAAAGAGTTATGAGGTCACAAAAAAATTAAACGTAAGCTTAATTGGAAATGCATGCTATTATACATTACAAGGATTCTTGCCCAAGTTCTTCTAAAAAAAATAAACATAATATATATATAACTGATATTCTCCCAGTTACTGTATGTGATATGGATGCGAAACATGGATTCTTACTTTAAAGAAGGAGAAAATATTTCAGAATAAACTTCTTAGGAAAATGTTGGACCAAAGTGAAGTGAAAAGATAGGCCCTAGTACATGATCTTTATGGGAAACCAGATATTTTAAAAACAGATAAGTCTCGTAAACTGGGATGGGCAGGACATATGGCAGGAATGCTGAATGAAACAGGGGCATGGAAAATCCTCGTGGAAAAACAGAGGAACACGCCTAGTAGGTAGGTTAAGAATGAAGTGAGAGAATAGCATAGACCATGATTTGAGGCAAATAATGGCTCAAGTTTTGGATGATTTACCCTTGATTTTTTAGTTTATTGTTGTGAATTATAACTCTTCTTCTGTATTTAGTAACAATTTTAAATAATTTAAAATATCTAAAACAATTTTTATAACTTCTTCTTCTTCGGCTTTCCCCCACTTATAGGTATGCCGTCTTCAGTTTCCATTTATCTCTATCATTTCAATCTCCCTTTTCCAAATTCCTATCATCCATTATAGTTCTGACGTAGGTTTTCCATATCCATCTTGGTCTGCCACGTTTATTTCTTCCAGGGGATGACCATTGGTATATATTTTTTGGTCATCTTTCATTTTCCATTCTTTGTACATGGCCATACCATTTAAGCGTTTGATTTTCAATCCTCTTAACAACAAATGTGGTGACATTCATTTCTCTCCAAAGGAATTCATTTCTTCTTTTATCCTATCTTGTTTTTTGGAGGCTTCTTCTAAAATAATCAAATTCAACTGTTCTAACTTTATTTTAAATTTTTTAAGTATTTCTTCAAATACACATATAGTGATGGTGACTTGCTATTTTTTCCAAAGAGGATATTACATAGTTGGAACCAGTGGGTTATCGATGGTTGCGATTATTAAGTAATGAATTAACCACCCTGCGACAACTGTATAAAATAAACGAAAAAGCGCACAAGTAACTATATAACCAGCGATAAAGCCACGTCTCTGTCGATAACACAGCATCCTCGTCGATAACTGATTTATGTCCGAATTTAACAAACATAAAACAAAACAAAAAAAGACGTTTCATGGGATCCACCCTAGGTTAGAGTAATTGAATTAGGTTAAGTGTAAGTTAGTTAGTTAGCTTTTAGCTTCGTGACATTTTAAATACGGGTTCTTCAGCCATAACGCTCTTCATAAATCTATGACAAGGAGCAGTAATATACTAGGCAATGATAATAATCGATTTATGGTTCGATGGTGGGTTATCACTGGCTCTATAAACTCTGGGGCATGCGTACTGTTGTTTATAGGACTTGAAAATATATCAGGTAAGTTAAAGTGGACAATCCCCGAAATAAATTATACAGTGCTTGATTGGAAAACATTAGCTCAGGATAGGTATATATACAGAGCTTATGTCCGCGCATGAATCTACGGTTTCAATAATCTCAGTGAGTTAGTTATACCTATCTGTAAGTCTCCGTGGTCAAAAAATATTCCAACGCACTTTATTCTTAAATACTTGTAATATTTCCTGCTCTCTGAAAATATGATACCAAGTTTCGTACCCATATAGTATGACTGGACGAATGATAGTTTTAGGGGCTATATTTGTGGTTTAAAATTTTTGAGAGGAGTGGAGATCATAAGAGTTCATATAATGCATAATAACATGCATTTCCATTGTTTAAGCCTATATTTATCTTCTGTATTTCATTTCTATATTGTTCCAGATATTTTAATTGGCAATTCAATGCCAGGTATCAGTCTGTGAATCTTGTAACGGATCACTAGTTACAAACTCTGTCGATAGTTATCCAATATTTATCGGATAACATTCGTGCTCGCTACATGGGTCAACATATTCTCTCACGTTTCTCCTACAGTTAATTGCCCACATGTTTGTTCAGGTTAGATTAAGTTGGATTAGTTAAGTACTTGGCGATCTTTGTTTATTTTGCATTTTTATTAAGTTACCTATTCTGTTTTACGGAAGGTAATGAACAAGGTCGATCGATAATTTTTTTTTGTATTTTAAGTTATTTTTCGTCAACTTATCATTCAAATTGCAGACATTTTCTGATTAGTAGCCTATATTTTACACAATTCTGTAGTCATTATGGCTGAATTGCACTTCTACTGACTCTTGATTTTTCAGTTTATTGTTGTAAACTATAGCTCTTCTTCTGTATTTACTAATATTTTTTAATATTGTAGACTTTTTAAAACAATTTTTATAATACTATTAGACAGTGTTTTTGAATATTTATTTAAATACGCAAATCACAATATTATGGCACTACTAGACTATATTGTGATGCTAACTGCTATTTTCTCCACAGAGTATATTACTTAGTCTATGATTTTACTATGGCTGTTTCGGGTTATCGCTGGTTGGATTGGAGTTAGAGAGTGATAAGTAAGTGTACACCCATTTTTAATAAACGTCTGTAAATTTAATATTATTAATATATTTTTAACATAATTTTGGGGATTTATTGCAAATATTGGTCATTTAAATTTCATAGCGACATGCTGGTATCTAGCGTACGGTTTTTGAACATTAGTACGATATCGATAGTAATCGAGGATGATAATCGATGTGGTTCGATGTAGGGTTATCGCTGGCTCTATAAACTCTGGCGCATGCGCACTGTCGTTCTATAGGACTTTGAAAATATTTCACGTCAGTTTAAGTGCAGCTTTTAGCGTAATTATTCATATACTACTACAATAACTTTAGCATTTTTTTGTTCTTTATTTTAATTTATGTAGATTGATACCTGCATAGAATTCCCTTTGATTTCTGCCGCTTCTTCAAAATTTCTGATAACGGCTTCTATAAAATTATTAACCCTGAAACAATGTTCAGTTTGCACAAAGAAATATATTGTTTTATATGTATTGAATATTCATTTGAAGTATAGTATGGTAACATTGAGAATTCTTATGGTGTCACTGTAGTTATCATTAGTGATCGTAATATATGAATCAGCGTTATGTCCATGCTTTGTCCTTCACTGCTGTCTCGTTTTTTTTATAGCGAACGCCATCCCCTCACCCTCTCTCTATAGCTATTTTCTGACTTTTTTTAAATATATATACCCACATATAGAGTTGTCACTTTTCGTGGAGCATCAGCGTAGCCTGCAACACTGCCGATAAAAGTGATGGCCGTCAGGACAGGATATGATACGCTACAAAGTGTTCGATGGGAAGAGCCGGGGGGTGGGGTTCTGTAATACCATGGCAGGTTTTTGTTTAGCCTTTCCCTGATGCATGTGGATGTATATAGTGCCTCTCTAGTTCAATATTGTAATCACATTTTATTCAGTGCATTTCACATAATTGTTCATTTTTTCATATAAATACTTTTACGGTACCCGAATTTTAGCCAGGAAGAACTTATTAATCCTCGTATTTCATTCTATCTGACAAAACTGTATAAGCAATCTGATATTGGTTTTGCAAACTGTAAATTATAGTGTTGGATATTATAGAAATGTTTTGTATCATTTTATGTGGATTCTATCTCGGTATGAGTCTACATACACTAAAATAAAACACACTTAAAACGCAATAAATAAGTATGCATGGTCTTTATAGGAAACTGTATATTATAAGAACAGTTATGTATCGTAGACTACGATGGGCAGGACAAGTAGTACGAATGGGATAATAAGAGGGGCATTGAAGCTTCTTATAGGAAAACAAGAGGGAAAACTCCCAGTTGATAGAACAAGAATGAGATGAAAGAATGATATTAAACATGATTTTGAGGGAAGTAGATTATGTAGGGGATGATTGGAAGGCATTAGCTTAAGATAGGGATATATATGGAGATCTACATCCGTGCTGCCATGAACCTATGATTCGACATAGCCACTGAGATAGTTCGTTTGTGTGTGTGTGTGTGTGTATATATATATATATATAACTAACTCACTGGCAATATCGAACCAGTAGGTTCAAGGCCGCGTGGACATACGCTATCCATACATCTTTATACTGAACTAATGTTTTTCAATCATTCCCTGTATAATCTACTTCCCTCAAATCATAGTTAATGTTATTCTCCCAACTCATTCTTGGTCTACTAACTCAGCGTTTTCCCTTTGGCTTTCCTACAAGAAGCTTCCATGCAAGTCTTTCATTCCCCATACGTGCAACATGTCCTGCCCATCGCAGTCTACGAGACTTAACTGTTCTTATTATATCTGGCTTCCTATAAAGACCATGTAGTTCACTGTTATGTTGTTTTCTCCATTCACCTGTCTGATCATCTCTCTTTGGTCCAAAAATTTTCCTAAGAACTTTATTCTCAAATACTCGTAATCTCCTTTCCTCCCTTAAAGTAAGAGGTTCATGTTTCGCATCTATGTAATATCAATCCATCCATCCATAGTAATTCTACCCGAAGGCGGTCCTTCACTGGAATCATAGCATTATCATGCTATGCTTGCAGCTTTACTAAGGAATTGTAGGTGTGTTAGCTTCCTGTTGCTTTTCACACCGGTGATGGAGGAGGAGGATGATGATGACATTTGTCTTACAGGTGACGAAAAACCCCGATAATAACCTCACCCAGAAAAATTGCCCCAATCGGGGATCGAGCCCGAGCCCACTGCGAGACATGGTAGCACGCTACCTCGAGACCACAGCGGTGGACTCTGTGTAATATAACTGGTAGAATAATAGTTTTATATATTTTCAGTTAAATTTTTTTGAAAGGACTTGGGACGTCAAGATCGCTGTAATGCACAATAGCATGCAATTCCAGAATTGAGCCTATGTTTGATTTCTTTGTGTGTGTGTGTGTGTGTTGTGTGTGTGTGTGTGTGTGTGTGTGTGTGTGTGTGTGTGTATATATATATGTGTGTGTGTATTCAGAAATAAGAGTTGTTCTTATTTTCCTCGTCTTACTCAGAAATCTGCCCACGTTTATACAATTTTCCGGGTATACTGTATCATAGCATAACTAATAAACATCTGAACGGTGGTAAGAGACGTAAAAAAATCGCAAACTACCTATATATGTTCCAGAAGAACTTCAAATCCATAGAGCGACAAGCCTAGAGGGCCCTTTGCTATAATCCGGCTGCTGGCCTCAATCCACATGTGTTAATCATAGAGGTAGGCGATCATAAACCCAGTACAGAGTTGACACGTTTTCAGCATGTCGGGTCCCCAGCCATTATAGCTGTTTTTTCAACCTGGAGCCGATACTTATTGTAGCTACCCAAATTTCGCATGTTGCCGGATGGGCACCGGTCCCATACTGGCCGAAATTCCATGAGAATTTATTCACCCATGGGGATTGAAACGAGCGCAAGTTCCGTGGTTCTGTGCTAAGGCGACCAGGCCTTAAACCATTTGTCTATGACGTGAGAAATTTCATCCACACTCAGCACACATATGGTTTACCATCTCCAAGGGTACTGCGTTGGGATTTGAAACATCTAGCTTCCCTAGAAAAATGGTGAGAGGGGACGATTTTTGAAAACCGATAATCGAAAACGACTGTTATTATTGTCGAATGCACAGTTTTCGGGCTCCCCATGGTCAAGTCGATGTATAGCCTCCATCAGCATAGAGTGTAAGTAGGGTTCAAAAATAAAATAGTAAAATATGATAGAGATTAGTATTGAATGCAACATTTCTGGAATCTCAAAGCTTATTGGTGCGATAACCATAAAATTTCACCCCACGTTTTACTCTAGCACCTCTAAGGAAGTGAGAGGAGTAAAATTGGTGGAGGACGACTGACATTACTGTCAAATCCATAGTTTTCAGAAACGCTCAGGTGAATAGTGACACTCCCCAGGTCGTTCGGTAATCATAGACGTGGGGAAGAGAAGGTATGAAAAAAAAAGTCCAAAATGATGGAGAATAGTGTCAAATCCTAGTTGCAAATGCGATTGATGACAAGAAAATTAGGATAAATAAATACCCGGCTAACCCCGGTTAATCAACCGGTACCAAATAAAGCAGAATTTTCAAAATTGAGAATTGTGCTGTAATGAAAATGTATTCTCTTCAGTGAGAACTGGATTCGACTTTAATATTGATCCCTTTGTAATTTTATGTTTCACCCATTCTCGCCTCCTCCCTCCTTTCAGGGATGCTAGAAGTAAAATGTGATTTTAAATGATACCGGGAGTACCGCCAATGGGCTTAGTAACCCGAAAACTGTGGATTAAACACCAATATCGGCCCATCATATTTATTTTTGGCTACGTATAGGCTAATTATGACAGAGTTCGGGGTTTCTTAGTATTTAATAAAATTTGATCATTTTAATTCTTCACACTTTCTCTCCGCCTTTAATGGTACTAAAATCAACTTCTGCTTAAATGGCACCGGAATTGTCACGAATCAGCTTAGCAACCCTGTTAACTGGATTCGACTTTAATATTGATCCCTTTGTAATTTTATGTTTCACCCATTCTCGCCTCCTCCCTCCTTTCAGGGATGCTAGAAGTAAAATGTGATTTTAAATGATACCGGGAGTACCGCCAATGGGCTTAGTGACCCGAAAACTGTGGATTAAACACCAATATCGGCCCATCATATTTATTTTTGGATCACCCCCCCCCTACATCTACCATCATAGGGGTGATCCATCCATAGTAATTCTGCCCGAGGGTAGGTCTTTCACTGCAATCATAGCATTTTCATGCTATGCTTTGCAGCTTTACTAGGGAAATATAGGTGTGGTAGCTTCCCGTTGCTTTCCACACCGATGAAGGATGGTGATGATAATAAGGATTATCATGATGGCCGGATGATTTTCGGCGACCGTTGGGCTCTAAGCTTCCTGACGTTTGTCTTACAGGTGAGGAAAACCCCTGAAAACACCTTACACAGGAGCCTGTCCCGAACTGGAATCGAATCCGGGCCCGCTGTGTGACAAGGCAGCACGCTACCTCGAGACCACAGCGGTGTAATAATGGTTTTTAATTCGCTATGAAACACTTTCCATATAGTATGTTATATGCGTACCGAGTGGTTGAAATTATTCCAGTTAATCGCGAATTAATCTAGATTGTAGCTAAGTCTTTGTACATTATTTGGCAATTTAAAACGCTTTTTTAACCCCTTAGGAGATTACACTAGGGGTATTCTATCTCTTATGGTCAGTATTTTAGACTCATGTCGACACATATACTGTAAATACAAATACATATATTCCTTATATGTGTCTTTATAGGAAGCCAGATATAATAAGAACGGTTAAGTCTCGTAGATTCGATGGGCAGGACATGTGGCACGAATGGGGAGTAAAAGAGATGCATGGAAGTTTTTTGTAGGAAAACCAGAAGGAAAATGCCTAGTTGGTAGACCAAGAATGAGGTGGACGAATAGCATTAACCATTATTTGAAGGAAGTAGATTATACAGGGGATGATTGGAAAATATTAACTCGGGGTAGGTATGTATGGAGAGCTTATATCCGCCCGGCCATGAACCTAAGGGTTTGATAGTTCAAGTGAGTTAATTTGTTAATTAGTTTTATAGGCCTAATCTATATGAAAGTGCTCTTCCATCCATCCATAGTAATTCTGCCCGAGGGCAGGTCTTTCACTGCAATCATAGCATTTTCATGCTATGCTTTGCAGCTTTACGTTGCTTTCCACACTGGTGAAGGATGATGATGATGATGATAAGGGTGATGATGATTTTCGGGCACCGTTGGGCCCTAAGCTTGCTGACATTTGTCTTACAGGTGATGAAAAACCCGGAAAAAACCTCACCCAAGAGCCTGTCCCGACCGGGATACGAACCCGGGCCCGCTGCGTGACAAGGTAGCACGCTACCTCGAGACCACAGCGGTGGAAAGTGCTCTTACAGTATTTAAATTGCACAAGATCAGGGTAGCCGTCTTATCGGGAAGCATCTTAATTAATTATTTTGTTTTAAAATTATGTTATTTAAAATAAATAATGCCAGTGAATTACTTTTAAGCCCAACAAGAAATTAGTCAATATATAATCCTGTTTACAATATTCCTATTAAGTAATTATTTACCATACATTCTAAATACGAAAATTTAATTATTTTTAATGAAGAGTTAGTTTATAGCAGAAATGCTTTAATATTTCATCAGATTTCACTGTAAATTGAAATTAAAACCTGTTGACGATTCCGAGAATTGTATGTGAATCGTAAAAATACAAGCGAAAGCAAACTTTTTTTTTAATTTATCTACGCAAGTTTTAATTTTAATCTGCCTTCTTAGAATAAAAATTCTCTTGTGTTGAGCAGTTCAGAATGAATTTATAAAATTAATATGTAGAGAACATTTATTTCACATGTTATCAACAACTAGGCCTACCGGTGTATACTTTTCTGTTTATACTTTTGTTTCAGTTTTTCAAGTCCGTTAATATTATTAAACTTACTTTTAATTTTGGTAGCAAATGTTGTTTACTCCTAATTTCAAATTTATACCGTATTATTTTTTTGTATTCTTTACCGGATTAACTTACCATTCTCTGTTGGATTTTATTATAATTATGTACTGTTTTTAACTTTTATGGTTCTATTTGTTGTAATATATTTTTTGATAAATGATCAGAGTAGTTGGATTTATTTGTGTAATTTTGTTTTTTTATATTACTACTTAAATATATGAAGTTTCATAACTAACTGACTCTATCGAACCCGCAGGTTCATAGCCGCTCTCCTCATATCCTTTATTATGAGCTAATGTTTTGCAGTCATTTCCTGTATAATCTACTTCTCTCAAATTATGGTTAATGTTATTCTTCCACCTCATTATTAGTCAACCAACTGGGAGTTTTCCCACTGGTTTTCCTACAAGAAGCTTCCATTCAACTCCATTAAACCCCATTCGTGCCACATGTCCTGTCCATCGCAGTCTATAATACTCAACTGTTATCATATCTGGCTTCCAATAAAGACCATGTAGCTCACTGTTAAGAGTTATCTCCATTCACCTCTCTGTCCATGTCTCTTTGGTCCAAACATTTTTTAACAACTTTATTCTCAAATATTCGTAACCTACTTTCCTCCCTTAAAATAAGAGGCCACGTTTGCCATCCATATAATATAATATAATTGGTAGAATAGCAGTTTTATATATTTCCAGTTTGTTTTTTTTTGTTTTTTTAATTAGCTGGGACGTCAAGAGTCCCTATAATGCGTTTCCAGAATTGAACCTTTGCTTAATTTATTTCTTTTTGCACGTCATTCCTAGATATTTGAATTAAGCCACTTTTTTCAAATTTTCTCTCATTTGTCATTAACTATCCATTTGCATTATGTAATGTAGGGCCTACTTCTGTGTGTGAACATATATTTAGTTTTATTGATTAAAAATACTAAAAGTGTATTCGACACGTGTCTTGGAAATAAATTCAAAGGAGAATATCGTTTGTAATTTGTTTGAAACAAATTCATAATTTTTAATTTTAAAAATATTATAAATTACACGATTATCCTGATTATATTCGTTATTTGTATTTTTACCTTGGTTTAACCTTTCTCTTAATGGGTTGTTATATGTACTCCCTGACCTGATTTACAAAATAAATGAATTCAAATACATCACACTTATTTTAAATCAAAATTTGATATATAGGGAAACTCCCTTAAAAAGCTTTCAAATAACAAAGTGAACGCAACATTGATAGGAATTAGACCATATTGGTGTTAGGCCTGAGATTAGTCCACATCTTTTCGATAAAATTGTAAATTTTACATATTTGTGACATGTTAATTGCAGAATTTGAAGAATTGAAATTTCGGTAGTACAAGTCAAGACATTTTTCCTTTCATTTTTGTTTCCGGATTTGAGACACGATGTTGGTTCGTCAGTACCGTTAGGTTTTCGTAACAATGCATGTAATCGTTATTTTAACAAACTAGAAAAGTATGGTTAACAAGCTATTTCAATCTTAAATTTGTTCCGAATGTTTGTGACAATTAATTGAAACACTGGAATGAAATTATAATACTATTATGAATCGTTGGCTAAGAGACTTGTGCTGGTTCTGGTTTCCATGGAGGAAGAAGTTTTCTCATGGCATTTCTACACCAGTATGGCACCGGTGCCCACCCAGCATCGTGAGGTATTTGGGTAGTCACAATAAGTAGCGACTCCAGGTTGAGAAAATCTGTTATAACGGCTGGGGGACCCAATAGGCTAACAGCATGTCACCCCCCCTACACTGACTTATATCTCTTAGATTAACACATGTGAATCTGAAACCAGTAGCCGGCTGGTAGACCTAGAGCCTTCTAGGCTGGTCGCTCCATGGCGTTTATGAATCATTTATTTTTTTAAGAATTATAGACTCATGTGAAATATGTGAATCGTATACTTCTCCAAAAATCCCTAAAATGTAGATTTTGAAGTAGGGAATTTTTGTTATGCACAGTGTATCTGTGAAGTATCAATACGCTGTGATAAGGTGCGCTTGCAACTTGTGTAATCGCACATTTCTACGGCCTTTATTTATTACTATATTTGTTGTATTGAATGTTTTCCGACACGCAGAGCCCATGTTTAATAATAAAATGATTTATTTACTATATCGAAGAGTTAGGAGCATTCTTAAGTTTAGTGACTTGTTTTCATGAGGATTTTACGATCAAAGGAAGACTTTGTTTATAAAAGATATCCCTTCCAGAGTAGTGATGTATAGACAGGTAAATAAAGACCATTGTACACGATTATGTGCACAAAAGTTAGAACATTTAACTTCAAATGTTACGGAAAATATTCCAAATAATGGATATGTGTATTTAGTCTATTTTTATTCTGAAGAAAATTATCCTCCACCAACCAAAATCATTTCACAAATACCTTTCAAATCTCTCTGTATAAGTAACCCTATATGTAATTGAAATAAGTGCATTGTATAAAGTAGTAATTTCGGAATTTGTAGAACTCGGGGTAATGTCGTTGCCTCATAAGCAGCGGGTCCGTTTTCGATCCCCGGTTGTCACAAGTTTGTTAGGTGATATATTTTACACGTGTAAGACAAATGTAACGAAACATAACTTCCAAACTGTCCCGGAACATCATCTGGAATAATAAAGGAAAAGCATTAATCTTTATCACATCATTTTCAATTATTTATTATATTTAATAATTTCTTAGGATTACATGTTTTTACTCATAATGACCATATTCTATATGTCTAGTATAAATGTGGGAATGATTGTGTGATTCGTCTTAAACGTTCTTGTTGTCTCGGCGGAGACACTATATTGTGCTGATCACTCATTCGGGGAGGGCCTCTATGCCCTTGTATGTTCAAAAAAGCAAGTGTGTGAACCAAGTTTAAATCCCACTGTAAGGCTCGGGTGACGTAGAGCATGTAAACGTACGTAGGCCTATATGGTAAGAGGTTAAACAACGATGGAAAAATGGTATTGAAAAATTAAGTAATTATATTAATACATATAAGTAAATTCCATTAACGCAGTTTATCCTCTCACCTTATAGGTAGTTTACATGCCACCCCGGCCATGCAGAAGCACGAAGCTATTGGGAGAGGGACTTTGGCTCATAGCGAATGTGATAATGATCATTCTGATACGTAGATGATATTCGGGGATCGTTTGGGTCTTAAAGTTTCCTGACATATGTCTTAAAAGTAATTCCACTACAGGCCTTAGGAGGTCCTTGGAATTATAGGAAGCTAATACTCCGACTTTTCTAGTAAACGACTCTTGATATCAGCATGATTGTCAGCCCAGCGTGACGACCTCCCTTATCGCCTTAACATGAGTCTGATACTCATTTCTGTTAGAGGCCGAGTCGATCCAAGGGCTATGGTATGAGTCAGTTTAAAAATTCTGACCCCAACGAGACTCGAATTCTCAACTTTCTGGCTTGTAGCGTATCGTTTATCCTTAACCTACCACGCTATGGTGGCGCTTCCTTGACATTTGTCTTGCAGGCGAGGAAAAACTCCGAAAAAATCCCTCATCGAGAAAACTTTTCGCGACTGAGGATCGAACTCGGGCCCGCTGCATATGACAGATCTAAGTGTGTGTATATATATATATATATATATATGGAATGATAAGAAAAAATAAATGCCTGGACGGGATTCGAACCCGGATCTCTGAGTCTGTACCTCAGCGTGATATCCATTACACTACCAGGCGAATCCAATTCAAACACTTATTTTTTCTTATATATGTATTATACTCTCCATTATTACTAGATGTCGCGAGAACTCGGTCTTCACCGCCATCTAGCAGCTGACTATATCAAGTAAGCAAATTAAAGAGAATATTTTTACCTTATAGCAGTGACGCTTTATAGATGTTATAATTAAATGTTTAACATTGAGCAATGCAAGCTTAATATGGAATTTCTTATCATTCCATATTAAGCTTGCATTGCTCAATGTTAAACATTTAATTATAACATCTATAAAGCGTCACTGCTATAAGGTAAAAATATTCATAAGTAATGCCACGAGTGATTTCCAAATTATCGATAAATTCACGACTCACGAAGTGAGGAGTGAATTTATCTAGAGAATTTGGAAATCAAGAGTGGCATTTGTTAGGACTATTTAACGAATACAATTAAGCTATTTACTCACAAATCATTATTTAAATATAGTTACTTTAAAATATTTATTTATTTAATGTAAACGGCGATGTTTGAAAACAAATGAGAAACGTTATGTTTCGTTTCTCCATCCACTGCAACAAGATCATATAATGTTTGTTATATATTGCCATCTGGCGTGGGAAACTTGAAATATCATCGCAATATTATAAGAATGCATCCTAGTGGAGAAAAAATTAAACACATCAAACTGTATATTATAACCAAAATTATAGGTTATTAATTTATTTTTTAGTAAACAACTCGGTAAAATCATTATTTAAAAACACAATTATTGAACACAGAATTATCAAAAAAAACTCGGTAATATAATTATTTAAAAATACAATTGTCAAATTTGTATTTCGTCTATATCTTCATTTGAAGCACAGCCAAATCTTGTTTCTGCCATTTTGAACATTCAAATATGGCGGCTTTACTGTTCCCTCAGTCACTGCAAAATAATGGTCATACCTGTTCAGAATATTAAAAAGGAGGAGCCTTCTTTAATATGGTAATCATAACACTGATAAATATTTCGTGAAACACGGCTCTGATTGGTTGTAAAACAGAAATCATTGAAACTTGATTGGTCATTGAGTCCCATTTGGGGCATGAGTTAAATAGTCTCTTTAATTTGCTTACTTGATATAGTCAGCTGCTAGATGGCGGTGAGGACCGAGTTCTCGCGACATCAAGTAATAATGGAGAGTATAATACATATATAAGAAAAAATAAGTGTTTGAATTGGATTCGCCTGGTAGTGTAATGGATATCACGCTGAGGTACAGACTCAGAGATCCGGGTTCGAATCCCGTACAGGCATTTATTTTTTTCTTATCATTCCATATTAAGCTTGCATTGCTCAATGTTAAACATTTAATTATAACATATATATATATATATATATAATTTACGTTCTATATAGTTATTAGTTTAATATAAATATTTTGACCTTTAATTTAGCGAGATGACTGTGTTAATGTAGAACTTGATTGAATTATCTAGAACATGCCCTTAAGGCTATGTCATCTATCTGATTCGCAGCCATCAGCAAGCTTTTGATGGTCATTATAACATTGGAACTAGTACGCACATTATGAACCAAGAACTAACGAACCGTTAACAATGAGCTCACACCATCGCTACAAGATTCCGACCCAAGTTTATAGCATCGCCTGAATGAACGCTCCCGGGAGTTGTACCAACTTAGTTACAATTGCTCACATAATTGCAAAAACGACATATGTGATTAATTCCTCAATTTGATTGTCGTGTAACAATTTACAAAATCTGCTCCCAGAACGCGAATTTACTTTTTTTTCAATAATAATGTCGAGGAAGGCGATAGTGTGGAATAAGTTGAAATTTCTTTAATTTAACTTCACAAATATTTACACAAATTTTCCAAATGTTCTTTATTCATTTTCGAATACTTCACTGTATACACATGTGTAATTTTCTGCTATAAGCGTCTCTACTTCGCTGTTTATTGTATTTATCATACTCATTGAAGTCTTCACTCAAAACATTTACTTGTCTTCGCTCTAAGGTCACTAACTAGGACACGAGTGGGTCGTCAGAACCTCGCACCTCTTTATATATGCGAGGGACAAAATTATCTACAATTCCTGTCTGACATCTCTCGAATCGAATGCCCAAGAGGCCGATTCTTGTAGAACCATGGTATAGACGCATGTAGAAAATTCTCGGTGGGCCCTTCACACTAGTGACTTGCCGGCTCACGAATCTGCATCTACCATATAAGGCGAGACTAGGTTCACGCCGTCGCCCGATAATTTCAAAAGCAGGTCCAACAATTCTTCACAATAAATAAATATAGAAACAATCGACATTACATCGAAACTCATTGCTTAGTGATAGGAAAAACTTATTTTTCTTCAATCGCAATTTTAGTAACTTTGCCTCTGCATTTATGGATATATTGTTCATAGTCCGAGAAGGTATCATAGATCAAAGAGGGAGAAAATAATCCCTCAAGAGATTATATAATACACTGATATTTAAATGAAAGGCGAAATCGGTACACTTTTAACTACTGTTCTGAGTTTGCCATTAATTCGTAGCATCCCAATCTATTACGATTTGAATTTAGATACTTTTTCGGCAAAAAAAAAACTGACGCCTCGATTATTCCAAGTAGTAACATTTTCCTAGGATATGTATTTCGTCTTCAGAGCTCCCGCATATTGGACATATTCCCGTATCGTAATAGTAAATAATCGTGAAATTTGCATGCTCTTGACCTAAACCAAGGTCTCTTTTTCAGCCCTGGATTTTATGTAGAGGGCGTCGTCAACCTTTTGGGTCAAAATTGGATAGGACTATATGATAGAGGACATCAAACGGAACATTTTGATATAGAACCTATGGCCGGGAATGCATAGTTAATGTTTTATTTTTTTTTTAATGTACATTTCATTTCAAGGTATCAAATGGGCGAAAATTCATAGTTTATGTGAGCGACTTTCATTTTCATGGAATACAAGTTTGTGATAACGACGTCTGTGGTGCTGCAAATGCATGGCGCTTGTTGTCCGTACGACGATGTGGCTGAACTGTTTCTCACCTCGATGTTGAGATAGCTTACATCACCACCTTGATCATAATTCCCTAATCATTGGATTGGAAGGGGAAGTCCTATCCTATGTCAACAGCGTTCACTGGATCTCACTCCTCTGGATTTTTTCTTCTGGTAACACTTATAGTTATTAGTATACGAAACTCCAGACGATACTGACGAGGAACTGCTTGGTAGGGTCCCATCTTCCAGTCTCATAGTACAACAGACTGCAAGAATATTTGAAAGAGATCGACAAGTGAATCATTACATTTATACATCGTAAGATTAGTAGCCTTTAGCACTTCGTCACTTTTTATTGTACGAAAGGAATTTGTCTCCTATTATTTGGACGCGAACAAGAAATATTATATTTTAGACGCCACAATACAGACCTACACCAGTCGTTAACATTCGATTTTGCAGTTTTCAACAATGGCGGTCTTCAAATTGCATTTCGTGTATTTTATAAGAAAATAATCAAAATATTCTTCTATTCAGTATAATATTTGAAACATCCGATAAAAATAATTTCGTCTACTCTTATCAAAATAAAATTTGCCTTTTTCGTTTTTATTAACACTTTGCGCTATTATTTTATGGTAGGGCTACTCTCATCAAAAATGTGTTCACTCCTCGATATCTTACTTGTTGGTAACAATACTTAGTGAACATTCGTTTTCTCTAAATTCGTTGCTAATGTCATTAAATTGAAGTTTTCAATTTGATTGGTAAAGTAAAGTAAAGTGATCCCACAACAGGCCCGGAGGCCCTTTGGGTAGTAGGAGGTTAAGGCTCCCACTTTTTCTAGACAATCGGCACTTTATGTCAGCCGGGTTGTCAGCCCTGCGTGACGGCCGCCTTTACCCCCAGAACAAGCGTCTGGTACTCATTTCCGTTAGAGGCTGAGTCGACCCCAGGGCCATAGTGCCGCCAGAGGGTTTGGGTCAGTTTAAAAATCCTGACCCCAACGGGACTTGAACCCTCAACCCTCCGGCTTGTAGCTCAGTGCCTTAACCACTACGCTACGGCGTGCCCCCACTTAGTTTAATTTTAACATATTTTGTAATAAATGCTAGTTTATTCTGTATTTATAAACGTGTTCAATTTCTGCAAAATAAAATACACATAATATTTAAATTATATATTTTTATAAAAATTTAAAATCAAAACTACTAAAACAACTCCAGGCGCGATAGGCCTAGAAGGTCCTTGGCTTACCAGCTGGCTGCTGGCCTCACGTCCACATGTGCTAATCACAGAAGCAGACGATCATAAGCCAGTGTAGTGGTGACATGTGGTCAGCATGTCGAGTCCCGCTGTTATACCTGGTCTTCTCAATCTGGAGTCTCTATTTATTATAACTACCCAAATGCCTCAATATGTTGTGTGGTCTCATACTGGCCGAAATTCCATCAGAAAATGTCTTCTCCCTTGGGGACCTGAACCAGCGCTACTAGGGCATTCTGTAAGTAATGGCAGCACTGTTGTAAATCAGCGATCATAATGGAAACCATTGTAATCTTATAGTATAATTTTTGAGTATTCTTTGTTGTATAAATCTGTAACATTGAAAGTCTGTAAATAACAATATTTTGTGAATATATTCACTGTTTCTCACATTTAGTAAAGTAGTACCGCCCTAAAAAAGATTTTCAGTAGAATTTGTTTAGAAGGTTTGGGAAGTACTCGAAAATTCACCAGATAGGAGCCGTTGTGATTATGATCAAAGAACTTCTACGAGGTACTCAATTATAATCAAGAGTAGATATTCAAAAAGCTCCAGATCCATCAGATGAGAGAGATATCCAGAAATGATGGTGCAGATGGAGTGAACCGTTTTCCAAGGATTTGGCAACGTATCGTTGACTTGACAAGAGACTATAAATGGAGTTTGTAATATCAAAAATAATCTAACAACATTTTTTGTAAAGTTGTAGCAGTGTTGTCGTTACTTATCGAATGACCTAGCATTTCAAATAAGTAAAAAAACAGCTATGGATACAAATATCCAGCTTCAATGTTTGCGTATTATTTTGTTTTTATTTTGAAGGTAGCTTTTGCATAATTTTTACCAAAAAGAGTTTCTTAAAGATCGAGTATAGTAAATATAAACCAGGTACCGTAATTTTGTGTCCTTGCTAAACGATAACGTTCCTTGGGAGCCCATTACTTCACAGTCCCTTGTAAGAGTCCAATTAGTGGCATTAAGCATCATTATAAAGCGTTTTGGAAATGACAGTCTGTTGAAAGCGTCATACTGACTATAATGCAGAACTGACACCTGCCATGGCACTTATGTGTCTAAGTGATCTGATTAGGTGGCGAGACTTTCTACTCCACTTCGCTGTAACAAACGCCATTCAATTTGCTCATTTAACCCGTATAATTTCTAATTTCGTCACCAGGCCGCTAAAACAGAGAATGCTGAAATACCATCTCCTCAATTATTCTCCATCTAGTCAGATTTATTAACGAAGTCAGGATTCTCTCCCCGTGAAGGTAATTTCTGTTTTTGCTCTAAATGAAGTATTCCAGATTCGCCTCTATACATATTTAATCTTCTAGAATCTCCGTTTAGTATTGTGTCAACTGTACACTTTTCTCTCTCTCTCTCTCTCTCTCTCTCTCTCTCTCTCTCTCTCTCTCTCTCTCTCTCTCTCTCTCTCACACACTTGTTGCCGGTATATTAATATATATACTTCTGTATTAATTCATTTAACGACGTTCTGTAACATCTAAAATCGTTGGCGTTCGCAATTCAAATCTGGGCGTCAAATGGCCGAGAAATGTTGTGCATAGGCCTATTTTCTTTTTTAAAGCTTGAGCATAATTTGCATATATTAAATCTACTACACGAGACCCGTTGGTGAAGTTACTTCTCGAAAGAACACGCACTCAGTAATTTTAGGCTATATCGGACAATAGTCTATGTAAAATAATTTGTATTGAATGATGGAAGAATAACACTGAGCAACAAAAAAGGAAACTTTTTTTTTTGTCTCACAAAGTAAAATATGTGATTCTGATAGTATTTTGTCTCATAAATTCAAATATGATATCGGTTTGTCTCCATCACGCAAGGTGTCCGAGAGACAGGCATTTATAATTCCAAACACTTTAATATGTTCTACATCGTAACTACACAATATTCGAACATTCGGACTCGCCTAGAAAGTAAGAACATACGATTTATCTGCTATATTTCGCCTGTGGAGCATCCCTTTTGATGGTCCAACAATAATCGGCCAGCATATTAGGATTCTATTTGCCTTGATATATGTTTTCCATAGCTGAAATATCCTGATGAAAGTGTTCCCATGCTCATCGCTGACTGCGCCAAGATTTTCCGGGAAGAAATCTAGGTTTATTAACCCTAAAATTAAAAATGTATCATATTGGATACATTGATTTCATTTATTTAATATTGTTTTTAGAACAGAAAAACAAACGAGTAAATATGACTTAAATTTATGTCAAATTACGCAATAATGTATAATAATAACACAGTTTTATATGAATTTATTTTCTTTGCGGTCCGGAACATTTAAATAACTGGCACGACAAAATGTTGTATTGACAATTTAAGGGTTAACAAAAATAATTATTTAATCCATTAATTGAAATTGAAATAAAAAAACTGTGGGCGATGGAGAAATTCCGAATACATATTTGAAAACACGATAAAAAACTGCATTAAGTACAACTATTGGTACTCATGAGACAAAAATCATGTTGAGCAGTGTAATATATTAAATTGTAGTTTACCCTTAATATCGCAAGTTACGTTGGTCCTAATGTCGCTGAATTCACCATGGATAGTTTTCGAACGACATACATAGTTACTCTTGATTACGTTATATGTTGGGTACACGAAGAGTGTGATAAAATAAAAAGGAGAAACGCCTACTTTTGCGTAACATGCGGCGGCAAGTGCATATTTGTGTAATTCAATTAAGTTTTCAACATTTATCTAAGCCTATGTATGTCAACCTTAACACAATTTAATTTATTTAGATGATAAAATAGAACTTATCTTGCATTTCTACTTACTTCTTGTTCTTAGATCTGCAAGCGATTCTTAGGTCAGTGTTTATATACAATATGTGTTATTTCGAACACTTCGTCCAAAAGAAACAAATCTAATCCACCAAAATGCATTTTTTATTGTATTAGGATGCTAACAAACTTTTGCGTATGCAATTCCTTATGTACAAAGTAAAATTCCTTATTACGGTCATTTTAACATTTGATATAGCTACAGTGGACCTTCAAGCTACACTTAGATGTTAGATATTTTATTCTTATATTTTATTCTTATACTTTATACAGCTTATATATAGGGTATTTGTAAATTAGACCGACACATTTTGGGACCAGATAGCTAACCTTCATTAAAGAATATTTTGTTAAGGAACGTATGGGCTGAGACGCTTCATTTCAGTGCTAGAAGGATCTTACAAAAAGGGTTTGAAGGAAACGGATAAACACTCTTTTCAGTCCAAGAGAGGTTTGTCATTACTACTATCGCTTGGTTTCTTTGCTCCCGGAGCTCAGTAGCATTTGGAATCTATTACAGCAAGTTTATTTACGTCCATTGGTACGATCTGTTGGATAGGTAGGGGTGGGCCCACTACCTGGCCGGCACGCTCACCTGACCTGACCTGACCTGACCTGACCTGACCTGCCTCATTGCTTTTTGTGGGACTACAGGAAGGAAATTGTTTATGAAACCGATATCGACTCTGAAGAAGATCTTGCAGCGCGATTGTCAGCGCAGCACCTGAAATAAGGGAAACCCCTTGCATCTTTGGAAGGGTAAAACAAAGTATGGCACATTGGTGCGCTGTTTGTCTGGATGTCAATAGACGTGTGTTCTAGCACTTCTTGTGATGGGACAATAAACTGAATCATTCCTGGATATTTTTTCTTTTTTTAAGAATTGTGTATGTTTTGTTTCTGCTTATCTGCTAAGTATTTGGATTAACAAACAATTATGTGACACAGAATGACCTGATATTTGCACGTACCAACTTCCTTCTATCCCTAACTCTAAGGCCCCTCTTGCACTGAAACGAAGCGTCAGAGCCTATAGGTTCCTTAATAAAATATGCTTCAATGATGGTTAACTATCTGCTCCCAAAGTTTGTCGATCTAATTGAGAAACACCCTATATACACTATTGTTATATAGCTTTTTGGTATATAACCTAGAGTTCCTAGACGTTATATTCCCAAAGATATTTGAGAATCTAAAAAAAATAACAAAACTTTCAAACAAAAATGAGTAGAAATTCTATTTGTAAATAGAGGATGAGAAGCAATATAAATACAGAAACAAAAGCGGTTTAATTGAATCAGGAAAACAAAGAATCAGTGCAAATCAAATAAAAAAAAAGGCTCAAGGGAATACGCTGTTAGATGTTACTTGTGAAGGCCAGTATACTTCCAAAATACAACATTCAACTGAGACCATTAGTGTGGTGCATACACTTAAGATGTTACTTGTTGTGTAACAATGGAGCAGTATACGCGCTACCCGCAAGTTGAGTTTCAGGGGTGCTGTAATCCTACCATTATTTAACATGGAAGTGGAGACACTTCTTGGTGGTATTAACCGAGGAAGAGCATTTTGTTCGTCACTGCTCTCTGCTAAATGCTCTTTCATAGCATGAGGTTTATTCTAAGAAGTTTGTATACCAGGTCAAGAATTCTGTCAGATCAATTCCTTTGTTACGGAAGCTTTAGGCCGCGTTATTAGCATCTGTATTCTGGATACACAGTACGCTAAAATTAGATCTTAAACTGACGATGCTCTTACTAGTGACTATACAGATGTGATTTGTGTTGGAAACTATATTCTTAGTACACCAGAAAGTCATTAAGGTCTACCGTCAGTGTTAAATAAACCTCAATTTAACTCATCTTAATTTTTATAAGAATATACTAGCTAATACCCGGCGTTCGCTGCTACGCCTAAATAAATAAAAATCAATCTGCTTTCATATTTAGTTGAATAAGTAAAAGGAAAAATAATTTTTTTAAATTCACATTTTTTAGATACCCCGTACTGATTACCCAGCGTTGCCCGGGAATGTACTTACCGCGATCTTCTTGACACAAATGAGCAGAAATACGAAAATTAATGTGTTTTATGTTTATTTAAATAAAATAAAAGGAAACATGTATATCGTAATTATTTTTATATACCCCGTACTGTTTGTTTATCCGGGGTTGTCCGGGAATCTACTCATCCTGATCGTCTTGGTATAAATGAGCTGAAAGGCAAAAATTAATGTACTTCTTATGAATAGTTGAACAAGTCAAATGAAAAATAATTATAAATGTATATCGTAATTATTTTAAGATTCCCCATGCTGATTACTCGGTGTTGCCCGGGAATCTTCTTGGCATAAATGAGCTAAAAGACAAAATTCGTTATTGTAAGTTATCCGTAAAAGAATACCCACCATGTGCTGCTATTCTTGCACAGGAATCTTACTTCTCTCGATCTTCTTGGCATTAATCAAAAAAACAAAAATGTTTATTGTGAGTTATCCGTAAGAGATAAACATATGCTGTCGCGGACTTATTTGTAGAGCTTTTGTAGTTAATGAATTCTGCGTATGTTAATGTTGTGCATTTGTTATGGTTTAGGCAGCGTAAGCCATTTAAGCGTCCAAAGAGCTACTTTTTTCACGTTTTCCACTACAAAGGGCGATTTTAAGGGTGTAGGAGTTAGGTATCACAACTCTCTTACAGCCAATGTTCATCCCGGGAATCCCCTAAACATTTTGTAAAAAGCCCCGTCACAATCGGATCAATGGTAAGGCCGCGCATAAAGTACGAACAAACAAACATTAATTTTTATATATTAGATAACACGTTTTATTGCAATCTAAATTATTATAATTATCTCGCGTTACTACTTACTGACTTAAAAGTAACGACTCGCCTATTATTACTGAAAAGGCATTTCCAATGTAAATTTGTACTTAGAAGTCATTCTAATATAAACTAAAATTATATCTGACTGAAAAATTATTGCGTATAACACACGACAAGGAATATCTCAACACAGAGAATATTTCTTGCTGCATTGGGAATCGAACCAGTGCATATCCCGTGGCACTATCGAACTCGTAAGTTCATGGTCGCGCGGACGTAAGCTCTCCGTACATCCTTATCCTGAAATAATGAAATAATGTTTTCTAATAATTCCTGGAAAATCTCCTTCCCTCAAATCATGGTTTATGTTATTCATCCACTTCATTTTTGGTCTACCAACTGGGTGTTTTCCCTCTGGTTTTCCTAATAAAATCTTTCAGCCCCCCCCTTTCATTTTCTATTCGTGCCACAAGTCTTGCCAATCGCAGTCTATGAGACTTAACTGTCTTGTAGGCCTGTTGCATCGTGGAGACAGCAGGTTTACTAGTTTTTAATTGGTGAAAAAATCTGAAAGATCAAATTTTAAGATTCTATAGTAAAACTGTAGAAAATATATTGTTTTGGATTAGATTATGTTTGAAGAGAAATCTTCCTCATATTCTTGTCTACATATTTTAGAGAACTTACTTACTCACTGGCACTATCGACCCGTAGGTTCATGGCCGCGCAGACATTTTTAGAGAACATTGGACAACAAATATGTTTTCCATTCCATCTTTGGTATGTCTCTTAATCTGTACTCAGAACCATCCTCGGCCACCTGTCCGGATTTATTCTTTCCCTTTGCTCCCCCATCTCCTTTTATAATATCTTGTAACACGCTTTATATTAACAAATTCCGAAGGAATACATCTATTCAGGTTGTTCTCATGAAAAAAATTCGAAAATTGTTATATATATATATCTTGTCTGGTAGTTACCAAAAACGTTATGACAAAAATGTATATATCGGTATATAATATAATAAATAAAGACGTCTCTAACCAAAATTTACCGAACTTTTTCTTCCTAGTAATACCTTAGTTGCCTACTAGATGTCTCATTGGGTCGGTATGACATCTGTAAGAAAATAAGCATAAATAAATTAAGTTGGTTTAGTAACTCTTAAGAAAGGAAAGGCTAAAAACAACGTTGAGGTGTTATACTGTTGTAGATAAAGGTACACATAATATAACTTTATAGCGATTACAATATTTTTTGAACCAGACACGTCAAAGAATTAACAGTAAATTTAAAAAGTACGGTAACCAACAAAATCGGACCATTACCATTGGGAATTCACCTGGAAGGAACATTTAAAAATAGCTCAATAGCTATAGTTTTAGATTTTTCATAACCAAACTCAGTATATGCTATTGAAACAAAACGATGAAAATATTCTCAAAAAATCAGCGGTGTCCAACCAATATAAATGGTAATTTACCTGAAAACCAAAATTAGAAGTTCACTCTAGCAGCCGTCAAATTTACTTGGAAGCAGTGTACCTGCATACAATACAATTTAATTAGTCCTGTAGCAGTGTATTCTATAAGATAGATTAAATTTATTCAGTAGTTTTATTATAGACAAGCAATGGAAAAATGAATGTACAGAAATTATATATATTTGTGCAAAATTGTACAACAATATGCGATATGTAATAACTTACGGTAAAAAATGTTTGTTTTCATTGCAGTCCGACATATTAAAAAATCTGGCATAATAAATTGAATTTCCTTCAATTTAATGGTTTAAAAGAAGAAAAATGCTATGATTTAAGACTTTATTGTACACGCTAAGTTCTTTCTCTGATGTTAATGACTGTGTAATATAACTTCCATTTTTCATTATTTTCTTGTAAGTTCTTGCTTCCCTCAACAGGGAAGAAATTGAACCATACTAATTTAGTTACACTTGTTTTCGTATAGATGTTATTGGAGTGGCTCGTGGTCAGCGTTCCACCTCATACTGACATCTAGGAAACCTAGGTGGAACAAGGACGGAAAAATTTGGTAAATTTTGCTTAGATGCATTTTTATTTAGGCTTAAGGACCTCTTATCAGCCTGAAAATCGTCAGACTCGGGACCTACAGCTTAAAGTCCCTCCCGGAGGACATGCTCCTTGGATTTTTCCATCCTAAAAAAATCCATCGACCCCGGCCATGTTTGAACCCACGACCCTCGGGACCAGAGGCAAGGAGCATAAACCACTAGTCCACGGCGGCCGATTATTTTTTTATTATAAATGTAAAATTTATTTTAATATAAATGAATGCATGTCACACCATATGTAAAGAGAGAAGTCAAAATACATAAATATAAAAAAAATAATATTCTGATTTTAAATATCATGTATTGAAAATGGTAACACTTGAAGCTTGTAATAGTAGCCTACAAGATGTACGTTCTGCTTTGTTTATGCTGTTCATGTACCCTGCGGTTGTACAAGCGACTTTTCTCTGTACCGGAGTGCATGTACTGTTTCAGGGGAGTTCAAAATGTAGTATTTGTAGAAAGAGTTTTAAATTTAGCTTAGAGAGGATTATTTTACGTGATATAAGTAGACAAGTTAACAAGCCACATTCAACTGTTAAATACACAGCCAAATATTTTCCAAGACGAGCAAAGGAAAAAAAATGCCCTGTAATAAAAGCCCATAGTTTGTCATGTAAAATAAAATATAAGATTAAAAGTACATGAAGTCCGTTCAGTGGTAGAAGAAGTCTCGGGTAAACAAATTTCGAATTAAAATGTACGGCGCGTTTTATCGAAAAATTGGTTATCAGGGTCGAATGGCACAAAAAAGCCCATTTTTAAGTATAAAGAACAGATTGCCCAACTTTAAATTTGCTAAATGCATCAAAACATGAATCGAGAGTTTTGGAATCTGGTCATATGGTCTGATGAGACTCAAACTTATGTTTTATTCTAATGGTAACTACAGGGTTATGCGAAAAGACAATGAATCAAAAAATAAAATTAAAGCACTCTCCCGACCATTAAGCACGGAGACATCATAATGATTTGGGTTGAATGCCAGCATATGAATTGCGGAACATTCGATTTATGGACGGCAATATGGACCAATGGGTTTACGTTGACATTCGGAATCAAAATTTGAAATGATGTGAAACTAAAATTGGAATGTCGAGCACCCTCATAGTTCAGCAAGATCGGATCCAGAGGATATTAATAGAAGGATGAGTTATCTGGAATGTGCCTAAACAGCTTCGTACTCCAGATCAATATCCAGATTTGAACCCTATTGAGATCTGTGGACCATTTTAATTACAAATGTCTGTAAGAAGAATATCTTGTCAGTAGATGAACTAAAATATTTAGTTCTAAAGGAATGAACTGAAATTAATCGAGAACTCGTCAACATCTCGTTATTTCAGTGAATAATAGATGGAAAAGAGTGTTAAAAGCAAAAGGCTATGCAACTTACTATTGAGAGTATCTACAAATTGTAATTTATGTCTTTTAATTTGTTTTTTATTTGGTGGAATCTGTTGCAATATATGGAAGTGAGGTATGGACAATCAACAAGTACTACAAAAATAAACTAATAGCTCTAGAAATGGATTATTTACGCAGAGGTGCCAGGAAGTCAAAATTAGAACATGGCAAAATTAAGGAAATTAGAAACGTAATGGAAGCACAAGAAAGCATACTTGAAAAAATTGAGGAGAAGGAATTAAAATGGTTAGGACATATTTTAAGAATTTAAGATGAGCGATGGCCGAAACAACTATAACAATGGCATCCGGCCAGAAGGAAGAAAAATGGGAGACCAAAGTTAACATGAAAGGAAAGCTTGAGGATAGCAACGCAAACAAGAGGGTTAAGTATTGAAGATGCCCAAGATCGTAGGCTTTGGAAATCTGGCACAGAAAGACGGCAGAAGCTGTAAAAAAGATAAATAAAATACATAATTTTTAAATCTGTACAAACAAGAAAAGTAGAAAAATGTGTTAAATTATTTCTTTACTTTGATGTAAATAGAATTTATCAACAATTTTTTCTATATTTAATATTTAATAGATATTTATTTATTAGTTATTTTAATAATAAGAGAATTTTCTAATAAAATTAAAAGAATTGTCCTGTAAAGGTTATATATTCAAACATGACGGTTACTGGCTGTATTTTCCGTATGCAGCAAAATCGATCCATATATTTGATTTGCTTAGAAATTCGCTTAATTTACGCAATTCCTGCGTGACAGACTTCTTAAATTTTACTCCTAATTATATGTAAATGTATAAATTTAAGTCTCCTGCTCATACTCTATGTAATGCTAGGCCAAGCGATGAAATTATATGAAGACGGTCTGTGATATAACGAATGCCGACTGACCATGCCTTCGCATCATCACTGTAGCAGATGAAATGGAACGAAATAAATTGGAGACCCTGGAATGAAGTTTTTGGTAGGAGAAAACGGGAGAAACGCCGAGAAAAACCTGACCTGACTGCAATTCGCCTATGCGAAGTCATGATCCATAGATGAAGGGAGAGTGTTTAGTGTGTACCACGGAGCCGCCTATATGTAAATATGTAATTTCTTCATTTAAATGAACAAATATGTATATAAGAAATATAAAAACATGTCAATACAAACTTTGAAATTAAATTTTCCTGAAAATAGTAATATGTGATAATCTTCATTCAGAAAGTATAATTAGTTAAATACAGCTATTTAAGGATGAACAATGCCCCTAGTGGTACTTAGTTCAATGTTACATTGAGATTTGTTGAGTTTGGTTGTCATCATGATGGGGTGAATGCTCTGGAAACACAAAAGACTAGGTTGGCAACTGACCAGAGACAGCTCTGAACAGAGTTTGACCTCGGCTTTTCAAGATGGATATGATGAGTATATCCCACTTGTGTTTGGGTCAGAGGATAACTCAGCTTATTTCATCTTCCAAGGGAAGTGGAGTGACACATTCTGCTCAAACTGAGTGTAATCAAATTATTGTAAAGAAAGATCTGCCCTCATTGTTTCAGAATTCACGATTTTGTTTGATAAGTGATAAGTTAGAATACAATTTCTGATTTGGTTTTGATCACTTATATGCATTTTCTGGCACAGTTGTTGAAACAACCTTTGATGTAACTTGTAATATTTCAACTTACATAAACATTAAGTTGTATTCTACTACTATTATATTACTACTACTACTACTACTCCCACTACTACTACTACTACTACTACTTACTACTCCTACTACTACTACTACTACTTACTACTCCTACTACTACTACTACTCCTACTACTACTCCTACTACTACTCCTACTACTACTCCTACTACTACTACTACTACTACTACTACTACTACTACTACTACTTACTACTCCTACTACTACTACTACTACTACTACTACTACTACTACTACTACTACTCCTACTACTACTACTACTACTACTACTACTACTACTCCTACTACTACTACTACTCCTACTACTACTACTACTACTACTACTACTACTACTCCTACTACTACTACTACTACTACTACTACTACTCCTACTACTACTACTACTACTACTACTACTACTACTACTACTACCACCACCACCACCACCACCTCCACCACCTCCACCACCACCACCTACCGCACCACCACCACCACCACCACCTCCCGCACCACCACCACCACCACCACCACCAATAATAATGATACTAATGATACTAATGATACTGATGATACTGATGTTGACGATGACGGCGACGATTTACTCACTCTCACTGTCCAACACGGAGCTTTTTGACCGTGTGGGCATAAGCTCTTCATATATCCCTATCATAAGCTAATGTTTTTCAATCATTTCCTGTATAAATCCCCCCCCTCAGATCGTGGTTAATATTATTATATCATATTTTCTTTGCGTACTTAGTGTTCGCTTTTCCTTAGGATTTACTATAAGAAGATTCGATGCTCCTCTTTAAAACCTCCTTCGTGCCGCATGTCCTGCCCATCACAGTATACGAAACTTAACTGTTCTTATTACATCTGATTTCCCAAAAAGAGCATGTAGTTCTCTGCCGTGTAGTATTATCTAATTATCTGTCTCTTCGTCGCTCTTTGCTCCAACAATTTTCCCAAGAATTTTATTCTCACATACTTGTAATTTTTCGCCTCCCTTAAAGTAAAAGACCATGTTTTGGATACATATAACTAGAAGAATAACACTTTTGTATATTTCTAGTTTAATTATTTTTAGGGAAGTTGGGATAAGAGTTCTTGCAATACATCCATTTCCAGAGCGGAGTCAATAATATCTTTTGTTCCTCATTTCTGTTTGTAATTATTGTTTCTATGTATATGAATTCAGCCATTTATTAAAATTTCCCTCGCTTTATATTACTACTAATAATATTATTATTAACAATGCTACTAATTATATTATTAACAACGTTAATAATAATAATAATAATAATAATAATAATAATAATAATAATAATTAAAACTCAATTTTATTTTTGTACAGTATGTCCCGTGAAATCACTACCACAAGGAAATATAAATATCTCGTCACTCAGTAAATTTATTAATATGTTTCTAATCTTGTCTTACATTAAAACCCTATAAGTTTGGTAACAATAAAAACATGACTAGTGCGCATGCTCTAGTATGACAACGTAAAGCTAAAATGGCGAAATTCACTGTACAGTAGAAAGTGAAATGTTATTGATTAGCCGAGTTAAAGTTTTCAATTGCAGTGTAAGGAAGATTTAGGCAGGGGTGTGGTAAAATTCTCCAGAGCGCCATACCACTGTGAAATGGTATAATCATCTGTTGCAAACAGGCTCTGTGTTAAGGAAGACGGGAAGCGACAAAAAAACTCAGTGTCTGCAGCTAAAGTGGAAGATGTTAGGCAAGCATAGCAGTACAGCCTAAGGAAATCAATTCGATGGGACAGTTTAGAGCTGGATATTTGGAAGTCAACTATTCACAATAGCTAATTTTGAAAATTAAATGTTTGTTTGTTCGTACTTTATGCGCGGCCATACCGTTGATCCGATTGCGATAGGGCTTTTTGCAAAATGTTCAGGAGATTCCCGGGATGAACATAGGCTATAAGAGAGTTGTGATACTCAAATCCTACACCCTTAAAAATCGCCCTTTGTAGCGTAAAACGTGAAAAAAGTAGCCTCTTTGGACGCTTAAATGGCTTACGCTGCCTAAACCATAACAAATAAACACAATTAATGTACACAGAATTTAATATCTCAAAAATGCTCAACAAAAAAGTCCGCGACAGCATATCTCTATCTCTTACGGATAACTCACAATAACCATATTTCTCTTTCGTTGATGCCAAGAAGATGGAGACAAGTACGTAGATTCCTCTGCAAGCATAACAGCACATGGCGGCTGTTCTTTTACGGATAACTCGAATAACGAATGTTGTTATTTGGCTAATTTATGCCAAGGATATCGAGATAAGTAGATTCCCAGGTAATCAGCACGGGGATCTTAAAATAATTACGTTATACGTTTATAATTATTTTTTATTTTACTTATTCAACTAATCATAAGACCTACATTAATTTTTGTCTTTCAGCTCATTTATGCCAAGAAGATCGGGATGAGTAGATTCTCGCACAATGCCGGGTAAACAGCATGGGGTATCTAAAAATAATTACGATATAAATGTTTTCTTCCAATTATTTAACTAAACATTAAACATTAATTTTCGTATTTCAGCTCATTTATGTCAAGAAGATCGGGAGAAGTAGATTTTCGGGCAACGCCGGGTAATCAGCACGGGGTATCTAAAAAATATAAATTTATAATTATTTTTCCTTTTACTTATTCAACTAAACATAAAAACACATTAATTTTCATTTATTTAGGCGTAGAAGCTCACGCCAGATATTAGCTAGTTGTTCATAAAAGTTTGTGACTTACAGCATAGAAAATCCAACTTGTGCAAAACCTGCAGTGAAATGACAAACTCAAACGGACCGAGTTCGTTAATACAATATTAGCACGCACTGAAGATGACAATGTATTCCTCAACCATGTCGCATTCTCATATAACTTTTCACACGTGTGCTAAGATGCACCGCCATAACTATAGAATATGGGGAGAAGAAAACCAACGTGCCGTATTGGAATATGAACGTAATAACCCCAAAGTTAACATGTAGTGTGCTTTGAGTTGTGATACTGTGATCGGACTATTCTTTGTTGTTGAAAGAACAGTGATAGGGACACAATACCCAGATAAACTGGATAACTATGCAGTTCTGCAAATAGCAGATAACCTCTTCTTCCAGCAAGATGGGGCTATTCCTCATCACGCCAATGAATTTCAAGACTACTCATGACGCAATTTCCAAACAAGTGGATCGGAAGATCAAGTCCCTCTGAATGGCCTCCAAGATCATCAGATTTGACCCTCTTAGATTTCTTCCTTTGCAGATACGTAAAAGCATTGTTTATCGAACTCCTATACAAGACCTGGGTGAACTCCGAAGGCGGATAAGAGACGATTATGCATCTGTCACACCTGTAATGCTGCGGAACACACGAAAGGAGATAGAATACCGTTTTATATTATTCGGACCACCAGAAACACACATATGTAGAGGTGTTGGATCTTGGTGAGCTTTTCTAACATAAAATCTAAGTTCGGTTATTCTGTAACTATTAGTTCAGGAGATATTTAGGTTGCATTGTGGCTATGATTCAATGGGACACGCTGTATTATTGGTTTCAATAGAACAATTGAAATGAATTTTTATACTTCTTTTCAGATCAATATATTACTTAAATTAAAGTAATTAGGGGAAACTATTTGAATGGAAAATAAATCAAAGATTGAATTTTTTTTATATGTAATACAGTTGTTAGGAATATTGATGGTTTATTCTTTAAAACATGTGATTACTTTAAATAGCTATGAACGACCGCGGGGCAACACTTTGTTAGACATATTAAGGTGGTTAAGATGTCAGAACAAATAACATCAAATGATTAATTTACCTTCAAAAGGTTATCACGTAATATATTTAATGTGTACCTTTTAATGTTGGTATAAAATGGAAGTTTCATTAAATTGAAACTAAGATCTCCAGAGAGTTGGAATAATTGTTATCCTCTGGAAATATTGTTACGCTTGTCAGAACACTCGAGTCACACAGTTCAAAAGGTAAAGTTTGTGGCTGTCAAGAAAAACCAATACGAACGTAGCTGCTTTGTGATTACATAACACAGAATTATGCAAACGTCTATAATATAATGTGCTTTTGATTACACCGAGTTAATGTGACTGACAATTTCACCTGCAAAACGTTCCCACTTGATATCAAGTAAACTCGGTGTTCTTGTGTTACAATCAATAAAGTAGAATTATATCTCAACCTTATTTTGTTTTTCATTCCAACTATGATTACTATCTGAACAAAAATGAACGCTGGTTTTTCCCCACATTTTACCTTCCCTCAATCAAGTTGGAGTTTTCAATTTTTTATATATCTACAGTTTCCTTAAATTAAGGGTATACGGGGAAAAAATCACTTTTCTCTTATAACCTAGAACAATACTCTTAATTTTATTTATATACTTATTTACTTGTATCCCAAATTGTGGAGGTAAATAAACTCGTTACTAAATACTATATTTTACGTTTTACAGTTTTAAATTATAATCCATTCCATGGAGAATCTAATGGTACCTCAAACTCCACTTGGACAAAAAAGTGACTTAACTGGTCCTTTCTCTGCAACTTTCAAATATTAATTGCCCTGGTTGAACAATTGTCATGCAGTGTGTTTACTCTACGAGTTTCTCTGTTTATATATATATATATATATATATATATATATATATTGCTACGTTCTAATTGCTTATTGAATTCAGTCGCATTACAGTAAGACACATATAGTTAGGTACATTGATGAGAGAAACGGTAAGAGAATATACGGGGCTATTCTGAAAGAAGGAACAGACTTGAAACACTTATTGATTCCAAACTAAAAAAGAAGTAAACAGAATTCCAACGTTCCTGGAAAGAGAAAAGTTCATATTTCATTCTTTTATGGATTCAATATGAGCACCATGTGTTACACGACAAATATCAGAATGGTGGCTCATTTCTTGCTACACACGAATCAGCTGGTCTCTAGTTATCGAATTCACAGCTTCAATAATTCGATGTCGCAGATTTTAAAGAGTGTCAGGCATATGGGGGGATAAAAATATGATCTTTTACGTAACGCCACAGATGAAAATATCACGGGGTTAGGTCGGGTAACCTGGGAGGTCACGGGTAATGAAGTTGATCTTCCGCTCCTCCTCTTCCAATCCAATGTCCTGTTGTGTTGCCATTTTAACACAATCAACATGACAAGCAACAGAGCCAATACGGCCGTGATCAGAACTTCAAATATTTCTCTTTCCAGGAACGTTGGAATTGTGTTTCTATAATTTGTAGTTTGGAAGAAATAAATGTTTGAAGTCTGTTCCTTCTTTCTGAATATCCGTATATTATAGGCGTGTCATTTATGTATGAATTGTGTGGGTTGGTGAAATGTGAGTTCGTATGTACTCTGATTGCTTGTGTGTACGCATATAAGTATGTAAGTAAAGTAAAGTGATCCCACAACAGGCCCGGAGGCCCTTGGGGTAGTAGGAGGTTAAGGCTCCCACGTTTTCTAGACAATCGGCACTTTATGTCAGCCGGGTTGTCAGCCCTGCGTGACGGCCGCCTTTACCCCCAGAACAAGCGTCTGGTACTCATTTCCGTTAGAGGCTGAGTCGACCCCAGGGCCATAGTGCCGCCAGAGGGTTTGGGTCAGTTTAAAAATCCTGACCCCAACGGGACTTGAACCCTCGACCCTCCGGCTTGTAACTCAGTGCCTTAACCACTACGCTACGGCGTGCCAGTATGTATTTAATCGAGGAACTGGTATGAAGGTCCAAACATGTTCGTATGGACTTTTATTGTCAAAATGTGTACTTTTTAAAAAGTACATAAATTCCATTAGTCCTTGAAAGCAGTTTTATACAATCATGATCATCATCATCATCATGGGTACTTAATGATTTTAAATGATGATGTAACCCTATGTAATACATAGGCCGATCTGTATCTCCAAAAACATAGCGAAATAAATTATTTGTTATCACAAAGAAAATTATGCTTTGGTTCATTCTACTATATATATATATATATATATATATAGGGTGATTCAAAAGTCTCTTGACATTTTCCTCATATCGTTAAGTTATGTATTTTTGTTAAGGGTAATTGGAAACTATGCTAACAATAGAGGAAATATCAGCTGTCATTTTCGTTCTATACGATTGACGTACAGAATTCACTAGAAAGTTAAGAAAACCAGGCCCTAGCAGGCAAGCTATTACAGACCTGGTACTGAAAATGATACGGGCGGGATTTCGTAATGATGAGGCACGTAGAGAGAGAGCGCCTATAACATCGGTAGACGTGCAAACCATACAGGATGCCATCTCACGAAGTTCCTGTGCATCAACCAGAACACTCAGCAGAGAGTTGGGTATGTCCCAAAGCACTGTATGACGTACCTTGCGCTTCAAACTGAACAAACGCCCTTATCACATGCAGATAATGCACAAGCTTGAAACAGAAGACTATGTAGCTCGACAAGCTATTGAAAATGAAGACACACCAAAGGTAAATGTGTGGCTGGGAATAACAAAAACAAAAATTTACGGGCCGTTCGTGTTTGCGGAAAGAACAGTAACTGGAAGTAATTATCTTGACATGTTAGAACAATACTTGAACCGCAGCAGGGACAGAATACTGTACAAGATACTGCGGTTTTCTAGCAAGATGGAGCACCACCCCATTTTGCCATCATTGTTCGTGAACACCTGCACGAAGTTTTCCTTGGTAGATGGTTCGGTCATGGTTCACCGAGAATTTGGAAGGTCCGCTCTCCAGATCTGACACCACTAGACTTCTTTGTTTGAGACTTCGTTAACTCCAAAGTGTATGAAGTGAAGATCAACACCTTACAGCAATTCAGAAACCGAATAGCTGCAGCGGCAACTGCAATCATACCAGCTATGCTGGCAAAACTGTTTCGCTGTACACAAATAAGATTGAGTCTATGCTGTGACTTAGAGGGTCGCCATATTGAAATGCACTGAGTTTATCGTCCAGTAGTCATTACTTTCCATATGTAATAACACGTTTGGCATAAAACATTGGTTTGACGAAAATGTCAAGAGACTCTTGAATCACTCTGTATTTCTGTCCGTCCCGATGGATTAATATTTACTACATTCGTGTCTGATTCCGAATTTCGCGGGTTGAAACCCATCCGGGCTCAAGGAAATCTTTCGAGGTGTATGGCTTCCGTCGAAAAGGAACTAAAGTTGTTTGTCCCGTGTAGATTTAGGGCATGTAAAAGATTTAAAGTCAAAATGTGAATATTCTCCGAATGTTCTGTCGTCACTTTCACACAGAGACTATGCATTGTGATTCACATAACCTTAAATGTTATACAGCTTGTTAACTAAAATATACTAATTAATATTCCTTTATGTAAGTCTCTATAGTATCAACGCGGCCATATTTTATACAAAAACCTGAGTGGTATTATATAAATCGATACACGTGGTCGAATTAAATTATTATATAACTATTCATACGAATTCCTCGGGGTAAGTAAGATACGATCACCTAATTTCCCTTCAGTATATTAATTCGCCACGGTCCATTCTCGGTGCAATTGAAAACACTAGCAACAAAAAAATAAATAAACTTGTTATCTCTCAGAAAGAAAAATATGTGATTCTGATAGTATTTTTTCTCCAGAATTAAAATATGATATCGGCTTTTCTCCATCACGCAAGGTTTCCGAGAGACAGGAATTTATAATTCCAAACACTTTAATATTTTATACATTCGTAACTACACAATATTCGAACATTCGGACTCGCCTAAAAAGTAAGAAAGGACGATTTTCTGCTATATTTCGCCTCTGGAGAATCCCTCTTGATGGTCCAACAATAATCGGCCAGCATGTTACGATTCCATTTGCCTTGATATCTCTTTCCATAGCTGAAACCATTTGAGTTAGCTCATTTGGTTTTATTTTACAATGGACAAATGGACGAAGAAACGTTTATTAAAAAATAATTATTTAAATCATTAATTGAAATTGAAATAAAAAAATTGTGGGTGATGGAGAAATTTCGAATACATATTTGAAAACACGATAAAAAAATTGCATTAAGTACAACTATTGGTACTCATGAGACAAAAATCATGTTGACCAGTGAAATCGCACTAACCAGTTCCATTCTGCTCATTAATTCAAAATAAAATTCCATGTGATACCCATTTTCCTCCAAGGGGAGTAAGTTATTGAAAATAGCCACTCCTACTGTGTCGAACAAGTTATTTTACTCCGCCGAATATCTACTCACTATAGTTTAATGGAATATGTGTGTACGATATATGTTATCTAAAAACTTATTTTACGTGGATTTTACTCCTAATTTTGTTGAAATAATTGTATGGCCTTCAAAATTTAATATGCATGTAAATGGGGAAATTGGAAGCCAGTGTAAGGAAATTCGCCACTCGACAACTAGGCTTACTTTTATTAATTTTTATTTTTTATGAATCTGTTATTGTGGATTTTATAGATTCCTTTTTCAGAAATTACTACTTATTGTAGCTACTCAAATTCTTTATAAGGCTAGTTGGGCACCGATCCCATGCTTGTCGAAATTGTAAGAAAAAATGTAATCTTTATGGGGACTCGAACTTGTTCAAGACCTGTAGCTCTGCATGAAGGCATCATGCCTTAAACTGCTCGGGTACGCTGCGGGACTACACAGTAATAACACTATTATCAAAATAAACTGACTAGAGGCGGTATTGTATGGGACCGGTGCCACCCAGCATCGTAAGGAATCTGAGTAGCTACAATAAGTAGTGGTTCCAGGTCGATAAAACCAACTGCAACGGCGGGGGACACATGCTAACTACATATCACCTGATAATGGCAGGATGATCGTCTACCTCTGTGATTAATACATGTAGGTGTGAGGCCAGCAGTCGGCTGGTAGTCGAAGGGCCTTCTAGGCATGTTGCCCCATGAAGTTTCAGAATGCGGTATTAAAAGAACTGACTGTCCTCTGGAATAAACTTTGTCTCCATACATATTTCACATATGGATCTTCATACTTACAGTAAAGTAATAAAATATTATAGTATGATACATTTTGATAGCTTTCTTCAGGATTTTTTATTAACCGTAAATATACAGGGTGTTTCATTCAAACATCCGACATTTTAATTTATCATAACTAACAAAGTATGCGGAATTATGAAATGAGGCCGGTATTAAACGAAACAGAAACTAAAAGAATTTTCATTGCCAAACACTAAAACAGGATACGGGTTCGTAAATCGTGAATATCTTGTACTGTAGTTGCAAACATACGGCCTTTTACATACTCCCAGTGGTAGAAGACCAGTGAGTGATGTCTCGCGAACGTGGTTTTATGTCATTATGTCCAACATGCGAGAGATGAACTAATTGCAACGATGAGAACAAAAATTCTTTGAGTTTCTCTTTATTTTAATACCAACCTCATTTCATAATTCCGCATATTATGAAAGTTATGATTAATTAAAATGTGGAAGGTTTGAATGGGACACCGTGTATAATATTTTATCAGATAAAATCAAAGGTTGTAGACACGTTACGTCTTTACTGTTAAACAGTCCGTAAATTTAAAAAAAGTGAATGAAAAATTAGCTGATTCTTGTTACTTTAAAATTTGGAGGAAAATGTTATGTTTAATAAAGAATGAAAAATAATAATTCGTGAGTTATATAGAGTGTAGTTGGTCTCACTCTTATTTTATTTTTATCCCTTGTTAATATTCGAGAAGGGAATAAAAGAGATCCACCAAACTATATAGGGATCAGTGTTATGGCAGCTATTGGTAAAATGTTAAGTACAATTATTAAAATTAGATTGGAAGAACTAATACAAAATAGAATATCAGAAGAACAAACAAGTTTCACAGCAGGTAAATCGTGCCTTGACAATATATTTGTGATCAGGCAGATTACGGAAAATATGTTGGCTAAAGGAAAAGAAGTTCATATGGCATTTATAGACCTGGAAAAGGCATATGACTCTGTACCTATCAACAAGCTTTGGGTGGCAATGGAGAAGTTTGGAATATCTAAATCTCTCGTACATTTTATAAAAAGAACGTATGATTGTAAAGCAAGTATTAAGGTTGGAAATAGAGTATCCTCAGAATTTGATATAACAAAAGGATTAAGACAAGGATGCGGGATGTCACCAACATAGTTCAAGATATATTTAGAAGATGTATCAATGAAATGGAATAAGTCATGTAGGGGAATGGGAATCAACATTAATGGCCATTTAGTGCTCAATTTATTATTCGCTGATGACCAGATTATAATAGGACAAGATAAAGAAAGTATAGAATATATGGATCAGAAAGTTGGTCGATGCACTTGAGGTAGGTGGACTGAAGATAAAATTATATTAAAACAGAACATATGGTAATCGGAGGAAATTCAAAAGACCTACAAACAGATAATATGATAATTAAATGTGTTGAAGAATTTAAATATCTTGGATCTATAATAGATAAATCTGGTACTTGTGAAAAATATATTATTAACAGAGTAAATTGTGCAAGGAAGGCGATTAGATCCCTGAATGGTCTTTTATGGAATAGAAATTTGACCAGAAAAAACAAAAAAAGAGATTATACAGACAATAATAGAAAGTATACTTACATATGGATCAGAAAGCTGGACAATAAATAAAAGGATGCAGAAAAGAATCTTGGCGACAGAAATGGATGGATTACGGAGAAGTATGAGAATATCCAGGCTACAACATATTCGAAATACATATATCAGACAAGAAATGGATGCACAAGAAAATGTTGTCGATAGGATAACAAAGAGAGCTCTACAGTGGTATGGACATGTACAACGGATGTCGGAAGACCAGTGGCCTAAACAGGTGTTGGATTGGATAGCACCAGGCAGAAGAAGGAGGGGGAGAAGTAGAAGAGCATGGTATGAGGGAATATATGATGTCATGATGAAGAGGGGTATGAAAGATGGGCAATGGGAAGATAGGAATCTCTGGAAAGCAGGAATAAAAGGCAAACTGCTATAAAGTGGAAAGCCTGTATTAAGTAAGTAAATAACATTCGAGAACAAACTCGACTTTTACTGTAACTATAGTTTCACCATATTTGTGGTACAAATAATAAAATTATAATTTAATGAAATTTCGTCTAAGGGTTTTTTTTAATTCGTAAAAGAGTAATCTGGTCTCGTATCCATTAATTATCATATTACTTTCCACACGTGATACAGACTAAATTTAAATTTGATATCTATTGTTAGATTCGTTTCTGGAATTGATGGCCGTTGTCCAGTCACTTCAGCAGAACTCGGCGTTTCGTTTATTGCTGCGGAAAATACCTTTAGTAGCCTGTGCATAACTGATTTTAACTTCCGATATGACGGCTGCAGATTGGGTAAACATCTAGTCCTTCTGAAATGGACCACAGATTTCAACCCCGGAAGAACATAGTAAAAGAAGACACCAACCGTGAAAGCTTATAATCTTGTATTTTAACTTTTGACTATTTGCCAAACTCTTACATGATTGTGATTATGAATTACTCTTTTAATATTAACGGAATGTTTATTTCTATAACTTATATTTTAATACGTAAGCTAAGGTAATATTTTGTTTTCAAATAAGATTAAATTCACCTATTAAGAAACAAGTCTTATTTATTTGTATTTATTTAGCAGGATAAGCAGTGTTTCACAACATTTTCCTGCGCCCAATTAATCTATTGTCATTATCCTACACATGTCTCTGACATTCCTATCTGATCGTTCAATCCTTTTTTACCCTCATGCTGCTAAAAAAAGATCAATCCACGTTATTTTAGACCACGCTCTTCGTCTAACAACTGGCACCCATTCTAGTATTCTTATTGGAGATCTTTCTTTTTACATGACCTTATTGGTACCATTTTAATTATTAGTATTTTATGAAATCCACAATTGAACTTTGAGCATTTATCTTTTGTTTAATTACATTGGTTCTTATGTTATCTCTTCTTCAAATTCCAGTTGAACGCCTCCAAAAATCAATTTCTGCCCAGAATTTAATTAACTTATTGTTCTAGATTGTAATTCCCAGGTCTATGTACCATATGACATTGTACATCCTATTAGTGGATTAAAAGTGTTTTTGTTTAGAACTTATATTCTAACCCCATTAACACCATTTAATTTTAATATTGCAGATTTGCCCTTTTTATCCTTTCATTAATTTGAGCATCATGACTTCCACCTGCATTAGTTTTTGTTCCCGAATATATATATATATATATATATATATATATATATATATATTCGTCACATACTTTTAATTTTCCATGACCGTCTTCTTAATCAATACTTTTAAGATTCATGACGAGACACCGTTGAGGTTACTATGTAATATTTATAATATAAAAATAGAATACCTGAGATACCAGTCTTGCTAAACTTTGGATGTGGGGTGTGCAGTACTTTAGCATCCAAAGTTGAGGAAGACTGAGATCTCAGGTATTCTATTCTTATATTATAAATATTACGTCTTCTTAAATCAGATATTTTGATTTATCTCCTATTACCACGTAGAGAATGATTTAATTATCAATTAAGGAAAAAGCTGTGATTTACTTATTTGTGTATGTTAATGTTTTAAATTAAAAAAAAATAAGTTGGATATGTATATAAATAGGTACACTTTTGAAAATTGAGAGGAAACATCTCTGTTAATGGTTGCTTTTGATTTTTAAGCATAAGAGCATCTCGTGAATAGCTGTGAAGCTAAGTAAGTAGCCATTATTCCACGGCCTAGTGTATCCGTAAAAAGTGACACATATTTCCCTTTTAGTTAGGACTATCTGAATAGTTTAAGAGTTGCACTAGAAAATTGCGGATCTGCTGGACGGTAACATTAATGTTTTATCTTTGTCCAGGAGAGAGGGTGAGTATTCACTGTTGTGGATATGTGCTCCACCCTCCCTGTAGGCGAGTCGTTCACTCTCTCATGAATGCTTCATCAGTCAAGGCGTGGTCCGTGTGCTTTGTTAGCTCACTGCCATACTGACACAAAAACAGAAAAGAATCCTCTCTTCCTGCTCATGTTATCGCTAAATTCTCTATATTTGTATACAATCATTCAACTTGCTGGAATCCAGTCGTTTGAAAACATCTGAAAGTAGTCGAAATGATTTTGTAACCTAGTGCTGGTTTGAAGTTGATTGCACTTTTTTTTCTCAAACCTAGGCATGCCACCAATAAATGTCTTTTTTTTTAGCAAAGATGATTATCCTCGTCTATTGATGCTGCTCTTCTCAATCCTTCCCATCCCAAATTTACTCAGTTTCCCACTTCCCTCAATCTCCCACTAATCCTCATCCAATTTTCCCTCAATCTCTCATTTTCTCCTCCTTCTACTCTGCAGCTTCCTCCTACTCTTCGTCTCAACCTATTCTTCCTCATTCTCTCATCAATTTTCCTCCTATTCTCACTTTTCCTCGTGGTCCTTAAAATTTCCCTCTTAGACGATAGGGATAAAATGGAGATTTTACCCTTATTTAATTTTCCTACTCCTTTTCCTTAATTTCATTCTCATTATTCATTTATCATTTTCCTCCAATTTTCCTCTTCCTTCCATTCTTCTTCCCCTCATATTCCTCCTCCTCTCATATTCGTTCTACTCTCATGCTCGCCATACTCTCAAGTGTTTTCCTCTCATTTTCCCTCCTACCACACATGCTTCTATATGTTTTTTCACCTCCTTCTCTCCTTCTCACATTATTCTTATTAATTACTCCATTCGACATTTATATTGACAGCGCATTAGCTCAAGCGATAGCGTTTGGTATCCGTATTCGGGAGGTCTTGGAATAAACTCCTGTGCTTACTAACCTAAGGGTTTTCCTTGGTTTTCCTCAGCCGTTAAAGTATACGCTAGTTAGGAATTTCATTAATATTAACTATCTCATCACATTCGCCATTTCTTGGAATAACTAAACGGTAAATGATGCGACAATGACCTAACATATTAAACCTCGATTAATAAGTAAACAAAAAGTTCAAATTATTGAATACATCTACTCTCACAAAATAATTTCAGTTAGTTTAAAATGATTTAACTATGAAGTATATTTAGAATTTACGTATAATATGAAAATTACAAACAATCTGGCTATTTAAAACTTATTTCCTCGTATTTTCCTTTTATTTTCTGGCCAATGTTTCTGTATAAGTAATATTGTACATTTTGCAGGATTAAAATTCTTATTTTTAAATTTACGATATGTTTTGATGATATAATGAAAGCAGATGAATATAGAGTTAGGCAGCGAGGAGTTTATTATCTATCGTAAGTTTATATTAAATATGGAATGAAAATACTTTGTCTACTTAGCCTAAACACATAAAGAAATAATATGCATACTCAGGTTTGAATTGCACACCCAGCACACTCTTCAGGACTGAAGAATATTCTAGACAACATTTCCCCGTATAGAAGGCGTATAGACGACGGTAAGCCAACAGTTAGCATGATATGCATCTGTTAAATATTTTATAGAAATTATAGAGCTAATTTTGAAACACTCATTAATCTGTATTCATCGCTGCTTATAACTGCTGGAAACATTTTTCTGTAAAGAGGTCAAATTTTATATAATTTTATATGACCTGAGTAAACAAATGTTGTTTTATTACAGTGCCATTATGCAGAGTATCATAAAAACCTCGATTTTCATCTAAATCTCATTGAATCACGCACCACACTTCAACATGCCGAGGAAAAATATGATCAACGCATGCATGAAACTATACAAATTATTGTACCAATTACTTCTGAATTTATTGATTTAGATAGGTAAATGGTATGATAATATCTCGCTTTGATTATCTTTAATAAGAGTATATTTTCGCTATTATGTAATACTGTATGATTATTTTACACAATGTTTCATTGTGTAATAACATTAAAACATCCATGTATTATTTATAATAAAACGAATTAATTGTTGTATTTTACACAATGTTTCATTGTGTAATAACATTAAAACATCCATGTATTATTTATAATAAAACGAATTAATTGTTGTATTTTACACAATGTTTCATTGTGTAATAACATTAAAACATACATGTATTATTTATAATAAAACGAATTAATTGTTGTATTTTACACAATGTTTCATTGTATAATAACATTAAAACATCCATGTATTATTTATAATAAAACGAATTAATTGTTGTATTTACACAATGTTTCATTGTGTAATAACATTAAAACATACATGTATTATTTATAATAAAACGAATTAATTGTTGTATTTACACAATGTTTCATTGTGTAATAACATTAAAACATACATGTATTATTTATAATAAAACGAATTAATTGTTGTATTAATCCCCGGTGTGGGAAGCAACGGGAAGCTACCGCGCCTATAATTCCCTTGTAAAGCTGCAAATCATAGCATGTAAATGCAATGATTGCATTGAAAGACCTGCCCTAGGGCAAAACACTGTAGAATAGAATATATTTATTAATTTCTACACTGAAATTAATAACTAGTGGAATAATGTGAATGTCAAATTTTACACCAATCATGCCACATGTCTATATTTTATTAAATCATAGTGTAAAACAAAATGCTAAAGTAGATTTGTGTTAAACCGAAATACTGTATGTCGATAAAAATGAATAATTTATTGTATTTAATTAAAATACCATAATGATTTGCTATCACAACTGAAGTTGAAAGCATGTGCGATGTAATAGTTATACTTCAACAACTCTATAGGCCCACTTATATTGACTGTTTAACTCATGCCCCAAATGGGAGTCAATGACCAATCACATTTAAATGATTTTTGATTTACGACCAATCACAATCGTTTTTCACCTCGATGTTATCAGTTTAATTTTATCACTTTAAAATCAAGCTCTTACGTTTTTAACATTCTGAATGGTTCATGGCTTTATTTTTCAGTGACCACATGTGGCTACCAGATTGTATATATAGTGCACGAATGTAAACACATACTGCTTGTGGGAGATAATATAAAAATATTTGTTGCAATTGATTATTCCACAAAAAAAAAAGAAAAAAAACCACTGATTGCACTTTCTTAAACGAATTATTTCCCTGAAAAATAACGTTACAGAAATATATAATTGATATATTTACGTCATAGGATATCTGAAATTAATTAATACCTATAATGTTGGTAATAAATTTCTCCACTATGGTGCATTCTTACAATATTGCGATCCTTTGGCAATAAATAATATGATCTGGTTGCAATGATGAACAAGTGAAGCGTGCCAATCGTTTCTCATTTGTTTTCAAACATCGCCGTTTACATTAAATATATAAATATTTTAAAACAACTATAGTTAAATAATGATTAGTGAGAAAACAGCTTAATTTTATTCGTTAAATAGTCCTAACAAATGTCACTCCTGATTTCCAAATTCTCTAGATAAATTCACTCCTCATTTCATGAGTCGTGAATTTATCGATAATTTGGAGATCACTCTTGGCATTACTTATGATAAAACCTTCAGACTTGTGTCTGATAAATGCCAATTTGAGGAATGAATATAAGTCCTATTATAAGGCATGTGGTATGGCTGACTAAGCCTGTCGAATCATAACAAGTGTAGAAGGAATGAAATGAATGGCATAAGTATAAAGAGGTGGTGGCATGAATATTTGGCAGGAGAAAACCTAAGAATCCCCGATAGAAGCCAGATATGGCTCCACTACCATACATGGAGCGACCCAGACGAGAAATGGGAACCTAGTGGTGGAGGGTTAGTGCCTAACCACTTTTGCCAAGAACCGTCTCTCTATATTAATCCATCCATAATAATTCTGCCCGAAGGCAAGTCTTTCACTGCAATCATAGCATTTCCACGCTATTCTTTGCAGCTTTACTAGGGAATTATAGGTGTGATAGCTTCCCGTTGCTTTCCACACCGGTGATTGATGATGATGAGGATGATGATAATAATGGCCGGATGATTTTCGGGGACCGGTGGGCCCCAAGCTTCCTGACATTGGTCTTATAGTTGAGGAAAAATCCCGAAGAAAACCTCACCCAGGAGCCTGTCCCGACCGGGAATCGAACCCGGCCAGCTGCGTGACAAGGCAGCACCCTACCTGGAGACCACAGCGGTGGGCTCTGTACTAATAATATATCATATTAATAACAGATGATTCATTTGAATTTGTATTTAAAATTCCATATTTTTATGTAAGGAGGTAAACCAGTTAAAGAGATAATCTTTGGTTATATAGAAGAAATTTATTTTTTCACAATTAAAAACATGTGAAGACCTTCAAAAGAGAAACAAATATAGCAATATATAAAATATTATTATTATTATTATTATTATTATTATTATTATTATTATTATTATTATTATTATTATTGTTAGAACATATAGGCCTATGGAGTATAATGTTTCTAATTTAATTTAGAACATAATTAAATTTAACCCTATTTATATTCCATCTACTTGGGTTATTAATAAGAAGAAACGAGACCGTTGATATTTGCCTCGGAGTGATTTTCTTTCTGAAAACTAGGTTGACGATGCTATCATAGCTAGTACGAAGGGTAAAAGACATTATCACAGAGGAAGACAGAGGGTTTTTGACGCAAAAGGTAGGAAGGGGACTGCGGCGGCAAAGGAGTTGGGGAAGGAGATTTTCCAATTTCCGCAAAAGCTCGTCAAGACTTCTGCCGAGAGTGACGTTCTCAAACTCAGAACCGAATCTGAATTCGATAAGCTAAAGATTGGATCACTGATTGCTCTGTCGGACCCATACCAGAGTGTGAAATGCCAACAGATGTGACGACGAACCCCCCCCCCCCACAATCCACCAAAGAGTCTTACCGTTCCTCGCCTTGTGTTGTCGAAGGCCTTAAAGGCATTTATGAAATGGCTACCTCTTCTTCAGAAAACAGACGTTTAACAGAACTTATCCACAAACAACTTCGGCCGTGCCTCGTGCCATCTTGCATGAAATTCCCTTTAGTACATTGTTTTGTCATTTCTACTATTTGTATAACAAATATGACTTCTAATCGAAAATTATCAAATATTCTGTTTTCAACAAATGCTTGTATAAATGCACAGAATGCAATTTTAATAGCAACACGTAGGACCTGAAGGATAGGACGAATTCTTTAAGAATGAAAAAATAAAATAACACATTTATAATAATATTATGTTCACGGCTGTGGTCTCGGGGTAGCATGCTGCCTCCTCACGCAGCGGGCCCGGGTTAGATCCCCGGTCGGGACAGTTTTTCTGGGTGAGGCTTTTATCGGGGTTTTTCCTTACCTGTAAGATAAATGTCAGGAAAACTTTAAGGCCCAAACGGTCCCCGAAATCATATGGCCACCGCAATCATCATCATTCATATTCATCTTAGGTTAAGCTTAGAATTAGGGACTCTCCTGGCGCACCATTATCATCATCATCACCCATCATATCATCGGGGCAATGTAACCACGTCTTCCAGGCGCCCCAATCTCAGAAGTGGGTTACAAATACGCCATGCCAGGAGAGAACCCAGGAATGTCGAAAGACAAACCTGGGGCAATTTGAAAAAAAAAAATTATTATTTTTTGTCTGATCATCATACCCCAATATTAACTGTGATTTGTTCTTAAACATGTTTCAAAACAATTGTTTTATCGTCAGCTTGTCCAGACTGGTTAAGTAATTTATTTTCCAAATTTTGTTGTTGTTTGTTGTTATTGTTATCCTTGGCGGTTTTCCTGATGAACATGGAAACCAATTCTAATTTTAAACATTGATTGATGAATTTAATGTCCGCTAATCTTTTAAATTTCTTCTCTCTTAATTTTAGAAACTTTTTGACTTCATATTTAGTTTCCAACAAATAGTTATTAAAGTTGAGTTTGGAGGACGCCATCTTGTTTTTCGTTATTTATAACACACACACAATTTCTGGTTTTGTTTCTTCCTTGTATCTTAAGAAGTTGTAATTAATATTTAATTTAGGAAGTGATATTTTGAGGTTGTTTTAATTATATTATTTTTAGTCTGATCATCTTACCTCAATATTAATGTTGATTTGTTCTTGAACATGTTCCAAAACAGTTCTGTTTTCTCGTCAGCTTGTCCACATTTATAAGTTTCATTTTCGGGTTAAAATAATTGTAGGCGTAGTTTTCCATTATCATTATATAATAATAAAACATGAAGAATAATGTATGAAAATATAATTTGAAATTGAAAAGTTATAAAATAATCAACGCAGTCAACCAATAGTATAAGAAAGCAAACCGCATAATTGGGAAGCAGGCCTAGTTATTTGTCTTGTCTTCTTCTGTCATGCAGTAGGCCCTATTTAATCCTCGACTTCATTCACGTGGAATTACAACTATCATTAAACAAGTTTTTTATAAACGTTCGGTAATTGCAATTTATATTAATTGAGATTAGCTTTAAAACAAAAATATCTACAGAACAAAACACTACTAATGTAACTGAATGTCCCTATATATGTTCCCTTGAGTCCATAAAGGAAGATTTTTAAAATGTGTAATTATATATGTGCATGATTTGAACTTATATTGTGTAATGATTAATATAAAAATATAAAATAGGTGAAACATATATTAAATTAAAACTTTATTTTATAGATACAATTATATTTTAATCATATTGTATGTTATAGTTTTTTATATAAATTATAATAGGTTCAATAGATTCTCCATTAGTTATTTTCTTATAGAATTATTATTGTTGTCTTAGGACGTTATAAAGGTCGAAATAGTAGAAAAATCTCAATTTATGTAAAATCCACATAATGTTATTTTATTGTGTTATTTAAATAATGTTCGCCGTGATCTATAGGTATGATTTTTTTTACATTTCCGTACATCTGAATATTTAGTTAAATGCAAGTCTCTATTCAGTAAAACACTATATAATTATTAATATCTCAATAGTTAAGTGAACGTGTTACAAAAAATGTTTCAATTAAAGCAGTGCCAATGCATGTCTGTAAAATGTGAACTGCTTGAATATTATTTAATGAAAACATGAATTTTAAATATCCTATTAAAGTAGCCCAATTCGCATTTTTGTATCATTGAAATGTTTCATTCAGTTATGGTTAAGCAAATTTATAAAACTGATTGTATAGCCAATACGTTATATATATATATATATATATATATATATAGGATATAAAGAAAGCCAGATTTGGCTTGATAATCGGGACTAAGAAATATGCTTTTAATTTCTCAGTTATTTTGTTGGAATCTCGTTTTATTATAAGACCAACCTTGCTGCGACCTTTTTAAAAAGAAATCTTTTCAAGTACAAAAGAGCAACAAGAGTTTATGTTATTAAACTATATATTAATATTGCTTGGAATATCATAATTTACCAAATGAAGTTATAATAACAATAATTGTCTGTTATGGGACTAGACACTATAATGAAGATTCCTTAAGGGACTCATGAACTGCCAGAAGCTATCCACCGAATTGTTCCCAGCTGCCAAGGAATCCTATTTCTGCGATACCATAAGTGAAATGTGGCAGTCAGCTGCAGGTGTCATATTATAGGCCCTTGGGGGTCATTGGAGTTAGATTCCACAATTAGTTGACCGCAAGTGCTAGGCTATGAGAACGCTTTACAATGTAGAGCAGCTCTAACGCCTATCGGTTAATTGGAAATTGAAGCTTAGTGAATGTAAATATTAACAAAAATTAAACATGTTATAGAAATTACAATTTCTTAAGTACCTTAATTTAGAATTATGTTGAATTCATATCGTTAAACAAATATACTTTTTTTTTGCAAATGTAGGATATGATTAATAATTAAAGTATCGTAATGCACTATACGAAATGGCTAATGAAAATAATCTCTAACTTTTTAACAACCTTTGTGAATAAAATCCCAAATTCTATTTATTCCAAAAAAGTATCCATACCTTATTTGCATTACTGTAAGTATTGCCATAACATATACCCGTCGAATGCTAAATAGAATCATGTTTCATTTATCTTGAAAATCTCAATATATTTGTTCTATTCCAATATAATGAATATATATATAGTCCATCGCCGTGGTCTCGAGGTAGCGTGCTGCCTTTTCACGCAGCTGGCCCGGGTTCGGTCCCCGGTCGGGGCAGTTTTCTGGGTGAGGTTTTTATCGGGGTTTTTCCTCACCTGTAAGACAAATGTCAGGAAAACTTTAAGGCCCAAACGGTCCCCGAAATCATATGGCCATCATCATCATCATCATCATCATTATCATCATTATCATCCTTCACCGGTGTGGAAAGCAACGGGAAGCTACCACACCTACAATTCCCTAGTAAAGCTGCAAGCATAGCATGAAAATGCTATAATTGCAGTGAAGGTCCTGCCCTCGGGCAGAATTACTATGGATATATATATATATAATTATTTGACCCAATATAGAGAAAAACTCGCCTAAAAGCTTTTATAAATGATAAGATATATAAGGAGGATTATTTTTGTTAAGTAACGAATGCTCCCAAATATTATATTTATACGTTGAGCGTATTGGTCAATGTGAGCACTGCGCCATGTATTTTTTTGGGTAGGGGAGTATTGTGTATGGATCTCGAGTTGCCACAAGAGCTCAATTGATTGGCCTAATGAAATATAATGCAAATACCCAAAATATAAATATGAAAAGTTGAAATATGAATTTAATCAAAGTTGGAAATGATATTAATAATAATAATAATAATAATAATAATAATATTATTATATTATATAATAATAATAATAATATTATTATTATATTATATAATAATAATAATAATAATAATAATATTGTTATTATTATTACCATAATAATACCCGTTAAACGTGACGTAATCAATATTATATCCTAGTTCTGCATGTCAGATATATTGTGTGATTAGATTTAGGATCAAGGGATTAGTCTCTTAACCCCAAGAGATTGGATGTCCGGTTTTGCGTTAATTATGTTACTCTAAGATAAAATCATAGTACTAGGAAATTATATCAAATATTCATTAATTTCAGCAATTTGCTGGTTTTTAATCTTCTGAATAAATTACACATGTTTTAATTATTCAGGCCTACTTTACTGCATTGCAAAATTGCATAAGTGTGGGAAATATTGGTTCATATGTTTATATTTAAGAAATATATCTTAAATTATTTGTAAAAAAATTGCGAAATCTTACTAGAATTCTGTCTCCATTAGTTATACTCGGTATAGTATCTTTAAAAAATATAACCTTAAAATTACATATCTTATTTTTTATATTAATAGGTCTGAACTGAAAATGTTTTCCTAAATATTATAGAAGCATATCATATGAATGAACAAGTGAAAGTATACCATTTATAATACCTAGTTATGAATGCGTTTAGAAATATTTATATTTCATGAAATGTATATTTTTTTAATATCCGTTTACGAGAAATGTAATATCCTTATATTCTGTTATTCTATCAGTTTAGTATGTTCCATATAACATCTCAGTTTGAAATTGCCAATAATATTATTGCTCGATCAAGTGAAAATTGTCTCATTTCTTTTGCTCTCCTTTTCTTTCAGTGCATTTTCATACTTTCAGATATAACCAAAGAAATACATCACATCCTATTAAGAATGAAATTCTAACATAAATATAGGCCATTTTTATTATATTGAACTTTCTACGGTGTGTGTGTATATATATATATATATATATATATATATATATATATATATTATTTTCTTTAAAAAAACTTCTTAAACAATATTATAAAACTGTTTCTTCTTACACTGATGACTCAAAATATGTTTAACTTCAAATTATAGTATGTCCTATTCTAAATTCCGATGTCCCTGCTTATATTTTAAGCCTTTTGTTTTGTTATACGTATTTAATATCTGGAGATACATTTTTTTTTTCCATTTGCTATGAATAAAATATTCAATTTGATATATGACAACAAACATAAAAAAATGTGTTTTTTTTAGAATTCTCAATATTTTCCACATGTTTCATAATATCAAAACGTTACAAATTAATTACTTAAGGAGATGTAAAAATTCATAAAAATAAATAGGTTTGATTTTTTACAGTTTTCGATAATACATACGAATAACAAAATTAATTTCCAAAATCTATTCTTGACCATAAATAAACTAGTTCTTAATATTATGTTGAGATAGCTTACGTAGCCTACTAGACATAATCGGGGTATCTGAATATAAATAAAACATACAAATACAGGTAAACTTCATTTTTATACCTCTCGCTGTGGTCTCGGGGTAGCGTGCTGCCTTGTCACGCAGCGGGCCCGGGTTCGATCCCCGGTCCCCGAAATCATATGGCCATCGCAGTCGTCATCATTCATATTCATCTTAGGTTAAGCTTAGGATTAGGGACTCTTCTGGCGCACCATTACACCATCATCGCCCATCATATCATCGGGGCAACGTAACCCCGCCTTCCAGGCGCCCCAACCTCAGAAGTGGGTTACAAGTACGCCATGCCAGGAGAGAACCCAGGAATATCGAAAGACAAACCTGGGGCAATTGAAAAAAAATAATTATTGTTCCGGGTCACAGATATGCATAAGGAAATATATCAAGGATATTCATTATAGAAGCTAAGTACTGTTTTTGTATTTCAAGTTAATTTACAGTTTGTTGGCGACTTCTTCATAATTATATTGAAGTGAGACGTAATTGTATTTTATTCAGAACATTGAGATCGTTCATTTTATTTTTATGATGCTCAGTATTATGCTACATAAATATTTTAATTTCATTCATTCTGTGGAATTAACTTGTTTCATTACAGGACCATGTCGATATTTTTAAATTGCTCTTGTATTTTGACATAAAACAGAGTAATAAAGTTGGAAAAATCGTCCATTATTCTCTGTTCAACAAGTATATAGGACTTTTGTTATTGTATATTTTATGTGAATCGGATCCCTGTAAGTTATATGTTCCAGGATATTATTTTGATATCTAGAAGCTTTTATTTTTTTATTGTTAGTTTTTATCAAGTTGGCCAATACACTGATGATTTATAGTTTATATAAGTAACACTGGACAACAAATTTTAACCTTTTGTCAGTTACGGAATTCAAATGACCAGATTTCGATGTATTTTTTCATGCTGAACACGAAAATGATAATGAAATTGTCAGAGTGGTCTCGTTGTTTTCGTAATTTTGAAAAATACCTTTGAGTAAAATCTTTTTCTCCTTAAATCAGGTAATGTTAAGACTAGCTTACCTCAGTTAAGGGCGTTTCCTTTTAGTTTGTCTGCTTTAATGAACCTCGGGGACATGTCTCACCATTGACCAACAGTAGTTAGCTAGCATAGATGTATTCTATTTGTCTTGGTAACGTCCTTCTAATGATGAGCTCGTCTCGTGAAAATGTTCTCCATGTTCATCAGAAACTGTACCACAATTTTGCAGGGAAAATTCCAAATGAGAGTGAAGAAAATGAATTTTTAATGACATATTGCACCCCATTTCACGATAAGGTAGTAACACATTGTCTGTAGTTTGAGGCCCGGTGGTTCCCCAAGAAATTTAAGGCAACTGCTTTGAATGGTTACCATGCATTTCTTTTTCTTTTCATCCTTGAAGAGTGTTTATCCTTGAAGAGTGTTTATCCTTGAAGAGTGTTTATCCTTGAAGAGTGTTTATCCTTGAAGAGTGTTTATCCTTGAAGAGTGTTTATCCTTGAAGAGTGTTTATCCTTGAAGGGTTCTCTGATATAAGAACCATTAAAAATACCTTCCTTAATTTTAGTTGTACTTAGTCTCGGAAATTTTGTAAGTACTAAATGTACTCCCATCAAGTATCAAGTATCTAAATGCAGTCACATCAGTAACACTGCCTTAAAATTAAACTTTGATGAATTTAAAAATAATCGCCACTCTTCTGGTTTGTGCTGGATGCTTATAGCAGACATTTGACCTTGTATATTGTGGCGGAATACAAAGAAAAAGCCATTATTTTTTATTGTTAAAGTGGCTTCTAGCACGTTCTATATGCAGAAACCTTTACATTCTCGTCAAAATGCTTAAACTGTGTAAGTCGCGAATCCAGGATCTCTGTTTTGGCCTTTGAGAGTTCTGAGTCTCAGACAAGATCATTTATTTCTGTTGAGTCATTCTGTGTGACTGAGGTGGAATTTCAGGATTAAAGTCATGATTATAGGTTGTGGATGGCCTGGGTAATTCTTCCGAAGTGCAGGATTTCGTTTCATCATCGTCTGAATCAATATTATAAGAATCTGGTATTTCTGGAATAGGAAGCTCTTTAGAGTGTGGTACCGGACGAATAGCTGAAGGTATTTCTTCTCTGAAATAAACTTAATTGGTGGGACCATGCAGAAATAACAATCATTTGCATGATTAGTTTGTTCTCTCAAAACCTGTCACTAAAATTAGCAGAACAGCCATGGTAGCAAATATGTGGAGCAAAATGTTTGTCAAGATCCTCTATTTTGCACCCGAAATAAAGATTGGTACGCTTTCTTAATAAATTGAGTTATATGTTGCTTTGGCTATGCGAACGTCACTTTTCCGGAAATATAACAAAATTTATATGGACTAATTTTAGCATTTTAACTTTCATTACACAGCAATCTTAACTCTGTGCATAATTTTAAAAATGTATCTGAGAAAATATAGACATGTCACACATGTGTCCTACACGACAGAACTGCACATCTATATAACTTATACACCAAGGCACAAACCATTGTTCACTCACGAAATTCCACTTCAACTGATTTCACAACATGTTGAGGTAAACACTGACCCTTTAAGATAAATCTTATCTATATTATACAGCTACCACTGTCTGCCCTCCTCTAAGGGATTTCCTTGAACTTCACACTGACTACAATATTCACAGCATATGCAGTAACACTAGGCATGCTGATAATTTAAAAACTAGACCACTGTCATCATTTCAATTGTCATATTCGAAATTAGGAATTTCATATTAACATAAAACGGTCACTTTTACTTCGGTAACTTTTTGGCTGTTGCCCAGTGTAATTACAAAAGTGATGGACAATTTACTTAAGCCAGAAACATATGTTTATAATTTCCGAAGAACGAAATTACGATTGTTACACATATTTGGGTTAGTTTTCTTTTTCTTTAAAATAGAGTGAAAATAGACTTCAGTGATTTTCAACATCGTTATCTCACGTATTTCATGTCACTATATTTAAAGAATTTTTATTTAGTTTCAAATTATACTAACTCTTGTGATTTGCTTCTAGATTGCAACGTATGTATATTTCATGCACAATTAACTGAAGCAGACCATTGCGTATTTGTCGTCTTATAGCCTAAAGCTAAGCTACCTCTCACCCTACATTCCAACCTCTAGTATAGACCAGACATAAAACACTAACTTTCTTGTTTGTATCAGTATTGAGATATTAGCTGTCGTGTGCTGCACGCGATAATTTTGCAGTCAGTTATAAGTTTAGCTTAACTTAGAATCACTTCTAAGTAAACATCCACATTTGAAATGCCTTTTCAGTAATAACAGAGGAGTGGATATATTTAATGAAGTTAGAAGTACCAATTCACCTCTTGTTTCCCTAAATACGAGAATGACGCCACTTTAGAGTGTGCGAGGTATACAGTGGAGGAAATTGGTATAAAGCCACTTGTTAAAAGGGTTAACACAAGTTTATTTACTCTTTCTTTGGCATTTTTCTATATTAACTTAGGAGGTTATTGAGTATAAAACACACACAAATAATGTCAAAATTAATTATCCAAAAAAGTACATGGAAACTGTAACCACACTCACATATGGGTGGAAATTAGTATAAAGGCACTTTGTGTATTTCACAGATTAAACCAAAAAGACTGAGCGCAAGTTTACAACAAAAATTCTAAAATTTAGTTGAACCTCCATTATTGTTAACTACTTGGAAGATTATCTTTGGCATTGACTTGATGAGGGTGTTTATTTCTTCCACTGAGATTGAAGCCCACTCTTCCTGAATAATATTTTTCTGCTCAGTCACTGACCAAAACTGCCGTCCATTGCGATACACACGCCTTGCCAGGATCTCCCATTAGTTCTCAATCGGGTTCAAATCAGGACTTCTGACTGGCCACGTCAAAAGTGGTATTTATTTCTTCCTGAACCACTCCTTTGATTTAGCAGACACGTGAATGGAACCATTATCTGGCTGAAAAATTAGATCTTCGCTAAATTCCTCATACATTCGTATCAATTGGGACTCCAGAAGCTCCTCAGTGTAGGACTTAGAATTCATCTTGGTGTTTATCCATGCTATTTTTGATCTTCCTTTAAAGCAGAATGCTGCCCAAATCATAACGCCTTCACCACCGAAGTTTCTACTCATTCTAACTTGCTCTTCAGTACGGAGGTCGTTCCAGTAATGCTGAAGGCCATCAGGCCCTTCCAGATTAAACTTCTCATCATTGAACATTACTTTATTCCATTCTGAGGTCCAGGACATGTGTTCTTCAGCAAAAGTCATTCTAACTTTCTTATGTGCATCGTTCAGAGGTTTTTCTTTTTTTAATTTTAGGTTCTTGTCTTCTGACAGAATTAATCTTACTCGTCTGGCTGTTACTGGCAACTTCAAATCAGCCTGGATTTGAGAAGAAAACATACTCTTACATTTTGCTTTACGTAAAATGAGACGTTTAGTGCGCTCAGACAATTTTCTTGTCCGTCCATATTTCCCGTTTTTTCATATCGTGAGCCCAGTTTGACAAAATTATCAATGACACATCTTGAAGCCCCAATTTCGTAGGTATTTGTCTATTGGAAAGGCATTAACTCTTGATTTCTCTTCATTTGATAGAGGCTTTCCACGTGGCATTGTACGTACTACTGACTTTTAACTGATGAACGATGCTCCCAGACACGACGTCTCCATGTAATTGCAGTGTTTTGTTTACGTTTATGTCTCTGTAGGAGCCAGAAGTTGACCTGCCTTTATACATTTCCACCCCTAGGACAGCGTTTTCTTAGATTTTACGTATTATTTACATATATAATAAATACAAAATGAGGAGACCTGTACGAAATTATGTCCAAGATAATTATTTGTAATCTATGATACACATACGGTATTTGCATAAATATTTCAGGTTGTTTTACTACTAAAAGTTAGTGGCTTTATACCAATTTCCTCCACTGTATTAACACGATTATATTAACATTTACAATATTACATAAGGATTTCCCGAATTAATGAAAATATGTATTTTACTCTATTAGCATTAATTTAAAAAATCGAAGTATGGCGAATACTATTACTGGTTTTATAAAAATGAATACATTTCTTACGTTTTGAGACCTTAAGTAGAAAAACGTAACTGAGTGGCAAATAACATTTCACTACATTATTGTTTTATAAAATTTTGCTTGTTCTCATAGTATTTTAAACATTAATAATTAAGCAGTTATGTTTATGACATTTACCTACTTCTGTTTGCTTCAGACGTCAATCACCATAACATTGTCAGTACCTTTCACTCCGGTGACCAGGGTTCGGTACTGGCGGGATAGGGGATTTTAATTCTACACCTTGAGTATGGGTGTGGATCCTGCACTTGTATGAACAATTAAAAATCGAAAAAAACAAACAAAGGTAAAAACATAAATGAATAAAAATACAACTTAAATAAGTAAGGCAAGAAAAAATGTAGATACATATTTTTAAAAAAATCTATACTTGGAGAAAATGATACTCATATTACGATGATGTCTCATACAATGATGTCTCGTAAAATTCTTAATGCCACAAGTGATTTCCAAATTATCAATACATTCACGATGTCACGAACGGACGAGAGAATTTGTGTAGAGGTTTAGGAAATCAAGTGTGCATTTGTTAGGAATATTCAACTAATAAAAGTAAGCTGTTTACTCACAAATCATTATTTAAATATAATTATTCTAAAATATTTATATATTTAATGTAAACGGCGATGTTTGAAATCAAATGAGAAACGTTTATTATATTTCATTTGTTCATCATTGCAACCAGATAATATTATTTATTGCTAAAGGAACGTAATATTGTGAGAATGCAACCTAGTCGAGAAAAAATGAAACACATCAAGCTGTTTATAACCAACATTATAGGTTATTAATTTGTTTATGATGTCCTATGATGTAAATATGTCAATTATATGTTTTTTGAAAAATGAATACCAGGGAAATAATACGTTTAAGAAAGTGCAAACAGTGATTTTTTTTGTGATATAACCAATTGCTATAAAAGTTTTATCTATTATATCCCGCAAGCAAAATCTGGTTACATTCGTGCATATATGTATGTATATACAATCTGGGAACTGCTTGCAGTGTAGGATTCTTACACCTTTATATATATAAATTGTTATATGTATTAGTAAGAAGAGGGAATATTTGAGAGAGAAGATTAATGATCTTGAAATGAATGCAAAAAATAGGAACATTAGAGAATTATATCAGGGAATTAGTATAGAGAAGAAAGGGTTTCAGGCTAGAACAAACATAATTCGGAATGAAAATGGGGATATGATTGCAGATTCCAAGAGTATATTAAATAGATGGAAAAGTTATTTTAATCAGCTATTAAATGTACATACAGAACAGGACATTGAGGAGGATAAGTTACAGACAGCAGAAATGCTAGTCGCAGAGCCAAGTGCATTAGAGGTTGAAATGGCAATTGAAAAATTGAAGATGTATAAAGCATCAGGTTCAGATGAGATCCCAGCAGAACTGATAAAATCAGGGGGAGAAAAATTGATGGACAAGATACGCTGGTTGCTTAGTATGATTTGGGAAAAAGAAGCTCTTCCAGATGAATGGAAGGAATCAATTATCGTACCAATTTATAAGAAAGGAGATAAAACTGATTGCAACAACTATAGGGGCATCTCATTACTTTCAACTTCGTAAAAATTCTAACAAATATATTAGTAAGCAGACTTACTCCCTATATTGATGACATTCTAGGAGATCATCAGTGTGCATTTAGAAGAAACAGGTCTACAACAGATCAGATTTTTAGTATAAGACAGATTTTAGAAAAGAAATGGGAATATAATGGTACTGTACATCAACTATATGTAGACTTCAAAAAAGCATACGATTCAATTAAGAGGGAGAAGTTATATAGTATCCTGCTGGAGTTCGGAATTCCTAAAAAGTTAGTTAGACTTATACGAATGTGTCTAAATGGCTCAACGAGTAGGGTGCGTGTAGGCAAACAGTTTTCAGACACTTTTGAAATCCAGAATGGGTTGAAGCAAGGAGATGCACTATCTCCTCTACTATTTAATTTTGTACTAGAGCATGCCATTAAATCTTTAGAGAATGAGGAAGGCTTACAAACTGAATGGTATTAATAAGCTGTTACTTTATGCTGATGATGTAGTACTACTGGCCGATAGCGAGGAGATACTAAAGGCCAACACGCACACACTATTGAGTAACACTAAGAAATTAGGACTGGAAGTAAATATCAGTAAAACTAAATGTGGTCTCACGTAGAAATACATTATATAATGGAAATGGGCAGCTAATGACAAATGAGGGAAATTTTGAGGAATTGGCTGAATTCAAATACCTAGGAACAATAATCACAAATAGGAATGAGATGCACAAAGAAATTAAACATAGGCTCAATTCTGGAAATGCATGCTATTATGCATTGCATAGACTTTTGATGTCCCAACTCCTTTCAAAAAACGTTAAGCTGAAAATGTATAAAACTATTATTCTACCAGTTATATTATATGGGTGCGAAACATGGACTCTTACTTTAAGGGAGGAAAGGAGATTACGAGTATTTGAGAATAAAGTTCTTAGGAAAATTTTTGGACCAAAGAGAAATGAACAGACAGGTGAATGGAGAAGACTACATAACAATGAACTACATGATCTTTATAGGAAGCCAGATATAATAAGAACAGTCAAGTCTCGTAGACTGCGATGGGCAGGACATGTTGCACGTATGGGGAATGAAAGACGTGCATGGAAACTTCTTGTAGGAAAGCCAGAGGGAAGACGCCCAGTTGGTAGACCAAGAATGAGGTGGGAGAACAACATTAACTATGATTTGAGGGAAGTAGATTATACAGGGAATGATTGGAAAGCATTAGCTCGGGATAGGGATGTATGGAGAGCTTATGTCCGTGCGGCCATGAACCTACGGGTTCGATAGTGCCAGTGAGTAAGTAAGTAAGTATATTCAATGTATTTATTAGAGAGTCGGTAATTGCAAAATAATGCTCTGGCCTATTCAGAATGTTAAAAAGGAGCAGCTTTATTTTAATGCGATAAAATTAAATTGTTAAAATCCAGGTGAATAACGACTGTGATTGGTTGTAATTCAAAATTCATTGAAATGAGATTCGTTATTGACTCCTATTTGGGGCTTGAGTTAAATAGCTATTTTAAAACAATTTTACTACAATGAATTCTTTAATATTTAACACAGATAATTAAAAAAAACTTTATCATAATCTGTTAAGAATTTTTACATTAACATATGATTTAAATTTTCTCTAATTTATATCCTGCAAGAATTTTTTATGTATTTATAGACTGATTAAACGTTTTATAAACCAGAAAAGCTAGTTGAGAAGCAGAAACGGTATCATCTATATCATATCATATGTCATATCCCTCGAAGCTATTGAGAGAAAACTGAAGTAAAATAAAATAAAAGTTTGTATACCTGAAAGTGCTAATAAATTAGTAATGTTATAGTTTACAGTGACATTTTGCTAATGGAACTAATTTAATTGCCACAAGTTGGATATTAATTAACATTAAACAAGGTAATTTCAAATTTAACATGTTCGTTTCACAATCAGCGAGGAATGCTGCAGGGGAATAGATATTATGCATATACTCTTCCATTATGAGATGGTCGTATTACACTACTATGAATTTTGCCACGTGTACCAATTAGTGACAATAACTTTATCAAAGATGAACTTCTGCAAACTCATAGAACGTAAACTCTCAGTGCGAAACTGCTTCAATTTTAATGTTTTGCATACTCAATATCTTAGTTTAATTTCTTTGCTTATATGAACGATGTAGGTCTAGGCCTACTAGCGAAGAAATGTACAAATGCAGATCTGTGTTCGCATTTCCTAAAAGTAAGTTTTATAATATTCTGTACTTAAAATGTAGTGTGGTCTGTAAAACATTTAATTACTTAGAGGACATATTACGTTATAAAAAAGTCGGTCTCGCAGGAATTGCGTAAACTATGTGAGTTCATCAGTCTAATTTATGCAGGTTTACATAATATACATAAGATTTCTAAATTCAAATCGTGATAGTTTGGCATGCTACGAGTTAACGCTAAACCCATAAAATTGGATAAAAATGGGTAAATTTAGTCCACCGCTGTGGTCTCGGGGTAGCGTGCTGCCTTGTCACTCAGCGGGTCTGGGTTCGATCCCCGGTCGGGGCAGTTTTTCTGGGTGAGGTTTTTATCGGGGTTTTTCCTCACCTGTAAGACAAATGTCAGGAAAATTTTAAGGCCCAAACGGTCCCCGAAATCATATGGCCATCATCATCATCATCCTTATCATTATCATCCTTCACCGGTGTGGAAAGCAACGGGAAGCTACCACACCTACAATTCCCTAGTAAAGCTGCAAGCATAGCGTGAAAATGCTATAATTGCACTGAAGGACCTGCCTTTGGGCAGAATTTACTATAGATGGATGGATAAATTTATGGAAAAGACACGGAAAATAAGAACAACATTCTTTCTGAATAAATAAATATGTAAGCAAAATGAAATATTATTAATTCGTAATAATTATACGTAACTTAATAAATCTATAATGTAATAATATTGTGTTGTATTTTTGTTTCATTGTATATTATTACAGGACATTCATTTAATGATACGGTCTGTCAACAGCAGGAACGGTTTGCAGCCCGTGCGATCCATATTTGTAAATAACATTGGTATATCGTACTTTGTAGTCCTACTACTGCTACTGCTACTACTGCTACTGCTACTACTGCTACTCCTACTACTGCTACTCCTACTACTGCTGCTGCTGCTGCTACTACTGCTACTGCTACTGCTACTGATTAATGAAATCCTTATGTATCCAGTTTTTTTGTAAGAAAACAAAAATGACGGTCACTTAAGTGATTTTTAATTAGTGTTTTCAGGTACGATAAATTTAAAATACGTCAATAAACACCTTTAAGAAAACTGTGTCAAAGGTTATAATATAAAATATGTATCTGATATTTCAGTCGGCCTTAACCAATTATTGCTACTGTTTCAGTTAGAACACTTTGTAAGCCTTTTGGAACATTTTCCATCTTCGGGGTTTTTAACGTTTTTCAGCTAAATCGCTTCTTCTAAAGGTCAGATTTCATTGATTTTCTCGTTTTATTGTAATAATATAGGCCTATACTGAGTTTCGTTGCCAAAAATATAAAAATTGCGGGAGCTAGTGCCATTTAAATGTTCACATCAGATGTACCCCTATTCTCAATAGTTCAATTTTGTTGGTTAATGAACTCGACCTTACTTTTTTAGACGATTGCTATTTGTCGAGATTTTCCCCTCACTTCAGACCATTAAGGACGAAGACATTTAGGAAGACTCATAAAGATGGACAGACCAATTCTAACATGAGATCGGAAAAGACCCTTGATGCTGCTGTTGCTGATGATGATGATGTCGAGATTGGTTCCGAAAGAACAAAAATTCGGCCTTTAGTATTAACAATGTCTAAGCAAAGGTGAAGTGATCCAACTACAAGCCTCAAGAGGCCCTTGGGTTAGTAAGAGGTTAAGGGTTCCACCATTTAAACAATCGACACGAGATGCCAGCCAGGTTATCAGCCCTGTGTTATGTCAGCAATTATTCCACAATAAGAGTCTCGAGGAAGATATTTTAATTCATGAGAATGATTTCAATAGCTTCATTCCTATGTAATTCCCTAAGACGTTTGTATAACTCAGTATGTTTTGACGTGAGATATGGTTTTATTTTTGTCTTGGTGCAGATGTTGTACTCCGATCACTTTGACCAAAACAAATGAGGATACATTGTACATATACATTTGTTACAATTACGCAGCACATCTTGTTGTATTTTAACAAAGCAGTAGCTAAACATGCGCCTCCAAGACGCAAGTGTTAGTCAACCGCCCTCCACTTCTGGAATCAGAGTTTGTGCACTGTTGTACCAACATCAAGGGTATAGAAATGTGGGGCGTCCTAGAAGACGGTGGGAAGATGAATTGTGAGAGCGGAACAGGCCGATGGCCAACCATGAAGATGATGTATCGGTCACTCCATATGGGGTTCGTGGTGGAAGTATCATATCCAGGGCAGGATTTCCACGCAGTTCCTCCCTAAACTTAATTACACTGCTTCTCCAAACTCATCCATTCCATTTGATCTGCTACTGGAATGGTGCGACAAGCTGGTGGTTCCGGAGGAGTATTAGTGCTAGTTCAAATTCAAGTACAATTAAAGTATATGGATCCAATAAAAAATTTATAAACGTATACACTATGCCAAATGATTATTTATAAATCGGGACTTTTCGCGTTTTTCTCGGAGTTTTCCTGTTTCCCGAATTTCATACCACCAGCTCTCTCACATCCTATCTCTCTCCTCCATCATGCAATTTCATTTAACATTCATTAATTCATTTCATATCACCCTTCACCTCATCTCATGTTAGATAAAAATGTTTGGTTTGGCGATACACAGGTGTTGGAAACATGAGTTTGTGGGGATGTAATGGGGAGGGATCACCATGTGTTTCCTAATGACTCCGAATCTGATTAATAATCTAGGGAGAGCAGAATAGGAGCTAAAGGGAGGGGTTGTAGTTCGTCCTCGCGGCCATGGGCCAAATCATTATTGTAGTATTTGATATGTCCCACCAGGAGGAGGACCCAGAACAAACAACGTAACACCGTAGACTAGAGGAATTTTAAATTTGGACCGCGTACATACATTTTTGAATGCACTAGAACATTAAAGGCTTCCATGAATGAGTGATCAACTCTATCTGGTGCCTCCTCCGAGACAACACAACATTAAGACGGAACATATTATTCACTAACATAACATACTAAAATAGCTAATATAATGATGATTATGATAGCCAGATGACGTTCAGAGAATATTTGGGCCTTAAGCTTTCGTTACATTAATGTTACAGATGAGGAAAAAAGAAATCATCCACGAAACATATCCCAACCAGGTATCGAATCTGGGACTACTTCGTGCGAGGCAGTGAAGGTACCCAGATATCACAGGGATTGACTGCTGTTATAATTTAGTTTTATTGTATAATGAATGACATTTATTAGAAATATTTTCATAACTTATCGGTACTCTTACTAAATTAATGTTATAAATTCATGATTCACCGTTTTTTTCTGCGTATTACGTAGAGTTTTGTAAAAAATAAAAGTTTACTTCATTTCTAAAAAATCGTTTTAAGTTCGACCTTGAATTTTAAATTGTTAGCGGAAATTATAATTCAATTTGAACATTAATATCGGTATTAATATTTTTAAAATCATTTTATTTATACATATTGACTGATTTTGTATCATCTTATTTACTACACAATGAAATAAATACAAATCATGGTCCAGATCCTCCAAGGATAAATTCAATTGCATAAAATTTATCGTGAATTTATGTATGAAATTAAAACCACCTGTTATATTACTACTGTTAACTAATATTATATTCCGCACTTCATCATTATTTTTGCAACAAACAAGTATTTTTACTCTAAAAAATATGTAGGATTTTAGCATTTTACAATAAGATCGTTGCTGAAAAGAAGATAGTGTTGGAACACAAATACGAAACTGCGACAACTTGTCATTTTCATTACCTGTAACCCTTTAATATATACTTTAATTATATATATATATATCAGTTTATAAAAAACGGGTTAATTTGAAAACTAAAATGCTCAAAACAACGTGATTACTCTATGCTAATTGAAATGTGAACTGACTACTAACCTAGGCAAAATATACGATTCAGATGAGAAAATTTTGTAAGTTTTTTAAGTTTGAGACTGATCAGTTTTACTGTATTATATATGTTCAGTCTTTATATAATCTATAATTAATTAATTAATTAAATATGCTGTCTGTTATTTACAATTGAAATTAATATATATGGTATGTCTAATATACACTATTTCTTGTTTCAGGTACGTGTTCATGAAATGTATTGCAATTCTTCATATTACTTACGGTAAGCAAATTCTATAAACTTGTTAATATTTTAAGTAGAGTATTACTTACTACTTGCTATACTATCATTAACTATTCGACATGTATGGAAAACATTAAATAATTTCGGCAATTATAATATTATACAACAATGGACGATAAAAGCTTTCCAAAACTTTAACTTTCATCATCATATTTTTAAACTATCAATATATGCAATCCTTAATATAAATTAAAAAAAGCTAATATATTTTGTGAACATCGATTATATGTTTGGAAGTCAATCAACAGCTTGGTTTGGAGACAGAGAAGAGTCCGAAAAATGAACTAATATAGAAATCATTCTTGTAAAATCCCCATTAAAACAGTTTACGGACAGAACTTGTTTACTAAATAACAGAGCTTTAGCCTAGTACTTAAAATGAAGATTACATATCCAGTATCTTTTCTATACGTATGGAATCTAATAGTTCTTGCAATTATAAACTACGCTGCTCATATTTTTGTTTTGCGTTTTTTTGTATACCTTCTTTTCCATGAATTATTCAATTTTAATAGGCTCATATTTTGTCCCATTATATATTTTTTTCATTAGAAGCAATTCTAATACAATGTATTTTTTTTGTTAAAATGTTCTTTAAGAATTTTTTTGACATGGGTGCTGTATTCAATAAAAATAATAATATCCAATACATCATAATCCAAATACCGCCTTTTGAAATTTATATCAGAAAAAATTAATATATTCTAATAAATGGGATATGATAGGTTATTAGAAACAACGTACGGGTTGATTACCAAAATCTTCTTCTTCACTTCCTGGTTTAGGCATTGATTGCCTGTTCAGTCTTCACTAATAGAACTAAGTGATATATCTTCTTCCTCTTGGAAAATAAAGTAAGATTTTCTTTGGTAATCTACTCTCTTCCATTCTTTCTACATGTTCTGTCCATGTTCCTTGTTATAAGATATATATTCTTTTAAGAGTATGCATGCGCAATATAGTCCCCATTGCAAACACTCAGCCTTGCATATCAACTCCTTTCCTAACCTGCTCATGGTAGAGCTAATACGAGTAACCCAAATCAAGGTTGTGGTATAGAATCCCTTCGGCGATTTAGGTCGGACAACTGATGGGAAATGAGGATCCTTTCTCTGAGATGATAAGAGACCCATTCTCGGAGAAACAATAGTAAAGTCCTCAACGACAATAATTATTAATTGTTGGCGGAAGTGACAACCCTCTAGATGGGGTTAGTACATCAAAAAGGTGGACCTAAAGCTTAGAGGTGGCAGCCCCACCAATGGTCTACTTGTATATCGTTGGTACGACGATCAGAGAAAAACATACTACTCCTATTCTTCACAATAGAAAGTCGGACGGACTTGATTACCAAAATAAATGTAACAAATATGTGAAATTTCCAGTTGCCTCTATGGTCTACTTGTATATCGTTGGTACCACGATCAGAGAAAAACATACTACTCATATTCTTCACAATATAAAGTCGGACGGACTTGATTTCCAAAATAAATGCAACAAATATGTGAAAGTTCCAGTGGCCTCGTATGTTACTGTGAACTCGACGTACCAACCTTTAATGCAAAATAATCAAATTGCGACTTAGATTTATTCCAATTCAAATTCTCAATATTTATCCCCTTAAATTGCGTTTCACATACTACATATAATTACTATATATAACTATTAAGTTAATTTGGAGCATACTTAAATAAAAAACAGAACAATTAACTTTAACTGAGATCTATTCAAAATTGAAATCAAAGAAAAAATAATATAAATTCCATCGCAATTCCCCTATAGAGCAAAGAACCTTGTAGGACTCCAGGAGAGCTGTAGCAGGATACCATAGAACTGTTAAAATAATAGACGGAAGAAAGGCATTCCCAATCTGGCCAAAAAGTAATAGAAAAGTAGCTTTACTGCAACTCACACTCCAATGTATGAAGATCTCATCTACGGATCTCTGAAATCAATCTGCAGATTTCTTAAAGAGAATAACCTCATAGACATGGTTTAGAATAATTTGGGATAAGCAAAACCAACAACAGTAACAAGTTTTGTGTGATAAGGCAAGCAAGTTCTGGTTGCATGAAAATAACTTATGACCTTTTATTCAACTTACAACTATCTGGAAGGTCTATTACAAATTTATACCATTGGCGAAAAGAATAATAAAATAACATCTTGAAGAATGTGTATTTTATTGAAATTTGTTATATTTTTTTATTCCAGAAAATACATTTATTTAAAACTTATTTTTTATATTTTATTTTAAATTTAAATATAATTAGTATATTGTAGAATATATAAATTGTTAATAAAGGTTTCTTATTTTTTTCCGCCGTCTTATATTAATCACTTAAATGTATCGTTTAAGATAAAACTTACCAATTACGCAGGACCTTTTATTATTAGTTTCAGTTAAGATTATCCTCTAACTCCAGTTAACTTAGAATTACGATATAAATCTTAGTCTGTATGTTGTTTTAATATAATCCTCTATACTGTTAACGGGTCACATATAGAAATACATGTTATGAATGGACAGCCAATGACAAATGAGGGAAATTTTGAAGAAGTGGCTAAATTCAAATACCTAGGAACAATAATCACAAATAGGAATGAGACGCACAAAAAGATTAAACATAGGCTCAATTCTGAAAATGCGTGCTATAATGCATTACAGAGATTCTTGATGTACCAACTCCTTTCAAAAAAAGGTAAACTGAAAATATATAGAACTATTATTCTACCAATTATATTATATGGATGCGAAACGTGGACTCTTACTTTAAGGGAGGAAAGAAGATTACGAGTATTTGAGAATAAAGTTCTTAGGAAATTTATTTGGACTAAAGAGAGATGAACAGACAGGAGAACTGAGAAGGCTTATATAACAATGAACTTACATGGTCTTTATAGGAAGTCAGGTATAATAAGAACAGTTAGTCTCGTAGAGTGTGATGGGCAGGTCATGTGACACAATGGGAAATGAAAGAGGGGCATGGAAGCTTCTTATATGAAAACCTAAGGGAAAACGCCCTGTTGGTAGACCAAGAATGAGGTAGCAGAATAACGTTAACTGTGATTTGAGTTTAGGATAGGGATATATGGAGGGCTTATGTCCGCGCAGCCATGAACCTACAGGTTCGATAGTGCCAGTGAGTTAGTTAGTTACTTTTAACGTATCTGACTAACATACCAGATGATAAGTTTGATTTCTCTCAATATATATTTTTTTACTAATGGTCTGGAGCGGAGTCCATTCAGCCTCGTGAGTTCAATGAATTATAAAACAAGAAACATGGAACACGATCATATTAAGGGTATGCAACTCACCGGAGGGATAAGTGTTAGCATCTAGAGAATACATAAACTAGGGTGCCCCTCTAACTCCCAACTTTTCAATAAAAACCCTGTAGTATCTAGCATTGTCTACCAGAATTTTGGTCAAGAAATACTGTAACTAAAGAGTTCGTGTAGAACATTAATGCTTCGTTAAGACAAAGTACCGTGATCACTACATTAAAAAATCTAAATAATACGTTGATGAGTGGGGGGGGATATACACCCCAAATCCTCTTCCCAAATACTCAAACCTTACAACATGTGCCAGTATTTTGTAAATCTGGAGGTAACCATCTTGAAGATTACTATAAGTAGAAGAATGAGAATATAAAGCAATTGTTAGAGAAGTCGTTCAGCGAACTAGAAAGCACAGTATATCGACTGATTATACAGGGTGTTCCATTGAAACCTCCCACATTTAAATTAATCATAACTACATACATAAGGACTTTATTAAACTAAAAGTAAGATATGTACAATGTTATTTACAAATATGGATCGCGCGGGCAGTACGCCGTACGAGCTGTTGACAGTCCGTTACAATAAGTTGATGTTTAAAAACAAAAAAAAAACAAAGAAAACACAATAATATTACAATTAGATATCAATACAATTACATTATACATTCACTTAGTTATGTAGAATTATTAAGAATTAATGGCATTATAATTTGCTAACATATTTATTTATTCCTGAATAAGTGTTGTTCTTATTTTCCACGTTTTGTCCAGAAATCTACCCAGGTTTATCCAATTTTCTGGGTTTACCAGTAACTCGTAACATGCCAATCTTCCACGATTTGAATTTAGAAATCTTTCCGGTAATAACTGATGCCTCCAATATTCTAAATCGTTACATTTTCCTAGTATATGTATCTCGTCTTCGAAGCTCCCGCACATTGGACATATCGTGATCGTCACTAATTTTTTTAAAATTTCCATGCCCCTAACCTGAACCAAGCAAGCCCTGATCTCTCTTTAAATCCTAGATTGAGTATATAAGATTCTTTTCCCCAAACTTGTTTTAGGTCTCTTTGTAAAAATAATGATCGTTTTCCCGTACATTTGGCCAAAATATTTTGTCGGTTTATATCTAAGTGCCTCCTCCTAATTTTTCTCCACACATTCTTGCGATTTTCAGTCCCTTTTTCCCAATCCATCCCAATCTTTTGGAGTTCTCTCTTAACCTCGTCTGCCCAGAATATTAACAAAGTATGCGGAGTTATGAAATGACGCCAGTATTAAACGAAACAGAAACTCAAAGAATTTTCATTGCCACACACTAAAACACCTCTATATGTGCGTCATTGGTAGCACGAACAATATTAAGTATGTATTCGATTTCGTGCCAAGTCTGTCCAACATATCCATTGGTACTGTTACAATTGTGTAAATGATATGGGTTCGTAAATCTTGAAGATCTTGTACTGGAGTCATAAACACACAGTCTTTTACATACTCCCAGAGGAAGAATTCCAGTGGAGTGATGTCTGGCGAACGTGGTTTTATGTCATTATTGCTCAACATGCGACAGATGAATTAACTTCAACAATGAAAACAAACATTATTTGAGTTTCTCTTTCTTTTAATACCAACCTCATTTCATAATTCCACATACTTTGAGAGTTATGATTAATTAAAATGTGGGAGGCTTGAATGGGACACGGTGTACATAATAACTTAATTGAGATTGATACATAGAATCACAGCAATGACATATGACTCTAGACTTTCTCCTTAAGGTTAAAGCAACGAATCCAGTCTGCCTTGGATCTTCAAATCTCTTGTGCCACGGGCTTTGTTTTAATGTCATTTCATATTAACTACTCCAAAAATTAAGTTTTTAAAATTTGTGAAATAAGTAAGGTATTTTCTGAGAGTGTATCGTTTAATCACTCCTTCATTTATTTTATCGTGATGATAAAGTAGTGCAGACAGCACTTCTTTTGTTTTGTATTAGCAACTTGGAAACCAAATCTGATCCATATTCTCCTCCTCCAAGAATCGTTTGCATAAAATGTGCATAAGGTTTTATGCAAATACAGAATCACCCGTACTGCGACTTTTAATCCGGAGAGAACCAAGTTGAGCGCGATTAAAACAGAAAACTCTTCGTTCCTTCCGTACAGAAGGAAAATCACATTTTCTTAAATTACATTCACAAAAAAATGCGCAATTACGTTTTTCTTTATTTTGCTAATACGTAAGCTTATACCATTTTCATATAGTTTTTTTATTGTATAATTTATTTCAATTTCTACATTGTATGTATCGTTATAATCTGCATTTTGTATATTATTTGTGGTGGTAAGAGGAAGGCAAGACCTTAAGGCCTTAACTCTGCCAAAATAAATAAAACTTTTATAAAAATATTATTATTATTATTATTATTATTATTATTATTATTATTATTATTATTATTAGTATTATTATTATTATTATTAGTATTATTATTATTATTATTAGTATTATTATTATTATTATTATTATTATTATTATTATTATTATTATTATTATTATTATTATTATTATTATTATTATTATTATTCGTAGTCGAGCGGTTTGAAGCATCACGCCGTAATGGAGTGCCACGGGTATTGAGCTGGTTTAAGAAATTTTCTCATGTAATTTCGGAAAGTATGGGATCGGTTCGCACCCAGTATCGGAAGGAATTTGGGTAGCTAAAATAAGTAGCGGCTCCAGTTAAAGAAACAGCTATAACGGTTGGGGAACCCGACATGCTGACTGCATATACTGGCTGTAGTTAACATATATCAATGTGAGAATAGGTGTCTCCTGGTAGACCCAACTTACTGGCACAATCTATCCCCGAGTTTAATGATTGCACGAACATGAGCTCTCCATACATCACTATCCACAGTTAATGTTTTCCAATCACCCCTTGCATAATTAACCTCCTTCAGATTATTGATAGGTCTAATGTCATTCTCCCATCTCATTCTTCGTCTATATACAGGGTCTTTTCGACTGGTATTATTATTATTATTATTATTATTATTATTATTATTATTTTAAAATCATTTATTATCACAGTGGTACAATCAGATTCCAAAGTTTATAGCAGCGGATACAATCCCATCATACATCCCTGACCTGAGCTAATGTTTTTCAACTTTCCCTGTATAATTTATTCACCACACAGAAATAGTGATTATTATTCTTCTGTTTGATTCTTGGTATAACTAATAACGTTTTCTCTTAAAACTTCGTACCAGTATTTTCCATGCATCTCTTTCACTACCCATTCGTACCACATATCCTGATAATCACAGTTTGGTGATTATTATTATTATTATTATCATTATTATTATTATTATCATCATCATCACTACTGTCAAATAGATATCAACGACAAAGTAATAATAATAGTATATAATAATAATAATAATAATAATAATAATAATAATAATAATAATAATAATTCCTTCCAAGTATTAGGCTAAGGCCTGTCACGATCCTATGGAAAATTTTCCCTCCAGCGTTTCATAGGACGGCCCAGAGATCTTCGTCCTCTTGGTATATAATTATAAACAGCTTTGGGGATCCGAATTGAACTCATTCTTTCAAGATGGTGTTACCAATTTAGTTGATACTGTTTAATATATTCCAAAATTGGCGTAGTCTTCAATTCTTTTAAGATATTTGTGTTCCTTTTCCGATAGCATCTGGTGTAACCTGCTGTTCTGCGCATGAATCTCATTTCACAAGCCGTTATTCTGCTTTCATATTGTCTTTTTAGTGTCCATGCTTCACTACCATAAGTCAACACTGGTCTAGCCAAAGTGTTATATAAAACGTAATCTTGTGTTCTTTTTGTACAAGGGATGGTTTCATAACTTGATTAATAATTCCCAAACTTTTATTATAACTAGTAATTTTTTCAGGGATATCCTTTTCATCCCAGATAGAGAGATAATATTCAAGATATTTAAATTGATTAAATCTCTCTAAAATTTTATTCTGGAGACAGATTTTACTTTGTATGGGGTCCTTCCCATAAAATGCCATAATTTTAGTTTTGTTAATTGACATTTCCATATTAAATTTGGTAGCAATTTTTTTGTAAATAATAAGTGGATCGTTGCAAATCATTTTCGGAAAATGCCAGAAGAGCTAAATCGTCTGCAAAAAGAATAGCATCGAGTTTGAGGTTCCTATTGATGGGTGTATATCCCTGTTGTGTTTTCCTCCATTCGTTTATTATTCTATATAATAATACAATTTAGCATAGATGTTACAGTAAATCGTATTTCAACTATAACGTACACCTTGTATTATTCTTTAGAACTCATCACTTGCAGGGGGAGAACAAGTCTTCCCTAAAAAGAAGTGTTTGCGTTACAGCAGACTAGTTATAATATTAATTGGTAAATTTTACGAAATATGTTGTACTTCATGTAATACATTCACATAGAAAATAGAAAAATACACATATTCTTGATTTGGAATTGATTTTCCATTGAAAACTGAACTATGTATACAGTTCGCAATCCAAAAGATATCATGACCGGCAGCAATGGCACTACAGCCGAAGACGATCCTTGACCTTCCTCAACCATATTCTCTCCATTGTTTTCTGCTTGTATATTTTACTTAACAATTCCTTAAGTTCAACGGCTATTTATTATCCTTCTTTAAAGCATCTAACCATCTACAAAGATCTTACATCTAGTACAATATACTGTAGCTTATGGCTAAACATTGATAATCAGACATGCAGCCAGTTATAGAAAACTGTTAACTATAATATTTAGCACAACGTAAATAAATGACTGCGACTTAATCATTACGCAACAACATAACTCAGTGATAAAATTCGAAGTTTTATGAGGTCTATTATTCAATTAGAAGCAACTACCTGTTCCTTGAGTTTAACCTTTCTGTATTGTGACCCATAATTTTAGTAACAAAATTAGTAGATAATAATATTAATAGTAATGATAATAATAATAATAATAATAATAATAATAATATTTGGACGCGGTGGTCTAGTGGTTATATTCCTTGCTTCTAGAACCGAGGATAGCTGATACAAACCCGGCCGGTGTTGATGGATGTTTAGAATGGAAAATCCAAGGGACAAGTATCTGAGTGTGAAGATTTTCAGGCTCATAAAAGAACCGCAGCGAGAATTAGTAGGCATCTGTGCAAAATTTAACCCACCTTCATCCATGCAAATAATGCCTTAGTTGCCTACTAGATGTATCATTGAAGTGATGTGCTAACTACATGTAACTCGTTTATATCTATAGGGACATAAGCGTAACTAAATTTGACTGGTTAAGAAACTACCGGTAGAGAGCACGCATATCCCAAAGCGGGACATATGGGATAAATACATACATACGAAAACAAAAAACAGTAACAGTAATAATAAGGATAATAACAATAATAAATTGATATTGAACTATCAATATATTAATAGGATTATTATTTTATTTTAATTTATATTTTGATACTTCAGCAAGTCTTCTAATTCCGTGACTAAATATTTCGTGTGTTCTACAAAATTCTTCTCTATAGTCAAATTTAATACTATTATCTGTGGTCATGTGTTTTTTTTCTTACTTCAATTATTTTAAATGTGTTTAATTAATTCATGATTAATACTTCAATGTTTCACTGTAATTCATATTTAACCTTGCATTTGCCTGCTGAGAAGTTAATTATATATTCAGTAGCTAATATAATTATTTGAAACCTGTTAAATAATTAATATAATTAGGCATATTTAACAATTCAGATAATTAGCATCGGGAATCATGATAATTTTTGCTCGATAATTTATTTTAGAATTGAGATTATGTTACGAGTCAAAAATCTACGACACAATACTTACAGCTTTACTTCTCTTCGGAGGGAAGTGTTGTTCTATATTTTTACGTACTTCTAAACCAGATGTGATCATGATGATTACTAGTGCTCTCGGATCGATTAATAAACCAGTCAACAAGTAGTCGGTTCCGGTGTTGAACTCGAATTTTCAAACTTTCGGTCTCAAAAACAAACACTACCATCTAACAAATTCAATTGTGTTATTTTTTTTTGATTGCGGATGAGCCCATATAGGACTACGCAAAGTACTTAGAGGAGTTACCTTTGAGCCCAAATTTCTTTCATTCTTTTGCTATGAGCTTGTTTTCTATCATCTGTCCAAGTTGTTCCAGTTTTTTTCTTCGGTTTGTCCTCTTGGCCAACTTGCCACTTTTTCACCTTAATTCTAAATATATCTCTGTTTGGGATGTCTTCTTTAGTAATTCCTGCCAATTTTAAGTCTTTTTTTACTTCATCAATCCACTTCATAGTATCCACTGGAGCTTTACTTCTGTTTTCGTAGAATTCCATTATCTGTTTTGTAAGCCTATTTGAGTTCATTCGTTTAATATGGCCATAAAATTTTAACCTTCGTTTTCTAATATCACTATGAATGTCTGTATATATTTTTATTTCATTTTTACTTCTGAGTCTAAATGCTTCACCTATGACTTGTGGACCTAAAACTTTTCTTATAATTTTGCATTCTTTTTTCAATATATTTTCGATATATTTTTTTCTGTTCAAAATTAATGTTTCTGCTCCATAGAGGCACTCTGGTTTAATTACAGTGTTATAGTGTCGGAATTTTGTATGTAAAGATATGCATTTTTTATTATAAGTGTTGTGAGTAAGCCGAAATGCTGTTTCCATTTTTTTGCATCTACTTTTATTGGCTTTATTTTCAATTCCATTTTCCTGAATTATTTCACCAAGATATTTAAATTGTGAAACTCGTTTAATTTTTCCATATTTGGTTTCCAGGTATTTTGGTGCTTGTTTATTGCATGAAATATATTCCGTTTTTTCAAAAGAAATCTGCAGAACAACTTTCTCTGCAACGCCATTTAATAATTCAATCTGTTATTGTGCTGTTGCAGCGTCACGGGTTAAGATTGCTAGATCATTAGCATATGCTAGGTAATCAATCTTCAATTTTCCTCTTCCTAATATGATTGGTTGATTACATTTAAACATTGTTTTGTGTTTACGCCATTCTTGTATTACTATATTATTATTATTATTATTATTATTATTATAACTATTATTATCAGATAGGCCTATTTTACATTATTATTATCATTATTAATATATTATTATTATTATTAATTATTATTATTATTATTATTATTATTATTAATTTTAGAATATTTATCTATGTTGTCATATCGCATCTAGAATTTTCGGTAGTTGTAAATAGTATGATTATTTGTAAATGTACAGGATTTAAATTCTATAAGGTTTCATATTTGCACAGTTCGTATATCTCGGCAAATGCAATAATGTTTTACGTATTCACAGTTATTTTATTATTTAAAAAGGGAAGTGTTTTTAATATTGAAGTAACCGAGTTCTTATTTACAGTTTTATTTCAACTTCGCTATATACTACAGTCAGATTCAACCCAGGAAGTTACTGTGTGTTTGGAATAGGGAACTGGGTTGCTATTTTAACTATATTTTCTTGAGAGAAATCCTTATATAAAATTGAAGTATACAACACATCAGTTACGGAGTTGTAATTGTAGCCGTCCAAGCCACCCCCTCTTACAGAAAACAAAACAGTTACCACTTGTCACTGAGCTCGTGCGGACTTGTACTATCCTGTGTGAAAGTATCGACTCTCATATCTACTATAAAACTAGTCGGCATGCCGTAAAAGAAAAATTATGCTTTTTAAATATATAGTACATAGATTTGGAAAAAGTACTGCTAACCTTGTCCCTCAACCCCTCCCTAAACAAACAAATACCGTTATTATGAGTTTGGCAACATCTACCCCCTGTACTTAGGGGGAGACTGGCTTAGCCCGTAAGATCTGTAGTAACTCCCTGGGTTGAATTAGAGTGTATATACTGCGAAATGTTCTCACTATGATGGTTGTCCAGCGGCTAGCTATGTTTCCCCGCAGCTGTTATAAATAATTAAATACAAAGATACAGACTGACGACACTATAATAATTCCGCATGTTAATCAATGTCAAGCAATGTCGCGCGGCACCTGCTTTTATATAAATGGACAACCATCATAGTGAGATGAATTATACTTGGAGTTTAGGTCTTCGGTTTCGTCATACAGATTAAATATTTCGTTCCTTGAATGACCTTAGTCACATTGTTGAGCAATGCTGAGGAGAACACTGTGGGAGGTTATAAACACAAGTTAAACAAAATTAGTACAGTTGTTTTACTATACATTGTAATAGTGGATTAAACTGTGTTCCCCTTTTCAAAAACATTAGTCTGCAATTTCTTTTCTGAGAAAACTGAGTAATTAAAAAAACATATTTCTTTTCAGTTATTTGTGCTCTAAATTCAGGGATCATGGAAATTTCAAACAGAGAAAGTTTTGGAACGCAGGCTTTCACGGCCTGTAATCACATTATTAAAAGATTCCGGGCTATGAGGCCGTGGTCTATAACTGGTGTGTCTTCCAGACGTTTCTCCTTCAACTTCGGAGGACATCTTCAGTGGCGAGTACTTCTAGGTGGTGTTACCTTTCCCTTGTCGTAGACTCCACTCGACTCGTTCACAATGAACGCAAATATTTCCAACAAAGATATTATTATTTTACTATTATTTATTATTTTGAAAACACCATCGCGCAAAAAAATAATGTACAACGCACGTTTGTCAAGTGTTTTACAGAATCTCGGAAATTAAAAACCTCGCTATCGCTCGGTTTTTAAACATTATTTTTCCTCGGTTCTATAAAAACCACTTCCCAAACTCGCATCGTAATATACTTTAATTTGTTGAGGCCGACTGTTATCACAGGTACAATTTGTATTGTTTTAAATATCCGATTTAACTATGATCAACTATGATAATGGGTTTTCTTATAATTGTAATATTTCTGAAGGAAAGGAATGACAAAAATATCTGAATACTCATGTTTACCTTTTTCATACATGTCAACATTTTGTTGGATTTCAGATGAGGCCAGCAATGACGGCCACCGAGTTAAACCTCGGCCAAAACGCGAGCTAAAAATAACACTGGTCGACAAGGTTTTCTTCACAAGAAATCTGATTAGTGAATCTATTGCATTTTTCATACTGAATTCAGATATGTAGTCAGAATTTTTCCATTAGGCACAGTTTTTTTATGACAGCTACCTTTTTAAAATTGATTTTAGCATTCTCTTTGACCGTCATAGGAACCTTTACCATATATGTAGCGATTTTATTCAAGTTGTGTTTGAGGGCTGTGTGTGATGAGCACGGTGAGCCTTTTCATCAGCAAATTTCCACAATGGAAAATAGGTACCAAGGCAAGTGAACTTGGAATATGCTGACTGACTACTGTTGGACCAAGAAGAGAGATGTTCCAGATGCAAAATATGCCCGAAAATCACTATCTACCACTTTCTAGGCAAGTCAGAATGAGTGAAGTCAGAATTTTATTAAAAATTATAAAAAATGTAAATGAATATCACAGAAAACTCTTGCCTAATAGGAAAAAACTGAAATTATATTTAAATTTAGGAAGAAAAGTACTTCTAAAATCTCATATTTTTATTCTTATGAAAGAAACAAAAGTTCATTTTTGTCGACCAGTGTAATTGAAGCAATAGAGAGTAAAGCGTGATAAAATTGCGTATTGTTATATAGACAGATAAATTTCACGGTTACACTTAATTCTAAAATGTACCGAATATATCCCAATGCTGGTGACAATGGCTAAATGTTTACTGGACGTTTCCTATGAAGCAATTAGCAAAATGCCGTAAAATTATTATTGCAACTCCATCGTTGTAGATAATTGATGTTGCCGTCACTGAGAGAGGACAGAAAGGTGTAACATTTCAATTGCTGTACATTGAACTTAAATAATCGTCATTAGTGCCCTACATAGGTTATTTTTAGATCAGCAGTTAATTAAAAGAGACGATATCCGAGATAGGGTTCGTAAATTACACATGCAAGCGGCGATATGACGTTCAACAGGATGGTTAAAATGTTTATTCCACTATCTATTCATGTAACATTATAACGTTATGGTGACTGCAAAAGGTTGTATGTCAATTTTTTAAAACTTTTCAGTACGCTAAAAAAAAGGTAATATCTCTACAAATATTAATAATATATTTAAGGTGATTATTAAAATTATATTATAATATTATATATTATTCCTGGATGACATAGGACCATTTTGAGCCTGTGCAAAGTGAATGCTGTTGCGCCGCGTTACTTAAAAAATTTATTAAACCATGCGAATTGCAACCAACTTGCGCTGCCGTGTTTCGATCTACTACCTTGTGTGTGTATATATATATATATATATATATATATATATATATATATATGCATAGAGTTCATAACTATCAGTACTATTCATAATCCTTTGCCCGGGCCCATGAGAGGCAAAGATTGATTCATTCTTCCTGTCCAAATTCACAAACATTAATCAATAATAATTCTTAAAACACACTGTAGTAATTTATGATGCTTAGTTAACCTGAATGTACTATTATCAACCATGATAGCTAGACGGGAAAAAGGAGCTCATATAACTTTTGAGCAAGCTTATGTACAGGAATTATGCAAGACAGCTGTAGCGTAGCTAACATACAATAATCAAACATTGATATTTACTCCTTCTTCTTCTACGACAAGGTTTAGGCTATGCAGCCTGTTCCGGCGAAGTTAAAAGTGGAGTCCATCTTGTACGTGGTCGGCCAACATCTCTTGTTCCTCTGGGATTATACAGAAGGTTCTTTTTGGTATTCTTTCGTTGTTCATTCTCATTAAGTGTTCTGTCAATTTCTTATTATTTTCGCTGATTTTATCTTAAATTTTATATAGGCCTATATTTAATTCTACTCGTAGAGTTTCATTCCTTATTCTATCCGCTCTTGTGCATCCTTTCACATTACGTAAAAACAGCATTTCCGCAGTCTGTATCCTGCTTTTATCCCTTGATTTCATTATCCAATTTTCACTTCCATACAACAACAAAGGAACAGCCATTGTTTTATATAATTTAAGTTTCGTATCTTTCCTTGTTTTCCGACCTAAGGTTCTTTTTATGGTTCCACAAATAGCCTGAAATTTATTTACTTTATTGATATTTACTTAAAATGATATTTAATGTTAAATTGCACGTCTGAAGTTTGAAAAGTAAAATTAAAGAAATACATAACTTGAACATTCGAATGCTAAATGACAAACAATAATTAATACCAAAAATAACATAATTTACACGATCAACCTCTCATACACACTTTTAGTCCTGCCGAGGGTGCTTTACCCTGGCTTGCCGGACCAAAACCCAAAATACGCAGCTCGTGTCCTCCAGACGACAAACCAGTGTTGCAACGAAAATCTATGATCGAATGATAGTGTTCACTATGTGTGTAGCCTATTTGAGCGTTCCGAGGTAGAAGGGAAAGTTGAGGGGTAAAAAGGAGAGTGGGAGTAGATAGAAAGAGAATGGAAATTGGCATAGTTCACGAATCTCACTATTGAAGGAGGATAACAGCACCGATGCAACTAACCGAAATAGCACTTTCGGTTCACTGGTTATGTTGATACAATAAAACACAATTCTGATTTTTGGTGACATACAACCTATTGCAGTCACCACGACGTTAAACGATATTTTGAAAGGATGAAATTTAAACTATCAAGAGGTAACCTATAGAGCTTACATAGAAAAAATACGTAATATGACAGATGTGTTTGAAATTAGATAGAAATTGTCGTTTGTATTCGAGGTGTTTGACTCACCATATAAAAGAAAGAAATATGTAGTATGATAGATGTGTTAGCTATTCGAGGTGTTAGCTTATATTAAAAGAAGAAAACAAGCTAACAGTAATCATAAATGAAAGTAAAGTGAACCTATCACAGTCCATTGGAGAACCTTTGGGATAGTAGGAGGTTAAAGATCTCAATTTTTATAGACAGTCGGCATTTGATGTCAGCATTTGATGTCAGCTGGGTTGTCAGCCCTGCGTGACTGTCGCCTTTGCCTCCACAAAAGCGTCTGGTACTAATTTGTGTAAGAGGCTGAGTCGGCCCAAGGGACATGGTACCACCAGAATGTTTGGGTCAATTTAAAAATCCTGATCCTACCGGGACTCGAACTCTCAACTCTCTGGTTTGTAGCATATTGTCTTAACCATCTACGCTAAAGCGTGCCCCTGTAATAATAAATGTGATCTTAAAATTAATGTTTATACCGACAGTGTACAAGAATGGAATTGAGAAAACATATGAGGGGTACAGAGCAAAAGTGAACCAAGTCCAAAAATTTAAAATTGTAGTTTTATTGGGATTTGGGTTCAAAATATTAATAGGCTTAAATCTCACAACAATGTGAACCAATTATTACATTTGTAATTTTTCACTGTAAAAATAATATTTAATTCTTCATATGCAATCAATCGTATTACTTTAACTTTATATCATTTTTTTCTCAAAATATTAAAATGTGAGTTTGGTCCACTTTTGCTCTGAATCCCTCATAAAGTCATAGCGTAGTTAGTTAAGGTCCCGATGGGTCTCAGGTTTTTTAACTGGCCTAAAATCTTCCGGCGACAATATGGCCGTGGGATCAACTCAGACTCTAATTGAAATGAATATCAGACGGTTGTTTTAGGGTAAAGGCGACTGTCACGCCAGACTTGACAACCTGACTGATGTGCCGATAACATAGAAAGTGGGAGCCTTTATCTCTTACAACTATATGGGCTCCTGAAGCCTGCAGAGTTATTATTTTAATTTTATAACGAAGAACGTCTTGTATACAGTATACTTAGCTGTAATTAAAAAAATAGATTGGTAGGTTATAATACTACAACGGATATAGTATAAATCCATTTAAATTTTAGCTAGGGAGATAGAGAAAATACCACTAAGAAAACCTAAGCGAAGATAGATGGAGATATTTAAATGGATCGTCAGGAAAATGGAAATCGAAGGTACAAGAACTGGAAAGGTGTTAAATATAGTATGTATTGACGTAGACTTTCACGGCCGGAGTTGCTATGATGATATTGAAGAAGATTTTCGGGCTGTAGGCCGTGGTCGTGAGGCTCGTGAGGAACTACAAGCCTCACGACCACGGCCTATAGCCCGAAAATTTTCTTGAAGATCATCATGATGTTAAATATTGATTTTGTATTTTGATAAATTTAGAAGACATATTTTGCCCTCATTTTGCACAGACTTATTCGTCTTGAAAGCGTAATATTTTCTAACTGTGAATGGAGCGGAAACATATTTTTTACATTCAATAAATAATATATAAGTAATGTTAAATATCATTTATATTATTAGACTAGCTAATACCCGGGGTGCGCTTCCTACGCTTCAATAAATTAAAATGTGTTTTTACCTTTAGTTGAATAAGTAAAAGAAAAATAATTATAAATTTATATCGTTATTATTTTTAGATACCCCGTGCTGATTACCCGGCGTTGCCCAGGAATCTCCGTATCCCGATGTATTTGGCATAAATGAGCTGCAAGACAAAATTCCTTATTTTAAGTTATCTGTTTGCTTGCCCGGGAATCTACTTATCTCGATCTTCTTGGTATCAATGAAAGGCGAAAATGGTTTTTGTGAGTTATTCAAAAAGATAAACATATGCTGTCACGGGCTTTTTTGTAAAGTTTTTTTTTTTAGATATTTAATTCTGTGAACATTAATTTTTGGAGTATTTGATATGGTTTTGGCAACGTAAGCCATTTAAGCGCACAAAAAACCACTTTTATTTTACTTTTTCACTACAAATGGTGATTTTTAAGGGTGAAGGGCTTGAGCATTAAAACTTTCTTATAGCCTATAATGTTCCCAGAAAATCCTGAACATTTAGAAAAAAGCCCCATCACAATCCGTTTGTCCGGGAATCTACTTATCCCGATATTTGTGGTATCAATGTAAGGTAAGAATAGCTACTGGATGTTATCCGTAAAAGATAGACATATGCTTTCGGGGACTTTTTTGTAGAGTTCTTTGAGATATTCAATTCTGTGTAAATTAATGTTGTGTATTTGTTATGGTTTACGCAGTGTAAGCCATTTAAGTGTAATTTTTTTCACATTTTTCACTACAAAGGGCGATTTTTTAGGATGTAGGAGTTAAGTATCACAATTCTCTATGTTCATCCCGGGAATCCCTGAACATTTTACAGAAAGTCTCATCACAATCGGATGAAGCGCATAAATTATGAACAAACAAACATTCATTTTTATATATTAGATATGAATATTTACTTTCCCATTTTTAAATAATACCATTAATTAGGTCTACTATAAAATATGTACAATGAGCCATATCAAAACATCCTTTGTATTGTTAGACATGAGCATTTTTTGAAGCCTAGTTTTTAAAAAAAATATGATGACACCGAAATCGATATTTTATGTTGAAAAAAAGTGCATTCTCTGATATAAGATAACCTGTAAACAGTAATGAATTTATTATACATCATAAAATATTATTCTGATAGATGTTTAATTTATGAGAATTAATAATTCCGTTTATATATCTAAATTAGGGATATATGCCTAATAACCATTTTTAACTCTATGAATTCGCATTAGTCATATGAAAAATTGAATTCTGATACATTGTCTAGATAGTTTTGTTACACAGAATGTCCCGAAATTGGTATACGCATATAAATCATCGTTTTCATTCTCAAATAAAATGGGAAAAAAAATGTTACTATTGTCTCATAAACTTGTATTATGGCTTTTTAGCATATTAATAATGTGAGAACGTTAATTTAATAAGAGTATACATAGTGCCCCTTACTCCTTGTGGCTCATACAGAATAAATAAAACATTTCCTAGTAGGAAAGAAAATTACTTCTTTAATATAATGGTTTTGTTTAAGAAGTTATATAGAGTTTGAACAGATTTCAATATAACCGTGAGATACATGACTATTCCATTTTAATTGCTTCATAGACATCATTAAGCAGGCCAAGACTCGACCAGGGCTGTAGCGCGGAAAATAATAATGATGATGTTGATGACGATGATGACAATGGTGATGAATTGCTTAGAGCACGAATGAAATCAGTGAATTTTGTATTGAATTGAGATTTTGTGTTGAGAATACCAGCTATAACTGTTGGGAGAACCAGCATAATGTCCATATGTTACCCTTACATTGACTGGAAGATTGTCCACCTGTTTAAAATATGTGGATGTGAGGCCAACGACGTGAAGGTAGGCCAATGTCCTTCTAGGCTTTTCGGATTGAGGAATTTTATTGTTTAATCATATTGATGAAATAAAATAAAATTGTATTGATGTGGTTATTATTCAAGAAAATGAAAATAATTTGCAGTACTCCTTACATCAATTAAATCAGTTATGCCAAGAATATAATTTTAAAATATCAAAAGAAAAAACGAAAATAATGGAACTTTGGAGAAATGAACATATAAGATCAAAAATCAGAATAGACAGCAAACCTCTGGAACAAGTAACAAATTTTAATTATTCGGGTTGTAATTTTACTATAAACACAAAAACTGAAAGAGATATAAATATGAAACTGTCAAGATTTCAAATGACATGTGGAACTATACATAGAACATTAAAGAACAAAACATGAGATACTAGATTGAAGTTTTATAAAACATTGGCAGTTCCTGCATTACTTTATAGGAGTGAAACTTGGGTAATGACCAAAAAATTACAGAATAGAACACAAAGCGTAGAAATGAACTTCCTCAGAAGAACAAAAGGATGCACAAGAATGGATCGGATAAAGAATGAAGATATAAGAACAGAGCTAAATATATATCCAGTGAATGATAAAATCAAAGAATATGGGGAAAAATGGTTTGGACATGTAGAAATAATGGATGTAACCAGATTACCAAAAGCTTCATTTAACTACAAGCCAAGAGGTT